>OX451740.1:240252139-240580584 GCA_948472305.1 Vicia faba
TCAATCCGCAGTTTTTTTTCTTTTCTCTAGGGAGGTAGGCTTGAATCCCCCAATGAGGTTTGGTTATTTCGGTATCAATCTGCTTTATTTAAGGCTGGTCTTGCAATCTCCAGTAGGCATGTTACTTTTGTAAAACAGCTTCTCTGATGAAGCCGGAATAAGGATGTTATATCCCGGTATCAGTTTGATTTGGCTACATCCGAATTATGTTTCTCCTCAATAAAGTTAAGGCAGGAAATAGGTTTGGTTTCCGCAGTTGGCTTTTACCTTTCTTAGTTTGATCTTTCTGGTTGAAGTTTAGCCCAATGTTGTTAGTACCTGAGGCGTTTTTGTTTGCGTGTATTGATCATGTATCCTTTTACCAGCATATGCACGATATCACTCATACATTCAAACATACATCATGCATTGCTAAAAATCATCGTTCATTGACATTGTGTTCTGATCTTCCTGCAGCACTTTTTGCTTAGTTGGATTTGGTTTTCCCTCTTGAGTTTATTTCTCAAAGGATGTATCTGCATTGGCCGTCTTGCTCCAGTTTATCTCTGAATTGGATTTGTGGTTGCATGACAATATTATTTACTTTGGATTTCTGAGAATGTTGAGTTTTGGTTTGTGCATTTATTTTGCACAGGAAATCTTTATCTCCTCAGCATGAATATTGTGGTATTTCCCCAGGAAGTCATATTTCTATCCCCAGAAAGTCATTTCTCTTTGCAATTCCCCATGACAATGAGTAACAAGTCTCGTTATTTGAGACAACTTATGTTTGATCTTTTTCAGGCAGATTTCCTTGGTTAAAGAAGAAGTTGAGACCCGTTCTAGGAAAAAATCGAGAATTTTGGGATAACCCGACATTTTCTCTTTCTATCTTCAGTGAACGTTGGTAGTTCATCATCAGTGAACGGCGGTGATATTATTATTTTCTCTTGCTATCTTCAGTGAACGTTGGTAGTTCATCGCCAGTGAACGACGGTGATATTATTATTTTCTCTTTCTACCTTCAGTGAACGTTGGTAGGACCTCGGTAGTGAACGTTGGTGTTTATTATCTTTTTTCTATCTTCAGTGAACGTTGGTAGGACCTCGGCAGTGAACGTCGGTGTTTATTATCTTTTTTTCTATCTTCAGTGAATGTTGGTAGGACCTCAGCAGTGAACGTCGGTGTTTATTATCTTTTTACTATCTTCAGTGAATGTTGGTAGGACCTCGGCAGTGAACATCGGTGTTTATTATCTTTTTGCTATCTTCAGTGAACGTTGGTAGGACTTCGGCAGTGAACATCGGTGTTTGTTATCTTTTTCTATCTTCAATGAATGTTGGTAGTTCATCATCAGTGAACGGTGATGATATTATTATTTTCTCTTTCTACCTTTAGTAACGTTGGTAGGACCTCG
Source organism: Vicia faba (assembly GCA_948472305.1). Lineage (NCBI taxonomy): Eukaryota > Viridiplantae > Streptophyta > Magnoliopsida > Fabales > Fabaceae > Vicia > Vicia faba. The sequence goes on from OX451740.1 coordinate 240,253,536, forward strand.
GCAGTGAACGTCGGTGTTTGTTATCTTTTTGCTACCTTCAGTGAACGTTGGTAGTTCATCGTCAGTGAACGGAGGTGATATGATATTATTTTCTCTTTCTACCTTCAGTGAATGTTGGTAGGACATCGGCAGTGAACGTCGATGCTTGTTGTGTTCCTCTCTGATTCTTTTCTTATGGTTCACCAGTTATTTATTTTCCTGGTGGGGTTGCTCCTTTGTTTCTTCATTTTTGTTGCATCACCGATGTTACTTGGCGTTTCTTTGGTTCTGTTCATATGCATTCATATGCATAAGCATTTGCATGGTATCTTAGGTCCAAAAATAGGGTTTGTTTTATATTTAAGTATCTTCGATCATGTCGACACGTGGATTTTTAACCTTCGTATCTCCGGATAGAAGAAACTTAAATAAGGGCAGCTGTTGTACCCCAATTTTTGCCCCTAAGATTCCTTCATCATACCATTTTTGTTTCAATCACAACAAGATCACTTTAAGGCTTTTGGTTTTTCTCCCTATCTTTAGCCTTGCTCTTTTGAGGAATTACCAAGCATCTTGACTTGTTTTATTTTGTGATCATGGATATTTTGCTTTGATTTTCTCTCTAATTAACAAAATACAATATTTGCTTGTCTTACTTGTTAATAATGTAGGTAAAAGCAATGAGGTTTAGCAAGTTGCTTCATGGGTTCATGAGTTTATTTCCATGCCCTAGTCTATAGCTTGAGAAATTCAAAACTCACCATTGAAGTTGTTTTGGAAGAATTGGTATGGAAGGGGTTTTGGTGGCCATGAGTTCTCATCATAATCCTCAACAATTTCTATTCATAAAGGAAGAATATTGGCACAAAAAGTTTGTTCAAACTTGGCAAAGTTCCTCAAAGCATTCTCTTGATCTAGAGGCTAGGGTTTTGAACTTTAAAGGAGCATATCTTGCTCATCTTTTGGTATTTTTGAGTGATTCCAAAAACATCCTTCTCTTCAAATATTTACCAACAAATCACTTCAAAAGTTCCAAGGAGTTTTCATGTGGAAGGATCTTGGTGAAGAAGAAAGATTACAAGTCATCCAGATGAATCCCCAATTTTCCATATGTGACTTCAAATGGTCATAACTTGGTCAATTTTTATCACCTTGAGCCCATTATTTTTTCATGATGATCTTATGGATGTGTAATTCATGCCTTCTTTTATGTGCAAAGTAATAAAATGGATGGAAGTTGCCTTAAGGATGCAAAAGATTATAGGTCATTTCATGATTTTTGGCCAACTTCAACAAGTCATAACTTGCTCAATTTTTGGATATTTTGAGTGGTTCAAATTGAAAAATGTCATTCAAGAGGTCTACTTCATTCCATCTTTTTTGGTCAAGAGAAAATTCCAAGTGGAAGGCCATGTTTGGATGCAAAGGATTATAGGTCATTTTTAAAGAAGAATTGGAAATATTTCTAAGTATGGAAAGTCAACTCTTTTTCTTCAAATTTGACTCCATGTAACTTTCAGCACAAACATCCATTTGATTCCATTCTTTTTCCATTGCAAATCTTGTAACCTCATCTTTCCAAAGCATCAAAAATTATGCCCTAAGACCCCTTGAGGAGGAAATGCCATTGGTCGGAAGTTGGCAATTTGAAACTAAATTTTGCACAAAGTCCGAATTTTGAAATCTTTGTTTTGGCTTCTAATCACAAGATTTCCACGCGTTTTTGTTTCTAATCATGTTTAGCAACTTGCCAGAAGTGATTAGCATCATAAAACGCACGATTTGGATGAGTTTTGATCAAGTTTGAGTCACACTTTCTTCATGATGCAGACCCACACGAATTCCCTCCAAAATGCATCATTTGCTATTCCTTTTGATCCCATTTGCTTCCCTATAAATAGAGGTTCATCCCCCATTCAATTTCCCAAGCTTAGATAGCTAGAATCACCCTGCCAAACTTGCTTCACAACCCAGAATTCAACAACTTCGAATTATATCCTCAAGCATTTTTCAATCCATTTTTTCCCTCAATTTACCTTCCTTGATCTTCCCTGAAGCTAACCATATAACTACGTTCAAGAATCGTGCCCTATATTGCTCCATAGAAGTCCAGTTTCAGAGCTCTACAACTCAACTTCAATAGGTAGATTCCTTCATCAATTCTTCAAAACTTTGATATCACTGTGATGTTCTGATTGCCCTGGTTCTAGTCGCAACACTTACTTTCATCTGGAAACTTGTTTTGACCATGAATTTTCAAATCCCTTTTCAAAACTTTCTTTCCAAATTGCTTGAGCTACAGTTTATATAAATTTGGCGCGAGGGTGTGGTTGTCTTCATCTTGAAGAGGCGAAGCGAATGGCATAGGTCTGAGCTTCTGATTTTATAGTTTGAGGGACCTGCAAATCACGTTGGCTGGAGGTTGAAGTGACCAACGTGTCATCTTCTAACCAATGAAGGCGTGCCATCTGTATTTTTCAAATTCTGATTTTATTATTGATTTTGTACATTATTCATTAAAGACCATGATATGCACAGCGCGCCAAATCCCTTGGATTTGATTACTGACGTGTTTTAACTCTCATCCAATGGTCCACATCTTTTATTTTTATTTTCTTTTTCTGATTTTTATATTTTAATAGTTTTAACTTTCAAAAAATCATAGAAAATTCATTTTTAATCCAAAAAATCTGAAAAAATTATGAAAAATATTTTTGATTATTCTCTTTCTGATTTTTATTTTTTCACAATTTAATTTTGTGTTTTGGTATTTTTTATGAATTTTACACTTATTTGATTTGTTTAAAATGTTAAAAAATACTTTTATACATTTTTAAATTCTGAAATAATTATGGAATGATCCAATGATATTGTGACAAATATTGGTGACCTTATTTCATTTTTGTTTCTGACTTTACTATTTTTTACTATTTTTGTTTATTTTACCCATTTATTTTATTTTAAAAAAATAGTTTCTGACTTTTAAAAATTCCCAAAAATTTTGTAAAAATACTTTGCCTCTTTTCTGATTTTTCTATGGTCTTATTTTTCATTTCTTGATTAATTTGAATATAATTGATAATTTTCCTCATTATTTTCCATTTTTTCAAACATTTTTATACCTTTTAATGTATATATTAATTATATTATTATTTTGTGATTATTTTCTGGCTGTCTTGGGTTGATTTTCTTATCATGGCTTTATTAACATCATTGGATCCATGGTGTTGAGTTTAACTCCACAAAAAATGGATGAATGATTTTAATAATAGTTTGATTAAATATTAATTCAAATGTGGTTTCTCTTTTTTACCCTAATTCCTCTTCATCTCATCCCCTTCTCATTTCACTAAGTGTTGTTGGAGCATGATCTCTATATCATGTCTCAAAATAAATGGTGCATAGATTGCTATTGACCGGCCTCAAAATAGGTGCGACTTCTATATAAGTCCACTTACGATTGCTTAACACATTGCTAAATTTTATCCCGATTCGAATAAATGATCGTTCGTGGCCCAAACTTATGATTGCAAGCCCAAGTATGTTAATTTGATCTCTTTGATCCAATAACCTTGAGATTCATTGTATGGAGGCTTTGGTTCTACCAATCCTCTAATGGATCTACAACACTTTTCGTCAACGCGGATCACTTAAACATCGTTGATCATTAAATGGTACTTTTGAGAATTCCAAATGGATGATATACTTGACAAAAAGCAAATGCAACTTGTTGTGTGGAGGCTTTGGTTCTACCAATCCTATAATGAGTTCCAAATGCAAGTTTCAAGATGGTCATCCAACTAACCACTAACTATTGACTTGTTTATTTTATGCTTTTATTCTTTTATGCTTTATGTACTATTTATTTTTTAGCATTTTTTATTTCATTCCATTTTCATCTTTGCTCATTTGAGCATTTATCTTCTTGCCATTTTTACTTTGCTCACTTGAGCTTTTCTTTTTATTTTCTTAAGATACTTAATAATCAACATAAACCCTAAAAAAACTTTTAATGGTACTTGGACTATTTGGTTACTATCCTTGGCATTATGGAGCATGGGACTTTTTTTTGGACTTAGGATTAGAAACCTTGGCCTATCTTGGAGACCTTGTGATCTTATATGATTATTTTGTCAGGAGCTTTTGAGGTTTACCTCAAGACATTGGGTTGCTTGTTTGTTTTTGTGTGCAGGTTTTTGTGATTACATCCTTTGTTTGTAATCTGGAATTCACTCGTATACAGCCGTTATTCTGCCCAATTTTTGTGAAGACTTAATACACTTGAAGAGGTCTAGTATATTTGCTTGCTTGGTTTCAATCCAAAGAATGGGAATTCTATTTCGGCTCATAATGTCAAGTTTTGGCTTCTTGTTGGTTAGATGGTTCTTATCCTTAGCTTTTACCTTATGCTTTAGGATAGTCTCTTCTTCTTCTCTCATCTTCTTTAATTTCAAAAATCTTCTCCCTCCTTTTGAAACTCTTCTTGTTTTTTAAACTTAGACCACTTTCATAATAAACTTGGACTTAGGTCCATGTATTTTCAAAAATCTTTTCATAAATAAACTCCAATCAATTTAATAATACCTTGACATTTTTTGTGAGAAGACTAAAAGTCAATCAATCTCATTTTAAACCATTTTGCCACTTTGGCTTTTATTTATTTTTTAAAATTCTCAAAAGGTTAGACTCTTGTTAATCCTTGTAGTGATGCAAACAACTATACTTCTACAATATGTAGTAAAATGAGATATTTTCCACTTGGGTGTTGAGTGAGGCATTGTTGATTTTAAAATCCAAGTCATATCCTCCACTTTGAGATGATGAAAATTCTCCTTTCTCATGATTGTGGGTAGTAAGTATGTTTTCCACACGGAGAATGACGATGATGTCTTATCTCTTAAAATTAACCAACACACTTATGTTTCAATTTTTTTAAAAGAGGAACTACATGTACCCTGATCTTCTATTACACGAAAGGTGGTACGTAGGAACTAAAGGTTCGCAACCGTGGCGGGTGCAAAAATCATAAAAAATATATTTCTTTTCTCACCTCCACCATCCATTTTATATACAACATATTTTATAGCCAAAATATACAGATTTTTCAAAGAGGTTCCTGCGGAGTACCGTAGATGTTTAGGATGCTAATACCTTCCCTTTGCATAACCAACCCCCTTACCTTGAATCTTTCCCCCTTTTTTTGGGTTATTCGCTTTTTTCCCATTCCTTTGGAAACAATAAAGTGCGGTGGCGATTTTTATTTTTGATTTGTATAAAGTCTAGTCAATCCAATGGCTTAGTCTTGAACATTTCTACCGCTACACACTCCTACAACACCAATGGTTGATGATGATCCAAAAACATTCGCTTTGGCCTGATGGAGTTAGATCAATCCCCCAACAACTCCAATGGATCCACCGTCTTGCGCTAATATCTTGAAGGAAAATCCATTTTCAATGTTCACTTGGACGAATCCAATTGCAAGCTTGTTGTCACCCAAGATTACCCGATGATTCACTATCTCACACTACTAGGCTTGAAAGAACCACCCTGTTCTTCAAGGTCTTCACTCAGTCGAATCCAATATCGGTACAATCTTGTTAAAAACCCTTAAATCTCCACATGATCTTGAGGTAAAAATTATCGTGATTTTTCCAAATGAAACTCCCTTGATTCTCAATCCAATATTAGATTACAACTAACCTAAATTGAATATTATCAAACGAGTCTAGATGGCACCCAAACAATGAATGATTATGTGTACATTGTTTGTGTGTGTGCATAGGGTCAAGGTCGGAGATGAAGAGAAATCAAGTAAGTGTTTATAGTTTCATCAAATGAAAATGATGCATGTATGAGATATATATATAGGTGAGACTTGGAGGCAAAAGAAAGACCAATAAACACAAAATAAAAACTGATTTTTGAAGTTGGGTACATGATGTATCGACACGAACAAGTGATGTGTCAACATATACGTAACAAAAAAGGCATGTGTGTTGACTTGTAATAGGTTATGAGTCGACACAAATTTCTAGAGATTTTCAAGCTTAAAAACAACAGCTTATGAGTCGACACGAAACAGAAATGTATCGATACATAGAGTAACTTTGAAGATATGAGTCGACACACACATGAGGATGAGTCGACACAAGTTTCCAGAGAATTATTTTCTTTAAAAAATAGCACATGTGTCAACACGAAGCACGAATGTGTCGACACATAGACATGAATTTTGTTCAGAAACTTATTTTTCTTTTATGAGAATAATGGATAACCAAACTTGTTCTATATGCTTTTTGAGGTTCCTAGTGACTTCTAATATAAGGGTGCACAAATACTCAGAGATATCGTTCAATGTATAGAAAAGATAAATCAATTCCTAGTTTTGACATCATGCAAAATATCTAAAATAGAAATGAATCCACACGTACGTCATCATCTGGTCGGACCATTGGTCAGGATCTAGTCGGATCAAGGCCGTTTCGGATAGGGTTCCCATGGACGGGATAATTGTTTGGATTCTTTATCCAAACATTTCACCCTTTTAAAATTTGTGCTTAGAGGGCTTATGTATATTCTGGAATATTTGTGCCCAGAGTGAATATCGAATGTTAGCGCTGGTAAGGGTTTATATAGGAGAAAAAGAGGGATCTTATAAGCATGTAGAAAATCCAGGGTACTCATATGACAGCTTCCTAGGTAAAAAACGTCTCGATTTTACGTGAGTCGGGATTATGAGATGGCTTGTGTTCGTTGGGTTGCTGGTTTATCACCTGGTTTGTAACAGTAGAAGAAGGCCATGAATTATTCTACACTTATGAAATATTAATGATATGTGTTACGATCCAGCCTTGAGTGACTTAAATATAGTGACATATGTTACCTTGTAGATTCAATGATGAGAGAATGTCTAACGGCTCATTAAAGCTCTATCAAGAGAGGCATCTAAGCAGATGATCATGATATATAAAAAACACTTAAAAACAACAAAAGGAATTGAATAATCACATAACAATACAGGTGAACTAAAAAAACTCATATTTAATAAACACTTTGTCATTTGCAATCTCTCCTGACTAACATCAGGGAGATTATCCTATTGGTGTTCTTTTATTTATATATATATATATATATATATATATATATATATATATATATATATATATATATATATATATATATATATATATATATATATATATATATATATATTTCAAGTTTGAAAATATTTAATAATTCTTTTTTAGCAATATATTTTAATACACGAGCACAATGAATAAAGTCAATTTTTTTTTTTTTTAAAGTTATTTTAAATTTTAATGATTGTACTTTGTACTTATATAATTTTTGTTTGTTTTAATTGTTCAATATTGAAAATTTAATTTCTATAACGAAATTCAATAAACATCAATTCTAAATTATGACTTAAAAAATATTCTAAAATACCTTACTATAATTTAACACAATTGTTCTTTTATTTATAAAATTATTTATAATTTAAGATGAAGGTAGTACTCAACAATAATGTTGTCATCTTATTTTATTTCTCTTATAATAAATGGCCATTTACTTATAAAATTAATAATATATCTTTTAAGTTTAATTAATAAATTGCTTTTTAAGTTATAGTAAAATAAAATAAAAACTTATTTTCAACTAATTCAGTTTCGTCTTACATAAACAATCTAAATTAAGTTATATATTATGGAATTTGTTCAAACTTATAAAGAAAATTGTTTCTCCTACTTTAAGTGGTGGACCTTATAAAAATTTAAAAATGTTTTTGAGAGTTCAAAATTATATTTTGGAATGTACCATTTCCACATCAAAATATGTCCTAAGCAAGATTCACCTCATTTTTCTCTAAAATTTAATCTACAAAATTATCTTCGAACACGTTGCATTAAATATTTTTGCTTATTTAACAATTGAATGATAAATTTGAAAGTGTACTTCCGAATTTGTGAAGCGAGAATTTAAAAAAATATCACATTTGTATGTCACTCATATTTTTGAAAGAGCATTTTCGAAAATACCAAAAGAGAAATTTAATAAAACACTTTGCATGCTTTTCTTTCTCATGGTCAAATGCATTTTTTTCTCTCAAAATCCTTTAAAATCATTCCTCCATTTTCAATCAACTTTTGCACTCCAAAATTTCATTCTTGTGTTTTATCATATTAAAATGAAAAAAAGAAATTGGAATTTAAAGTAAAGCTCATATATTTCATTCTTTATTGCTCACTTTAATCTGATTTTTTAGCTTAAAAAGTGAACGTTGCGTCCAAAAATATATTTTCAGATTCTAATTGATTTTATACAAAAGTGTATTTCCATAATAGTTCATAATACATTTTGGACAATTTTTTTTTAATATTTTCTATTATTGTTTGCCTTGAATATGGTGCTCCATGATATTATCCTCAAACATATTGTGTCTACGAATATCAAACATGTTGTTATCAAGGTAGATGTTGGAAACTAATTTACAAATGGACAAGAGTTTGATGTTCATGATATTATGCTCCATTGGATCGGCATGGAGGCATCCAAATTAGGGCTTGGAGTTTTAATTGGAAGGTTAGATAATGGTTCATATATAAGACTTGCATTTGTGATATTGAGATGAAAAATAAATGGCAAGTATATAACTCCTCTTCGAAAGTTGAAACGAGATGACACTAGTTAGATAAAATGTGAGTGTCATTTTAAGTTGCGTGGATATCTTTTGGAAAATAATAAATGGAGATTTGACGTGATTTGTGGTTCACATAACCATGGCATGTGTCACAAGTTAGTCGGTTATCCCATGAATATTGCCTTATGCCACAAGATATAAAATTATTTTTGGCATGACATTAAACATGGTGCAGCCCAAAAACATACTTGCAATTTTGAAACGTAAAAGACTCGAAAAGATCTCAAACATCAAGAAAGTATATAATGTATGTATCCGAAACAACAAGACGATAAGAGGGAATAAAACTGAAGTGCAAAAATTGTTGAAACTTCTAGATGGTACCATTACGTATCTAGGTAGCGAGTGTTTAAGGATGGAGAAATCGTTCGAGATATATTTTAGACTCATCCTTAAAATCCAACTGATCATATTATGTGTACAGGCTAAATTTCAAAATCGTTGCATTTTGTTCAAATTTATTTGAAACTGGAATGTCATATACCACTAACATCATGGAGTGGACAACTCATTCAAGAAAGGAAGTTGAAACTGTTCGGATCATTTTTTGAAAAGAATGCAACAATTCACCAAGTTGAGCGAGATTGAAAGAGAATCAAATAAATAAAAGTCAAAGATGGAACTATTCATAGATATAGATTTAGACGGTGACACATGTTTCAGTTCATTCTAGTTGTTATACAACAATATATTTATGTGGTTAGACATGTTTTGTATGTAATCTTGGATTAGTATTAAAGATTTCAATGTATATATTTTCATAGATTTCAATATATGTTTCAGTTTCCCAAAATTTTCTTCATTTTTGTTTTCAATAACAAGATATGTTTCTAAAACAGGTTTTGTGTGAACGGTATGGAGTGAATCCAAAAATACATTTTCGCACGCACCCCAAATGTTTAAATAATTGTTAACATGAGTTTATTTAGAAATTTATTTTCGAAGTCACCCTAATTTCACTAAACGAAACAGGGTTGTATCCTAAAGTGATTATCCCCTGAGCATGATTGGATTTGTAAAGTTCATATTGATCTAAAACTTATATAAATATGGGTGCCACTTGTAACACCCCAAAAATAAGTAGATTATTATTTAATTAATTTAAGATGAGTATTAGTTAAGTAATTGCTATTTATTAATTAAATATATGACGTATGGCAGATTGTGGTGTGTGGTATATACTATGTTGTGGGATAATGACGGGTTAAGTGAATAATAAGAATTATTTAGAATTTAAATAATTAGTTGAGAATTATTTAGATTTAATAATTATTATATAGAATTATTTTATTAATTAAATAAGATAGGATATTGTGTAGAAATAATAAGGGAAATGTGGTAGTTGGTGAAAGGATAAGTGAGGATAAGATATGAATACTATAGAAAGGGTCCAAGGGTTAAACAAGTAAAATGAGAGGGTCAATATTTCATTCTGCACGATCGTGAAAACTGGGAAGAAAGCAATAAAGAACTAGGACATGAGGAGAAGAGAAGAGAGTCAACCATAGAGCTTGGAACAGGAATCAAAGCTAAATTCTAAGGTAAGGGGGGAAATCCTTGTTATTATGATTGATATGGGGTTTAGATTTATGTAGGTTGTTTGGGGTTTTTGTGATGAATAGGTAATATGATGAATCTATGATGAAATTGATGATTTATGATGTGTGAAATAACATGAATTGATGTTGGTAATGATGTGATAATGTATTGTTATTGATTATATGATGACATGTTGATTAGTGGTGAATTTGGGTCTGTTATAGTATGAAATCACATGAGAAATTGGGATTCTACTATTTAGAAAACGCACCAGCATAGTTATTATCACGCGTTTTACTGGGCGAATCAAATTCACCTAGATAGCGTCGGGCGAGAGCAATGCGAAAGAAAATGGTAATTTATGGTGATCTTGGAAAAATGTATGGGAAGGTTTTCTCGCTCCAACTTCGTCGAGCGAAGGAGGTGGCGAGTGCGAGCTTTGCCAGGCGAGTGTGAGGTGAAGGAATGGGAGAAAATGCAAGCTTCTAGAATTTTTATGGGGAAGGTGGGTCGCTGCAGCTTCGCCAGACGAGCCTTAAGTGAGTTGACAACTTCGTCGGGCGAGCTTCAAGCGAAGGGCAACAAACAGAAACTCCAGAATGGCATAACTTGAGTTTCTGGACTCCGTTTGACGCGTCATTTGAAGCGTTAGAAAACTAACATGGTGATTTATGTCTTGGTAGAATAAAATGACTAAAAAGATATATTCCCCAGTACCTTTGATATGATTAAGTTAGATTTTTAATAGCAAATTATGATGTTGTTATAAATAATTGATGTGAATATGAGTTGAGGTAATATGATGTATGTTTGTATAGTGAATCGGTGTTGTCATGATGATGCCATGTGTATTGTGAAGTATGTGATGATATTATGTGATTACATGGATGATGATGTGTTTTGACTAGTAGTGGTCAGGTTTTATTTATGTTGTTGTGCATCATGCAATCATGGTATATATTAGGACATTGGTCCAGTGATATTGTTAGGACGTTGGTCTAGTGACAGCCTCAATCCAATGATGTGGATTGAGTGCATTTTTGTGAAGTGCTCTAGTTCCAAGTGGGAATCGATCCTAAGGTGGGGATCTTTGGAGGAAAGATGACTCGGTCATCAGTCAAGTTTGGTACCATATGCATGAGGCAATGATGTTGCATTGAATTCTTTGTAACATTTCATGATTGTTGATTGAGTGATGTTGATGGTGTTATGATCTAAGTCATATTTGATGATGAATGTTAGCTTGATGATATAATGATATATTATATGGGTGTTGATAATGCGAAAGTGTGAGTATATATTTGAAGTGTGATGAATATGTGGAATATTTAATTATTGTTGTTGTAACTACTATATTTATTTTGTATATCTTTTATAATGATTAGTGACTTCTCACCCTTTATTCTTGAAAATGTTGCCTCGATACGTGGATAACTTGCAGGTAATCAAGAGTAGTCGTAGTAGCACGAAGATAGCGTTATTGAGTCATTTATTTTGGTTATGTTGAATAAAGGGGGTCTTGCTCTGATTTGTAATATCGGGGTTTGGGAGACGTTGGATTTGAACTATGTGTTCCTTTGTTGACGTGATTTATAAGTTGTTATTTCGTAAAGAAATTTGAAATTCTGGCTACAGATACTCAATGTCACGTCCAATGTTATGACACCGTATCTGACTTACTATATGACAGTAAATACAAAAGCAGTAAATAACACAGTCAATTGTTTACCCAGTTCAGTGTGCAACAACACCTACTCTGGGGGCTACCAAGCCAGGGAGAGAATCCACTATAAGAGATGTTAATTCAGGAATAAACCAACCAGTTTATCTCCTTCACTTAAGACCTACCCAATGCAATTCTAATCTAAGTACAACTTAAACCTGAGTTCCCACTCACTCCCCCTCAATCACAGCAGTGATACATAAACAAATTTGACTTGAGAATTGTTGAAGACACTCTTCAAAACACACACTTGATTAAGCTTCACAGCTTTTTAATCAAGTAACACAATCACTCGTGCTTCACAGCTTTGAGTGATGTACACAACTAACTTGACTCTGCTTCACAGCTTTAGTCAAGTAACATTCAAACACTCTTGCTTCAAAGCTTTGAGTGCTACACAACCCTTACAATTTAAGCCTATTCCAAGACACTTATCACAATGATAATTGCTTGGAGTACAATAAACAAATCTATACAGATTACAAACTTGATCTTCTAATCAATCAGCAGGGATGCCTTCAAAAACCGCAGCTCTGTTGAATATATAGCAGCTGCAACTTCAGTTAGGGTTTCCAAAAACCTAGGGTTGATTCCGTTTGACCTAAAGACCAGCTCACAGTACTTTGTTGATCAGGTTAGGATTGAGCTAGGTTACTCCTCAGAAAACGCAGGATTCTGTTAAGGAAGGACTGAGTTATTTCCTGAAAAAACTCAGACTTATCCAATCCTGTAATCCTGCTAGTTCAGAACAGGATGTCATAACATCTGTTATGACATCTGAGAAAACCTGTCTACTGATTAGCAAAATGTGATCATTTTGCAAACATGCTCAGATACACACTTATAAACATCAGTATTTGAGTTACAATATTTTTCTGCACATGTACCTAAAGAGTTAGTACAACCTGAACTAGAATGTTATGACATCAGTCATGACATTCACACATACACTTGGAATTTACCAAAAATGCAAGCCAATACCTAAACACCTACAAACTCCCCCTTTGGCAGATTTTTGGCTAAAGTCCCTAAACAATCAGAGATAGATAGATAGCAGCAGAAATAAGTGACAGCAGAAAAATATAGTGTTAAGTACTAATTAGGCAGTACCAAAAATATTCTCCCCCACTTTAGCCACAAATGGGCCAAAGATTACATGTTTATAAAGTTATACAGTTATCCAAGACAAAATAATGAGATCAGCAGCAGACAACAGCAGAACATACTTCCAAACTCCACCAGTAACACCACCAAGCAGCAATCATCCTTCAAGTACTGTCATCAGACTCAGAGGAGCCACTTTCTTCAATGTTGAGCTGTCCTTCATCTTCTTCCCTCATGCTTGCTTCAGCTTCTTCCTTTTCTAGCTTGGCAATTAGAGCTTCTAGGGTCCTTTTTCTAGCATCCAGATCTTTGCAAGTTTCTTTTAAGACAGCTATGACATCTGATGTTTTGGACTGAATCTTTGCAGACGATGTCTCAGCTGATGTTATGACAATGTCTGGAGCATGGGATCCCTAAAACAGTTTGTAGTGCAGGCCAAGAGCAGGGGCTCTTTTGCAGACTGTATCTCTTGCTACAAGTATGTCAGGATATTGTGCAAGGATGATTCCACAAAGGAGGGAGGGAAAGGCAATTGGTCCTTTGACAGCATAACTGCCAGCATGCTTCAAGGTTTGTTCAAAAATGTACCTTCCATAGTCAAAGGCAGTCTTGGTTCCTACAGCATAGATGAATCTCCCCAATCCTGTGGAGATGGTTGATTTGTGATTTGTAGGCACCCAGTTTGCTGCACCTATTTTATGCAAGATGGCAAATTTCATGCTGAGTTTACTAGCATTCAACTTCCCTTTCAATGGCCAGCACTTTACTTGCCTGGCAGTGATGGTCAAGCATACTTCATTGTCAGTTGCCTCTAGATCAGGACAGTCCTTATTTGTTCTTCCAAGAAACTTGTTGATTTCTGATGGAGAGAACTTGACCCTTCTTCCTCTAACAAACACACTCTCAAAGTCAGCTGACCTCCCATCAGCACAATCATTGGATAAGTTCACTACAAACTCTTTAACCAGATTTTCATAACATTTGCCAAACTTCATCACAGTCTTTATTAGCCCAGCATTCTTGATCAGCTCCATGATGTCTTTGCACTCCAAAGCATCATTGTTGAGTTCTCTCTCCAAGGCTATTCTCTTCAAGCAAACATACTTCCACCTGTTTGCATTATCAGGATGATGAAAGGAGATGTTGTCTGTTGGCACTTCAGGCACTCTAGCAATCTTGCTGGAGGGGAGCTTCCTTCTGATGGGAGTATTGTCAATGTCAACCTCAAATTCTGATTCAGAATCAGAAGTTTCAGGTTGTCTAGCAGTCTGCACCTGTGCCTTCTTCCCTTTAGTCTGAATTTTCTCAGCCAACCCTTCAGCCTTGGATTTCTTAGCATCAGGTTTAACAGTCTCACTACTCTTTCTTTTCATCAATCTCCTAGCAATGCTAGGGTTCACATTTGCAATCAGTTCATTATCTGAGTAATCTTCATCCACATCAATGATAGGTGGATCAGCAGCCTTTTGAATGTTGTCTTTTGGTGTCACAACATCCTTAGTGACATCTATATTTTCAGAACCTTCCACATTTGGACTTTCTGATTGATTCAAAGGGATAGAAATCCCCGGTACAGATTGGTTGCCACTCAGAATGCTAGAAACCAGTCTAGCAATAGCTTGGTGTACTTGAACTGATCCTTCTTTATTAGGTGTAGAAGACGAAGGAAGAGAAGAGTTACCAGAGACTGTAGCTTGAGCTCTTCCTGCATGTCTGGTCCGGAGCTTTTTGACTCTGGTTGGGTCAGTTGCCATCTCCCTGAGAGGAGTGACCTCAAGAACTTCAGATTCTATGCATGTAGTGATTGCCCTAGAATCTTGATCAGATGATGATGATGATGAGTGAGACGAAGCCGCCATGGTGGAAGATGATGTCTGAGACATTGTGTTTAACGTTGAGTAGCAGTAGCAGTTTGAGAAAACTCTTTGATTGGGAGAAGAAAACAGGTTGCAAGGATGAGAGAGATAGGGAGAACAAGGGAGTCTTTTCAACTTCTGAAGGTTTTTGAAGGAATTGTGAATGAATATGATTAACCCACCAAATATAGACTTAATAGAATTAATCCCTTCAACCCTTGTTTTCAGCAAAACTAATTGCTATAATTTCTCATGTTGGTGAATACCCAATCTGCCCCTCAAATTTTCAAGTTTATTTCCAACAAGCGCCTTGGTAGAAGAATCAGTTAGCTGAAGCTTAGAGAAACTATGTTCCAGTTCAAATGACTTCTTCTCTCCAAAGTCAATAGGGTTCAAGGAAATGTTGAATGTTTTCAGATTATCACACCACAATGTCACAACATCTTGTGTAACATTGCCTTCAGGTAGCATCTGTATTGACCAGAATTTTTGAGAACAGAATTTATGAGACTTGTTCTTTGCCACATCACATATATTATCAGCTTGTAGTTTAGGAGTTCTTCTGACATCTTCCATAGGAATAGCTTTTTTTATTCTTCCAAGCTTATGCTGCCACTGTTTCATCTCCTTTTCTTCTTTGATGATTTGACTCATAGTGGAGATATCAGTGTTCTCAGGCTGCCACACATAACAGTTATCTTTGGATTTGATTCCTCTCATTACAACATCTAGTTTTTCATTAACTACTAGACATTCAGATCTTGAGAAGTTGACCATGAATCCTAGATCACATAATTGACTGATGCTAATGAGATTAGTAGTCAATCCTTTTACCAGCAGTACCTTATTCAGACTTGGAACTCCAGGGTAGTCCAAATTGCCAACTCCTTTGATTTCTCCTTTAGCACCATCTCCAAAGGTCACAAAACTGGTGGTGTGAGGCATAACATTATTGAGGAGATTTTTGAATCCAGTCATGTGTCTGGAACATCCACTGTCAAAGTACCAATCTTCCTTTGCTGAGATCTTCAGGGAAGTGTGTGCTATCAGTGCAGTAGCCTTTTTCTTCCATTGAGGAGCGTGTGGTATCTTTTTAGACTTAGGTTTGACATCTGATTTCTGATTAGGATATCCATGTAGTCTGAAGCAGAAGGGCTTTATGTGACCATATTTCCCACAATGATGACATCTCCATCTTTGGTACCTCTTCTTCATGTGTCTCTGTCCCTGATGTTGAGAGTAATGTTGAGACATCCGTTTTGACATTTGCTTCCTGGTAACAAATTTCTTTGTTTCCACAAATCCTAGGCCAGATTTATTTCCCATATTTTGTCCAGCCTGAAGAATCTCTTCCAATTTGTCTGTTCCATTTGTCAACATCTTGACTGATTTGGTCATTTGATTCAGTTGTGAGTTCAGCAGTTGAACTTCTCCTTCTAAATGACTTATAGTTTCAAGATTTGCTCTCTTTTCAGCCTCCAGCTTTACAATGAGTTTTGATTGTTTCTCATTTTGCACACAGACTTCACCACTTCTGATACACAATTTCTTGTAGGTATCAGCCAGTTCTTCAAATGTTACTTCTTCATCACTGGTGTCACTTTCAGAAGTACAAACACTAGTTAGGGCAGTAACTAGTCTGGCAGATTCTTCTTCAGAATTGCTTTCTGAATCATAGTCAGACCAAGTAACAGTCATTCATTTCTTTTGCTTCTTAAGAAAGGTAGGACATTCAGCTCGAATATGTCCATATCCTTCACATCCATGGCATTGAATTCCTCTGCCTTGGTTTTCCTTATCTTCTGATCTTGGTCTTCTGCTGGAACTGTCAATGTCAGAAGGAATGTTATGAACATTTGACCTTGACTTTGGGTCCATTCTTTTGATGAGCCTGTTGAACTGTCTTCCAAGCATGGCAATGGCTTCTGATATGTTTTCTTCTTCATCCTCCTTGTGTTCAACATCAGTGTTGGTTACAAGTGCTATGCTTTTGTTCTTCTTGTCACCATTATCAGTGATCCCCATCTCAAAAGTCTGAAGAGACCCAATAAGTTCATCCACTTTTAACTTGCTAATGTCCTGGGCTTCCTCTATGGCAGTTACCTTCATTGCAAATCTTTTAGGCAAGGATCTGAGAATCTTCCTCACCAGTTTTTCTTCTGACATTTTTTCTCCCAGTGCTCCTGAGGTGTTGGCAACCTCCAAGATGTTCATGTGAAATTCATGGATGGTTTCATCTTCCATCATTTTTAGATTCTCAAACTTAGTGGTCAACATCTGAAGCCTTGACATCTTTACTTTGGAAGTGCCCTCATGAGTAGTTTTGAGGGTGTCCCAAACTTCCTTGGCCAGTTCATATTGATGTACTAATCTGAAGATGTTTCTATCAATTCCATTGAACAAGGCATTTAAGGCTTTTGAATTTCCCAGAGCTAACTCATCTTCTTCTTTACTCCAATCTTCCTCAGGCTTCAGACTGATTGTCCCATCTCTTTCAGTTATGGTGGGATGAATCCATCCTTTGTCAGCAGCTCTCCAAGCCTTTTTGTCCAGAGATTTTAGGAAGGCAATCATACGGGGTTTCCAGTAGTCATAATTAGTTCCATCCAGAATGGGTGGTCTATTTCCAAAAACTCCTTCTTTGTCCATAGTGCCAGAAAGTGATATCCCTAGATCTCACCCAGTAATACAGGCAGGGTGCCTGCTCTGATACCAATTGAAATTCTGGCTACAGATACTCAATGTCACGTCCAATGTTATGACACCGTATCTGACTTACTATATGACAGTAAATACAAAAGCAGTAAATAACACAGTCAATTGTTTACCTAGTTCAGTATGCAACAACACCTACTCTGGGGGCTACCAAGCCAGGGAGAGAATCCACTATAAGAGATGTTAATTCAGGAATAAACCAACCAGTTTATCTCCTTCACTTAAGACCTACCCAATGCAATTCTAATCTAAGTACAACTTAAACCTGAGTTCCCACTCACTCCCCCTCAATCACAGCAGTGATACATAAACAAATTTGACTTGAGAATTGTTGAAGACACTCTTCAAAACACACACTTGATTAAGCTTCACAGCTTTTTAATCAAGTAACACAATCACTCGTGCTTCACAGCTTTGAGTGATGTACACAACTAACTTGACTCTGCTTCACAGCTTTAGTCAAGTAACATTCAAACACTCTTGCTTCAAAGCTTTGAGTGCTACACAACCCTTACAATTTAAGCCTATTCCAAGACACTTATCACAATGATAATTGCTTGGAGTACAATAAACAAATCTATACAGATTACAAACTTGATCTTCTAATCAATCAGCAGGGATGCCTTCAAAAACCGCAGCTCTGTTGAATATATAGCAGCTGCAACTTCAGTTAGGGTTTCCAAAAACCTAGGGTTGATTCCGTTTGACCTAAAGACCAGCTCACAGTACTTTGTTGATCAGGTTAGGATTGAGCTAGGTTACTCCTCAGAAAACGCAGGATTCTGTTAAGGAAGGACTGAGTTATTTCCTGAAAAAACTCAGACTTATCCAATCCTGTAATCCTGCTAGTTCAGAACAGGATGTCATAACATCTGTTATGACATCTGAGAAAACCTGTCTACTGATTAGCAAAATGTGATCATTTTGCAAACATGCTCAGATACACACTTATAAACATCAGTATTTGAGTTACAATATTTTTCTGCACATGTACCTAAAGAGTTAGTACAACCTGAACTAGAATGTTATGACATCAGTCATGACATTCACACATACACTTGGAATTTACCAAAAATGCAAGCCAATACCTAAACACCTACAAAATTGTTTTAAAATCCTAACTTTTTAATGATGAGGATTAATGATGTTTTGAAGGATATTATGAATGAAGTTGTTTCGAGATTATGTTTTTCCATTGTATAGTATTTGAAGTAACTAACGTTAATATTTTGGAAAAAAATGGTATGATTATGAATATTTAGAAACTATGTTACGGAGCAAGATATTTTATTCAGATGTTTTATGAAGATGTGACACCCTTGTTGGTGTTTTGTATTTAATTATTTATCAAACAATTAATGAATTATTCGTTGGGTTAGAAGGGTGTTACATTAGTGGTATCAGAGAACGTCGGTCCATCCAAACAGGTTTTCTTATGATGTGCATGTCATGTCGGTCGATTAGTGTGAGTACATTGTCGATACACTATTTTTCTGACGTTAGTTTCCTGTGTGTAGAATGGCTAGAAGGAACGATGTTTTGATTGTTGTTGCTTTGCAGTATGTTGCTCAGGCTGTGCAACATCAGCCTAATGCTGGCGGGAATGATAGATCCCGTGTTTTGGAGACGTTTCAGAGAAACCATCTGCCTACTTTCAAGTGTAGGTACGATCCTGATGGAGCGCAAACTTATCTCAAGGAGATTAAAAGGATCTTCCGAGTCATGGATTTCTCAAAGGCACAGAAGATGTGGTTCAGTACGCATATGCTGGTAGAGAAAGTTGATGACTGGTGGGTCAGCACCCTTCAGAGACTGGCAGTGATGGGTGAAGTTGTTACTTGGGGTGTGTTCGGCAGAGAGTTTCTGAAGAAGTACTTTCCCGAGGATGTGCACGGGAAGAAAGAGATTGAGTTCCTAGAGTTGAAACAAGGGAATTTGATTGTGACTGAGTATGCTTTGAGGTTCGTGGAACTGGCAAAGTATTATCCGCATTACAGTGAAGCAACTGCTGAATTCTTGAAGTGTATCAAGTTTGAGAATGGATTGTGTCCAGAGATCAAGCAAGCGATTGAATATCAACAGATCCGTAGATTTCCAGAGTTGGTAAATAGCTGCAGAATTTATGAAGAGCATAGTAAGGCTCGTTATAATATCATGATCGATAAGGAGGGAAGAATCAAGATCGTGGGAAGCCTTACAATTCTCCGGCTAATAAAGAAAAACAAAAGGTTTTAGATGGGAAGAAGACAAGTAAGAAAGGAGCTCCCGCTCCTGTCAAGTGCTTTAGATGTGCTGGACAAGGTCACCGTTCCAATGGATGTGAGAATAAGGTCCTGAGATGTTACAAATGTGGTAAGATGGGTCATCATGCTCCTGAGTGAAAGAACGATGGTCCAACTTGTTTTAATATTAGATAACAGGGTCATATCAGTACCTAGTGTCAGAAGCCAAAGAAGAATGTTGTTGCTGCCCAAACCAACGGTGGAGTGTTTGCTTTGAGTGGGTCAGAGGATTCTAATAGGGACAACTTGATTTGAGGTACTTGTTTTATTAACAATGTTGAGTTGGTTGCTATTATTTATATTGGTGTTACTCATTCATTTATTTCTTGTGAATGTGCTACTATGTCAGATTGAAATTGTCTGATATGAATGGTAGTATGGTAATAGATACTCTTGTTAGTGATTTTGTTACTACTACTTTTGTTTTTTCAAGATGTCCTTTGACTATCTTTGGCAAGAGTTTTGTGATGGATTCGATGTGTCTACCCTTACACCAAATTGATGTTATTCTTGGTATGAAGTGGTTAGAGTTTAATTATGTTCATATCAATTGTTATAATAAGACTTTGAGGTTCCCTGAGTTTAGTGATAATGAATAACTGATGTTGTTGTTTTCTAAGCAAGTGAATGAGCTCCTGGAAGATGAATCATTGATGCTTGCGATGTTTGCGTCATTGCAAGTCGATCGTGAAGCTGCGAGTGTTGACCTACCTATTGTCTGTGAATTTCCAGAGGTGTTTCCATATGATATAAGTGATTTAACTCCAGAATATGAAGTGGGTTTTTCTATAGAGTTGGTTCCAGGTGCAAGTCCAGTGTTGATGGCTCCTTACAAAATGTCAGCTTCAGAGTTGAGTGAGTTAAAGAAACAACTGGAAGGAATTCTTGAGAAGAAGTTTGTTCAACCGAGTGTTTCTCTGTGGGGTGCACCTATGTTGTTGGTTAAGAGGAAAGATGGAACTATGAGATTGTGTGTGGACTAAAGGCAGTTGAATAAAGTGACTATTAATACAAAGTATCCACTCTCGAGGATTGATGATTTAATGGATCAGTTAGTGGGTGCTTGTATTTTTAACAAGATAGATTTGAGGTCAGGTTATCATCAGATTCGTGTTAAACCATATGATATTCTAAAGACAACTTTTCGAATAATGTATGGTCATTATGAGTACACTGTGATACCGTTTGGTGTATCTAATGCGCCAAGTGTTTTCATGGAGTATATGAATCGAACATTTTGTTCATATATGGAAAAGTTTGTTGTAGTTTTCATTGATGATATTTTGATATATTCTGAATCAGAAAAAGAACATGTTAAGCATTTGCGAATTATGTTGCAAGTGTTGAAAGAAAAGAAGTTGTATTCAAAGTTGTCGAAGTGTGAGTTTTAGTTGAAGGAAATGAGTTTCCTTGGCCACGTGATTTCTAGTGGTGGATCTATTTTGGATCCTTCTAAAGTTGATGCAGTGTTGCAATGGGAAACTTCAAAGTCTGCAACTGAGATTCAAAGTTTTCTTGGTTTAGCAAGTTATTATCGAAGGTTCAGTGAAAGATTTTCTAAGTTGGCGTTACCGTTAACTCAATTGAGTCGACAGGGTCAAGCTTATGTGTCGGATGTTGCGTGTGAAAAAAGTTTTATAGAATTGAATAAGAAGTTGATGACCACTTGTTACAAATGGTTTTTAATAGAGTCGTCACCCTTAATTTTTATCCTAAAGGAAGGGAGTATAAAGGAATAACCCTGTGAGAAATTCAGAGATTCAAGGTTTAGACTCGGTTCTAGACGAGGGGAAGGTGTTAGGCATCCCTACTATATCTTGTTCGCAAGGATACTAGGTTTAAAATCATATTTTTAGGAAATAGGATTTTTATTGTTTTATTAGGGAAAAGAGTTTGAATTTTAGTTAGCGGGAAAAGGGTTTGAATTTTAGTTAGCGGGACTCACCATGATTTTAATCGTATGCCTATGTATCCCCTTAGGATGAATCAGAGTCCCATTTCGTAATTCGCGGGGTTGTTTGTGTTTTTTATGGATTGCGAAATATATTTGAATTTCCCGTATACATGGTCTAAGAGTGTGAATAGCGGAGTTTGTTAGACCAACTATGCAGTTAATTTAAATATATTTGTGTTCCTTTTTAAAAATTAATTATTCGAATTAATTTATTACAAAAAATAATTTGGATGTTTGTCGGAGTG
This sequence comes from Vicia faba, assembly GCA_948472305.1. Classification (NCBI taxonomy): domain Eukaryota; kingdom Viridiplantae; phylum Streptophyta; class Magnoliopsida; order Fabales; family Fabaceae; genus Vicia; species Vicia faba. Next base: position 240,275,634 of record OX451740.1, read on the forward strand.
TTTTTTTTATACGTACAGCGGGTGAGTCTGATATAGTCTCCTTATCACGTGGCTAGATATTGGCCACGTGTTGCTTGCGGATGTAGTAATCTGGTGAGTTGCGCAGATTTTTAATTTTTGATATAAAATATTAAATTAATTAATGATGAAAGGTTTGTAAAATGTTTTGTTTTGATATTGTTAATTGTTAATGATAAAATTAATCTAAAAGCTTAAGTTAGCAATAATTTAATTAAAACTAAATGTACTAAATCAAATCATTAAGATATAATTTAAAGGAGTGTAATTAGGAGTGTGTAGTAAGAAGTGAATAATAATATGAAATTGACTAAGCTGGCCCAAGGCCCAAATAGATGTACATGATAATCCTAAAACCTAAAATTATGGTAACAATTAAAATAGAAGAAAATTAACAAAAATTTACTAAGAAGTGGGTGGGAGGCGGACATGAGAGGCGTCATTGTCTCATATGATTATTTTTCTTTACAAAGAATACAAATATATACAAATCACATCATATGCCAATTTATATTAAAATAATAAAAAATTAAAATGAAAACCATATAAATTAAATTAGAAAACAAACAAACCGATTACCCTTAATCTTTCTCTCTCCACGAATCCTTCTTCCCTCATACTACTTTACATTCTTCCCAATTTTCCCCATTAAAACCTTCATCCACTTATGTTATAACCAAAAATAAAAACCCAGGAACATGTGTATATGATAAAGAGAAGGAGACTTCATTAGACCATATATTTCTTTCTCATCTATCACTCTTATCTTTTTTTACATATCTCAGAACAAAACTAAGAAAACACAAAGAAGAAAACAGAGAGAAACCATGAAATCAAAATAAGGAGAAAAAAGATCTAATCTTGGTAGTGGTGCTTCCGAGGTGGTTGTCGGCAGCAGTGGGCTGGGCGTGATGAGGTGCACTTGAGCGGATCGGGGAGATGCGTGAATGGCGGCGTCAGGCGACTGTTGCAGGACTATGGTGTTTGAATTGTTTAGTTATAAGTAGGAGTGGTTAAAAAAGTACATCTACTGTATATTTGTATCTACAAAAAAGCATGACAAAATCACATGGATGGTTATGAGAATTAAAAAATTGCGTGTAATGCATGTGTATAAAATATATATGTGTAGAGAGAGTGATATACTGTGACAAGATACGGTTCGAGAATAATAGAGGTTTTTTTTATATATTTACCGGTATCGTAGTCTAAAAGAATAATTTGCAGGTAATTTATTATAAAGATTTTGTATTGAAATTATAGTATTACATGAGAAGAGGAAAAGGCTAGTGTAAGTGACATAAGAAAAGTGGTGAGTGAAAGTGAGTAGAAATCGTGTATTCTTACGTACGGTGGAAAATAATTGGCCTCTACAAAAGGTTAGTCAAAAGTATATAATTAAACAATAATTATCATACAATATTTTCTTATGATAGAAACAATCAATAAATTTTAAAAGAAATCACCATCATTTGGTGTAAATAAATTAAAATAAAAAAGAGGGTCTCATATTTAATCATTGGCCAAAACTAAAAAAAAATAAAAGTAACACTAATAATATTGAAAAGAACAAACAAAAAAAATAAAGTGTATATGAGTGAAAATCGTAAGATTGTGGATGAAATTGTGACCTCATTCTTGCAAGCTTCATTCCTTAACAATTATGTTATGTTACTTATTTGTAAATAAACTCAATTGAAAATATATGAAGGGTGTGTAAATATTTGTTATTTTAAAAATACAAATAATTTTAAAATGAATTATTATATTTTTAAATAGGTTTGGAAGCAAATATTTATGAAAATCAAATAATATTATAAAAATAAAGTTTAAAATATTTTTGACTGGACTTGAGAATGAACATCTATAAAAATCAAATAATATTATAAAAACAATGTTTTAAAATATTTTTTACTGTAGAAATAAAAGGGCGGGAAAATTTGGGATATGACACCACTCCAGTATTAATTTTGCCTAATCTGAGTGAGTCTTTCGTGGTGTATTGTGATGCGTCTAAGATGGGTCTTGGTGGTGTATTTATGCAAAATGGAAAATTTGTTGTTTATGCTTCTAGACAATTGAAAGTTCACGAAAGGAATTATCCTACGCATGATTTAGAGTTAGCAGTTGTGGTGTTTGTGTTGAAAATTTGGAGCATTATCTGTTCGGATCCAAATTTGAAGTGTTCAGTAATCACAAAAGTTTAAAGTACTTATTCGGTCAGAAGGAATTGAATATGAGGTAGAGAAGATGGCTTGAGTTGTTAAAAGATTATGACTTTGACTTGAGTTATCATCCTGGCAAAGCAAATGTGATAGTTGATGCATTGAGTAGGAATTCGTTGCATATATCGATGCTTATGGTTCGAAAGTTAGAAATGATCAAACAATTCATGGATATGAGCTTGGTGTGTGAAGAAACTCTTAATAGTGTAAGGTTGGGGATGTTGAAACTAAATGGTGGTATTTTAGAAGAAATTCGAGAAGGTCAGAAGTCTGATTTAAAGTTAGTTGATCAGTTGACCTTGATTAACCAAGGTAAAGGAGGTGGATTCAGAATTGACAAGAATGAGGTAATGAGATTTGGTGATAGAGTTTGTGTTCCAGATGTGCCAGAGCTTAAGAGGAGTATTCTTGAAGAAGGGTATCAAAGTGGAATGAGTATTCATCCCGGTGCTACGAAGATGTACCAAGATTTGATGAAATTATTTTGGTGGCCCGATATAAAAAAGGAAGTTGCCAGATTTTTTATGCTTGTTTGAATTGTCAGAAGTCGAATATTGAGCATGATAAGCCTTTGGGTCTAATGCAGCCGTTAACATTCCGCAATGTAAATGGGATGACATTTATATGGATTTTGTGTCGGGTTTGCCAAAGACTACTAAGGGAATAAGTCGGCTCATTTCTTGCCGATGAAGATCAACCATCCTATGGAGAAGCGGGTTGAGATGTATATTGAGGAGATTGTGAAATTGCATGAATAATTTCAAGTATCGTATCAGATAGAGATATGAGGTTTACATTGCAGTTATGGGAAGGTTTACATAATGCTTTTGGTACTAAGTTGAGGTTGAGTTCCGCATATCATCCTCATATAGACGGTCAGACAGAAAGGAATATTCAGTCTTTGAAGTATTTGTTGAGGGCTTGTGTGCTAGAACAAGGAGGAGCTTGGGATAGCCACTTACGGTTGATTGAGTTTACTTATAATAATAGTTTCCATTCTAGCATTGGAATGACACCATATGAAACATTGTATGGTAGGAGCTGTAGAACTCCATTGTGTTGGTATGAGTCATATGAGAGTGATGTGCTCAGACCTGAGATTGTACATAACACGATTGAGAAGATCAAGATGATCCAAGAGAGGATGAAAGCTTCTCGGATTCATCAGAAGAGTTATCACGATAAGAGGAGGAAGGCACTTGAGTTCCAAAAGGATGATCATGTGTACTTGAGAATTACTCTGGCAACTGGTGTTGGTAGGGCTCTAAAGTCACAAAAGCTTACACCTAGTTTTATTGGTCTATATCAGATTTCTGGGAGAATAGGTGAGGTGGACAATCAGATTACTTTACCGTTGTCGCTTGCGAATCTTCATGATGTGTTTCATGTGTCTCAGTTGAGGAGATATATTTCAGATCCTTCTCATGTCATCCAAATGGATGATGTATATGTGATAGATAACCTGATTGTTGAAGCATCACCCATGAGGATAGAAGGTCAGGAAGTGAAGCAATTGTGGGGTAAAGACATTTCCTTAGTGAAGGTATTATAGGGTGGACCAGCTAGAGAAAGTTGGACTTGAGAACATGAGGATCAGATGAGAGAGTCTTATCCGATTTTGTTTCCACCAGGTAATTTTTTAGGGTGAAAATTCTTTTAAGTGGGGGAGAGTTGTAACACCCCAAAATAATTAAATTATTATTTAATTGATTTATGATGAGTATTTGTGAAGTAATTATGATTTACTAATTAAATATATGATGTATGGCTGATTGTGGTGTATGGTATATACTATGTTGTGGGATAGTGACAGGTTAAGGGAATAATAAGAATTATTTTGATTTTAAATAATTAGTTGAGAATTATTTAGATTTAATAATTATTATTTAGAATTATTGTATTAATTAAATAAGATAGGATATGGTGTAGAAATAGTAAGGGCAAGGTGGTAATTGGTGAAAGGATAAGTAAGGGTAAGATAGGAAGACTATAGAAAGGGCCCAAGGGTTAAACAAGGAAAAAGAGGGTTGTTGTTTCATTCTGCATGATCGTGAAAATTGAGAAGATAACAGTTAAGAGCTAGGGTACAAGGAGAAGAGAAGAAAGTCAATCGTAGAGCTTGGAACGGGAATCAAAGCTAAAATCTAAGGTAAGAGAGTAATCCTTGTTATTAAGATTGATATGAGATTTAGATTTATATAGGTTGTTTGGGGTTTTTATGATGAATTGGTAATATGAGGAATCTATGATGAAATTGATGATTTGTGATGTGTGAAATACCATGAATTGATGTCGGTAATGATGTGATAATGTATTGTAATTGATTATATGATGACATGTTAATTTATGGTGAATTTGGGTCTGTTATAGTATGAAATCGCATGAGAAATTGGGATTGTACTGTGTAGAAAATGCAACAGTAGAGTCTTATCCGATTTTGTTTCCGCCAGGTAATTTTTTAGGGTGAAAATTCTTTTAAGTGGGGGAGCGTTGTAACACCCCAAAATAATTAGATTATTATTTAATTGACTTATGATGAGTATTTGTGAAGCAATTGTGATTTATTTATGAAATATATGATGTATGGCTGATTGTGGTGTGTGGTATATATTATGTTGTGGGATAGTGACGGGTTAAGGGAATAATAAGAATTATTTAGAATTTAAATAATTAGTAGAGAATTATTTAGATTTAATAATAATTATTTAGAATTATTTTATTAATTAAGTAATATAGGATATGGTGTAGAAATAATAAGGGCAATATGGTAATTGGTGAAAGGATAAGTAAGGGTAAGATAGGAAGACTATAGAAAGGGTTCAAGGGTTAAACAAGGAAAAAGATGGTTTGTGTTTCATTTTGCACGACCGTGAAAATTGGGAAGAGAGCAGTTAAGAGCTAGGGCACGAGGAGAAGAGAAGAGAGTCAACCGTAGAGCTTGGAACAGTAATCAAAGCTAAAATCTAAGGTAAGAGGGTAATCCTTATTATTATGATTGATATGGGGTTTAGATTTATGTAGGTTGTTAGGGGTTTTTGTGATGAATTGGTAATATGAGGAATCTATGATGAAATTGATGATTTGTGATGTGTGAAATACCATGAATTGATGTCGATAATGATGTGATAATGTATTGTTATTGATTATATGATGACATGTTGATTTATGGTGAATTTGGGTTTGTTATAGTTTGAAATCGCATAGAAATTTGGATTGTACTGTGTAGAAAACACAACAGCAGAGTTGCTGCCACGCGTCTTACGTCGGGCGAGCCTTCACCTTTACCGGGAGAATCAAATTCGCATAGGTAGCGCAGGACGAGAGCAAGGCGAAAGAAAATGGTGATTATTGGTGCTCCTGGAAAAATGTATGGGAAGGTTTTCTCGCACCAGCTTTGCCGGGCGAAGGTGGTGGAGAGCGCGAGCTTCGCCAGACGAGTGTGAGGCGAAAGAATAGGATAAAATGAAAGCTCCTAGAATTTTTATGGGGAAGGTGGGTCGCCTCAACTTCGTTGGGCGAGCTGGAAGATTCGCCAGGCGAGGGGCAGCAGACAGAAACTTCAGAGTGGTATAACTTAAGTTTTCAGACTCTGTTTAACGCGTCATTTGAAACATTAGAAAGCTAACGCGATGATCTATGTATTAGTAGAATAAAATGAGTAAAAAGATATATTCCACAATACCTTTGCTATGATTAAAATATATTTTTAGTAGTGAATTATGATATTGCTATGACGAATTGATGTGAATATGAGTTGACGTAATATGATGTATGTTTGTATAATGAAATGATGTTTTTATGATGATACCATGTGTATTGTGAAGTATGTGATGATATTATGATGATTACATGGATGATGATATGTTTTTACTAGCAGTGATTAGGTGTTATTGATGTTGTTGCGCTTTATGCATTCATGGCATATATTAGAAAATTGGTCCAATGATGTTGTTAGGACATTGGTCTAGTGACTGCCTCAATCCCATGGTGTGAATTGAGTGCATTTTAGTGAATTGCTTCGGTTCCAAATGGTAATTGATCTTAAGGTGGGGATCTTTAGAGGAAAGATGACTCGGTCATCAGCGAAGTTTGGTACCACATACATGAGCCAATGATGTTGCATTGTATTTTTGTGCCATTGCACGATTGTTGATTGAGTGATGTTGATGATGTTGTGATCTAAGTCATGTTTGATGATGAATGTTAACTTAATGATATAATGGTATATTATATGTGTGTTGATAATGCGAAAGTGTGAGTATATATGTGAAGTATGATGAATATGTGAAAATTTTTATGATTGTTGTTGTAACTACTATATTTATTCTGTATATCTTTTATAATGAATCGTGATTTTTTACCCTTTCTGCTTGGAAATGTTGCCTCGATATGTGGGTAACTTGCAAGTAATCAAGCATAGTCGTAGTAGCACGAGGATAGCGTTATGGAATCATTTATTTTAGTTATGTTAAATAAAGAGGTTCTTGCTCTGATATGTAACTTCGGAGTTTGGGAGACGTTTGATTTGAACTATGTGTTCCTTTTTTGTTGACATGAGTTATAAGTTGTTATTTCGTTGAAGAAATTGTTTTAAAATCTTAACTTTTTAATGATGAGGATTAATGATGTTTTAAAGGATATTATGAATGAAGTTGTTCTGAGATTATGTTTTTCCGTTGCGTAGTATTTAAACTTACTAACGTTAATATTCCGAAAAGAAAAATGGTATGATTATGAAAATTGAGAACTCGTGTTACGGAGCAGGATGTTTTGTTCAGATGTTTTATGAAGATGTGACACCCTTATTGGTGGTTTCTGTTTAATTATTTATCAAATTCTTTATGAATTATTCATTGGATTAGAAGGGTGTTACAGCGTTAAACTTTATAACGCAAACACACGCAAAAAACATACAAAATATCTTAGTATGCATATCTCGCTTTGGTCTACTTCAACGGCGAGAAGTCCCCTCTTCAATTTAGGTTCTCAGAGATCACATGTCTTATCGATGTAAGATCAAAACTAGAGAATCTATACTCAGACAATCAAAGTGTTGTGAAGCTCTATTATCGTTCGTCCTCTATTTACAACGATGATAAGATATAATTCAACAGGTTTGAGCTGAAGACGCATGAAGATTTATCTATTATGTGAAGTGCATTTCACTGTTACGAAACAAAAGGTTCGAACGAACTGGATGCGAAGATTACAAGATCAACAGAAGATATTTTGTAGATGTTGAAACGTCCTACTTGGTTATGAAATGTATTATTTCATTGACGTTAACAATAATCTATGTAATGTTTAGTTTTTTTTATGTATGACATAACAATTATTGATGTTAATTTATCTTTGTTTCTCCATCTATTTTGTATCTACATTTGTTTTTGATTAAGAGGATTTCGAAATACACTTTTGGAAGATATACAAAGATATACTTTTGTAATATTTTTTTATCATAGAATTGGGGTTTGACTTAATAAAGAAGGGATTGTGTGTAAACGGAGTGCTTCCAAAAGTATATTTCTGAATTTCAAAGATAATTTTTATTTTTCACTAGAATGGAGGAGCAATCTCTCCCGGACGCGTATTGCCAAAAAGAAGGTTTTGCTTCAGTTGTGCTGCTCTAAATTTGCAGAAGACAGGTGCTGCATGCAAAGGCTTAGGGTAGGAAGAACAATTTCCTTTATAAACTAATTATGTAGAGTATGTCTAAATTGATTATTAAGAGAAAAAACATAGATCAACCAACATATGATCCTTGAAAAATGTTACAAAAATCTTAAATTTTAGCCAAATTAGTCCTTAGATGTCGGCAGGGCCATTAGCATGCCCATTCAAATGTTAGAACTCTCCAAATTATTCAATACATTTTGCAGAGGACACTGCAAAGAGGATCACAATGATTATGAAGTTCAAACAACCACTTACTAATTTATCAAACTGTAAAACTAACTCTTATAGGTTTGTTCATCATCATAGGCCGCATCGTCTTAGTTGAGTAGATGGATTACGATTTCAAACAAAGAAAACTAATCACTTCGATTTCAATGTTCTTGCTTTGGAATGTCGAGGTCTTTAAATGCTGGACTGTCGACTCCAACTCCCATGGCGTTCAGTCCATTATCGACGTATATAACAGCGCCAGTGATAGCCGATGCTAAGGGTGATGCCAAGAAAGCAGCAGTGTTTCCTACTTCCTCTGTTACAAAAATACTCCAAAGTGTAAGGAATAACATTACAAAAAAGGCGGCAAATATTTCATTTCAAAAAGAGAAGATCTCAAGTAATAATATTACCTGCATTAAGTTCTTTCTGAATGGGTGCATTGGTAAAAGAATAATCAATCATCGTGTCGATGAAACCAATTGCTTTCGCAGCACGGCTTCCCAGTGGACCTAAACATTTGAACCATTTAAGTCGACGTATACTTAATTCAATGACAAGCAAAAATCATACTTGAAGGAAAAAGTTACTCAACAACACTAAGTGTTTTAAACCATTAATACCTGCAGATATAGTATTGACTCTGATTCTTTTCTTTCTACCAGCTTCAAAAGCAAGCACCTGATGAATATAATTTCAAAAACCCAGAGGGGAAGAAGGTTAGGAGCATGAAAGTACCAAAATCACGCATCTTTACGTGTACGTAATATCTCTTTAAAAAGAAAAAAAATGGTAAACTCACTCTTGTATCACTTTCCAAAGCAGCTTTAGCAGAACTCATACCCCCGCCATATCCAGGAATAATCCTCTCAGAAGCAATATAGGTTAGCGATAATGAAGCTCCGCCTATAATAAAAACAGACCAGTGAGAACGAGAACGGTACATTGAAGGTTGAAGAATCAAAATGTTATCGCTCGTAGGTAACGAACGTGCCTGGATTAATGATTGGAAGGAAGTGTTTTAGTAAAGAAATATAAGAGTAACTAGACGCAGACAAGGCAGCCAGATATCCTTTCCGAGATGTCTCAGACAAGAGTTTGCTGACCTATAATAATAGAGTCGGGTTTTTTTGTTAAAGCTCAAGACAAAAGTTAGCAAGAAGTCTCGTCTCGTTATTGTAATAATAATAATACTAATAATAATAATCATACCTCTGGTCCATTAGCAAGTGAGTGCACAAGTATGTCAATGGTACCGAAATCGTTCTTAACAGATTCAACAACTTCCTGAAACGAAACACAGATGCATATATTAGACTTATGAGAACTAGCTTTATTTATATGTAAGCTGAGATGTAAATCATCGAGTAATGTAACTGCAATAGAAGCTTAGATAACATAATGATTAATCTATACCTTAACAGTCCAATTTTTGGCTCCAGCATAGCGCTTATTAGTTTTTACCTACACAATTTTCACAGAAAATAGATAGTGATATGTTTTGTGAACATTTTATATATCTTTTGATAAATTTTACGAAAGTCTCTCTTACATCTTCCGGAACATCTTCGGGAGTGTCGTAGACTGCATCCAAGGGATACACTTTGGCAATCTCGAACAATGATCCATCTTGTAACCTGCAAAATGGAGAGATACCTATTAGAAAAATACTTAAATTTGAAATTAACTGAAGGGAAAATCAATAGAGCGAAGTTTAAGTGTTCTACTTGCGTGATTCGTCAAATTTTCCACGACGTAGACTGGACTCGAATATATTTAGAGCCTACATGAAAATGTTCAGTTATTACCTGCATTCTTGTATAAATCGTTGCACTAAAAATAATTTGACTTCAGGGCAGTGTTGTCAATCATGAATTGTGGAAAAAAGCAGTTCGTTCAAATTCCGTTACACCTCTATTTGACAACATTTTGTAATGTATAGAGGAACAATAACAATTTGTTCAAATTCCGATGTGCTAGAGCGTTATAACCGTATTTACTTACAGGTACCCAAGTGCCAACAAGAATTTCAGCTCCTGCTTGAGCAAGAGATTTTGCTATTGCCCAGCCATATCCATTGTCATCAGCCACACCAGCAATAAATGCCCTTTTACCTGCACATAACGTTACTTTCAGCTTAAGACATGTTCATAAGTTGTTTTCAGCTTATTTCCATAAGCTCTTTAGGATAACTTATATCAAAATAGTTTGACTTTATTTTATTGTTTATGTTATAGAAATAGCTTACACATAAGCATTTATATGATACCAGCTTAAGATATAAACTCTTAATTAAGATATTTATCCAAACAGGGTTTGGTTTCACAAGAAAAACTTCTCATCCTTTACATCTTTACATTGACCGATAAGTCGACTTTAAGCAAATTTTGAAAGGAGTAAGACATTAAACAGGGAAAGAACAAAATGATACTCACTTCTAACATTATTTCATATGACTGTGTGATGGTCATAAAGGGAAGATATTTTTCAAATCACAAAGTAAAACACAAACGCACTCGTGACCAAGACCGTCTTTGAGGCGTGCAAGGCGCGCTACCGCGCAGGTCCCAAATTTGACACGGTTAAATTGTGACTAAATAAGGTCTCGTAAAATATTTATCACAGTTAAATCCTAGGAAGGCTTCTACCAACCTACATAGAGCCTCCGAAAAACTTAAGATGACTCTGTGCGCGACAAATATGTAAACAAAAACAAAATAATAGATACAATTATACAAAGGATTCGCGGAAAAAGAAGTGAAACCTCTCAAATCAATTGGCAATCCAGTAACTTCCTTGTTTGAGCTGGACTCAGACACTGCCTTTGTCACAATTCTATTGAATTTTAAGCTACTCGATGGCGACGCCTGCTGGAAGGGTTTCACCGATGCAACATGACAAACACTTCCTAGCTTATCAAATGAGCCAACCTTAACCCTGCCTCCAAGATTCACAGAACCTAACTTCTGTGACGAGGTAATCCTAGGTCTTGACACTCCAACCGAAATACTAGAAATTGATGTTGTTGTCGCCATTTCGAATTATCCTAATCTGAACCTAAATCTGCAGAAAACAACAATTAGATCCAAATAAATTTCCACATTCAAATTCCCAAAGACAAATCATAAAGGTGTTTAAAATTAAATCAAGATAAACGCAGAAACATCATTCATTCACACAGATTAAAGCTATGCTTCAGAACAGAACCAGCATTTACATAACAAGAGCCTATGAAGTGGAGTGTTGTGTTTTACCTTTTGGCGATAAAGCGATCAATGTGCAGAGAGAGAGAGAGAGAAATGAGAGAGTTTGAAATGTTATGTATGAGATGAGATTGAGGGTAGAAAATGGAGGAGTGGAATAAACGGAAAACCTTGGAAGTGTGTGTCGATGGAAACAATGTTGTTGTGTTTTAATGTGAAGTTCTTTTAGAGTAGTTGGAGCATTGGAAGTGTCGAATGCTTAGTAATAGAGGTTTTTCTTTGGGTTTTTGGAACTTGTTTTTCTCATCAACCATAAAAAATATAAATAAATAAAAGAATTTAAATATGTTTTTATTAGTTTATTTTTTGTATTAACAATTCTAGTTTATATCTTATATTTGATCAATTTTGGGATGTTTGTTTAAGTTTCTTAAAAATATATATTTTTTTGATATAAGTAATTTAAAATAATTGTTTTAGGTATAAAAAAATATAAAATATGATTGAAAAAATTTCTTTTTGGTTAGTGTTAGCTCCTAAATTCGACACCTACAACAAGTTGGTCTTATGGGCCAAAAATAGATTGAACAAATCTAAGTTGGAAAGGCTTCGACAAAGTAAAAATATACTTAGAGAAATTCTAAGTTAAAATGAGTCTTCGACAAGAAAGTTCTCAATCCCTTCGACTAAAAGGATTCCAAGGTCTTCGACCAGAAGGAAACTTTGTGTCTGCACCAGAAGATTTTGAATCTGAAGAAAGGAGGAAAAAGTAGTTCGCTTGGCAGTTGAGGAAAGCAACGTGGCATGAAGAGAGGGATCGAAGCGCATGCAAAAGACACTTGTCTTCATCCTAGAGCAAGGCAACTCCTCGACAGTTACCTAGTTTTAGTATAAATATAGGAAGCGTATGTAGATTTCTGTGTGTTCAACTGATCGTACAAATTATTCAATATTATTCAAGTACCCGCTGCGTGAGAAAGAATACTGAAAAATGTACGTTTGAAACATCACATTTTACAATCTAAGTCTTTTATTTCTCTCTTTACATTTCTTGCCATTTTATCTTGTTTGTACTTTATCTGCACTTTTACCCAGATTCCTGCACCTAAACTCTCCTCAACCCCTTTGTTTTATTTACTTTCTGCACTCAAACTCATCCCTTTCCCAGTCGAACGTGCGTTCTTCACCCACATTAACGTTTATGTTCAAACAACGTCAAAAAATTAGCATATGTCCTAGGATCAAACTGATTGATCCTGCGAGTAACCAAAAAGTTGAAGGGGTGAAAAACACAAGAAGGGGGGGTTGAATTGTAAAACTGGAAACTTAAAGCAAATGACAAGATATTTTTATCCTGGTTCGTTTGATCTCAAACTACTCCAGTCCACCCGTCAAGGTGATTTCGCCTCTCTCCAACGAGGTCTTAATTCACTATATTCAACTGAATACAAATCTGCTTTAACAACTGCTAAAGCCTTCTTGATTCAAACCACAATCCGGTTTGTCAAGGCAACACTTTCTTACAAAGGTATAAAATAATGTGTGTGAATGTTTTCTACAAAACTATATCACAACTGTGATGTTTACACAAATTAAGCTTAGAATACTAGGATGCTAAACACTAATGGAGTATCAGAGTTTGTTGGTTTAGCAAAAACTGGTAGATGAAGATTATTGTTCAGCTTTGTGCGTGTAGAAAGTTTGGAAGCATTAGCCGTGATAATCTTCGAAGCTTGGTTTATATAGCACTTGAGAAGATGAACGTTGAAGCAAATATTCTTGATTCAATGCTAATAACAAGCTTTCCTTTTTGAGCAGATCTTGTCTGGAATGAAGCCGTTGGAATTGATTAGCGTTCAATGCACAGTACCGTTGCTTCTTCAATGCACGTTCTGGCTTGGCTCATTCTGATTCTGCTTCGCTGCTGATGAACTATTGTTTCTGTATCAGAGTGTTTTACGCGCAGTTCTGTTCATCAAGCTTCAGCATGTGCGTGAGTTGATCATCTGATCTTCACGTTCTGATTCAGCAACTTCTGATGCTGGTGTTTCAAGTCAAGTTCTGATGCTGATGAAGTGATCTTGCATATTTTAATCAGCATATCTGCAAGTCAGAGCATAGTATTTTTAGGCAGCATATAATTCAATCATGAAACATTTAAATACTATATCTTTTCACTTTGTTATCATCAAAACTTAAATATAGGGTACTAGATTCAAACATTGTTCTAACAATCTCCCCCTTTTTGATGATGACAAAAACTAGATATTTTAAATGAAAAATAACGTGAAAAGTATCTGGGAAATGTTTCAGAGTTAAGAAGTAAAAAGAAATCAGAATTTAAGAGATACTCCCCCTGAGTTTGTTACTTCCCTTTGATATGCGTGTTCTTCAGGATCAGATCTTTTTCTATCCTTGAGCATCAGATTAAGAGTCTTTGACTTATCAGAGAGCAGAGCTTCAGAGCTTTTCCTGTCAGAGCTTTGCTTCGGATCAGAGTGTTAGGACGATCAGAGCAACATGAGCTTCTACATTTGATCAGATCTTCTAGCTTCTAGTCTTCATTGTGTTCAAGAGCTTCCTTGTGCCTGTAGACTTAAAAACAAAACAGAAAAACATTTCAAGTAATAGAGTTAGAATGTTTGAGAATTTCTGTCTAGTTGGCCGTTATTGATTTTAAATATCATTCTTGTTCTCCCCCTTTTTGTCAGCAATCAAAAAGTGCTGGTGATGTGCTAAAACGATTTAGATCAGAAAAAACAAATTATATAAAAATAGTTCATGATCAGAGCAAAATAGCGTTACAAAACATAGTCAAAACAATACATCAGAAAATGAAGAGAACATAGAGAATGTCATGCATGAAAAAAAAATTTAAGGTTGTGGGGGCATGCGTGAGAACAGGCTTTCCAGCATCGCTTGAATCTTCTCAGAAGTTTCATTCTGCTTCTGAACCATGGTGACCACTGTGTCAATCTTGCTGTCCTGTACATTCATTCTTGCTTCCATCTTCTGATCATTCTCTTCCATTCGCTGCTGGAGACGCAAGTCATTCAGCCTTAGTTCTTCCAGAGCCTGCCTGTCCAAGGCAGCTTGAGAACTTTCAGCAGGAGGAAGTTTCTCAGAACTTTCAGCTACATCTTCTGCTGGATTTTCTTCCTGAAGGGTCTTGTCTTCTTCTGATGGTTGCACCTATGCAGCTTGCTCTTTCTCAGACCAGGATTCACTGTCCAGAGGGAGCACAACTTCTTGAGGCAGCTGACTCTCAACTTCCTTCAGCAGCTTGCTAAAGTTCTGTTGAGCCTGCTCATAGTTGACGTCCTGCAGCTTGAGTGCTTCAGCACGTACCCATACTCTGAACTGTGACCAGAGCTGATCAGAGGCAGCTGGGTCGATCATCCCCGGACAGACTTGCTTCAACGAAGCAATCCATTGCAGCATACCTGTTTCAAAGTCCAAAATACCAGAGCCAACATCTAGTTGCTTTGGTTTGGGAATGGCCAATTTGTGTCTTAAATCAGCAAGACGTTCAAGACTTGTTAAGTCAATGAAAGTTTTGCTGGGGTTTTCAGAGGATTGGTTTTCAGAGGTGTGCTGAGGTGCTGTTTGTTTTGGAGGATGGTTATCAGAGTCAGAGGATATTTCTATTGGAGTGGTTGGAGTTTTTGGAGGGGTTGATTCCTCTGATGATGGCAACTGGGGCCTGACAATGGTGGTTCCACATGGCAACTGGATTGCCAGCGGTGAAGGTTGAGGTGAGTGGGGATCAGAATGATGAGGAGAAGGGGTTTCATAGCGTTGAAACTCTGGTTGTGGTGAGGGTGGATTATTTTCTGGTTGAGGAGGTGGAATCTCTGATTGCTCAGGGATCAGAGGTTCTTCTGTATGTGGTTGTTGTTCTGGTTGTTGTTGTATTTCTGGTTCAGGTTGAATTTCTGGTTCAGGTTGTGGAGGAGGAATATTTGGTGGTTCAGAGTGAGGTTGAACAGAAGCATGTTCACGCTCAATATCAGCTAGCACTCTATCAAGTGCTGGTGTTGTTGAAACAGTTGGTTGTTTGGTAATTTTAATTCTGGTTCTTCTGAGTTGTAAGGCCTCAGAAGGGTCTTCTGGTATGGTTTCATCAATAGTAGGGATTGGGATGGATATTCTGTGAGATGTTTGAGGAGGGGCAGCAGATGTTGGAATAGTAGATGAAATTGAAATAGGAGCAGCAGATGAATTACCTCGTTTCTTTGGAGTCTGATGAGATGATCCTTCTGCTTTCCTCTTCTTTGTCTTCTTCTGAGTCACTTCAGGTTGAACTTGACTCAGATCTTTGATCTTCAGCTTTGAACCTACATCTTCTTCCTTGTATGAATCTGGATACTTGAGAAACATATCAGGTTGGGATTCCATTTCAGAAAATCTTGGGAAATTACTCAGAGGCACTCTTCTTCTGGAGATGTCAGTAGTTGAAGAAGCTCTGGGTTCCTTCCTGATATTTTCTATCAGCTTCATCTTTTTCAAGTTCTTAGCATTCAGCGGTTTTCCAACAGTTGGTTCCATAGTGCCCAGCACTTTAGCTTCGCTTAGATAATCTATCAGATTATTCTCTGTCAGAATATCTGATATGAGCCTCCCAAACGGTATCCAGTCCCTTTTGGTCCTTTCTTCTTCTCTAGTCTCTTTCACACTAGTCTTCAGATGGTTGAACAGGAAGTGTGCCAGATTGATCTTCACCCTCTGATCAATAAAGTAGATCAGAAATTGCTGATCCACGTTTATATAATCAGGAGAGCTTGTTGGCTTCCTGTGATTGAAATAGCCCAGAACAATCTTGGCCCATACTCTGCAGTGATCCTTTAGATCCTTGATTTTGCTGCTGGGAAAACCAAGAGTGAAAATGCAGTTTGCTACCACACCTATATCAGGGCATCTGTCAGCCATGTCCACACAACGGACTCCACCACCACTTTGACCAATTAACCTAGCAATGAGGTCTTCAGAAATTATTATCTTCTTTCCCATGACAGAAGAGATGACTAGATGTTTATGAATCTTGGCGTGAATCCAAAATTCCTTGACAAGCTCTGGGAAAGTTGGTCCAACCAACCTATCGAAATACCTCTCCCACTTTTGAGCCTTGATTTCATCAGTTAGGTCAAATCCATTTTCCTTCAAACTTTCGAAATCGATGATTAACTCAGAGAGAACCTCAAGATTCTTTACCGGTGTGAGAAGAGTTCTGGTAGGCACCTGATATTGCTCAGAAGTTTCTTTCTTCTGATTCCCTGCAGAAATGCTGGAGGATGCCATTGTTCTCACACAACAAAGCTTTGAGAATAATTTTGAGAAAAAGGTTTGAAGGAGATAAACTCAGAAATATGCAGAAAAAGTTTCAGAGATTATGAGAAAGCGTAAAGAATAAGAATGAAGAATAATGTGCTTAAATAAGGTTTTCAAAAATTATTTTGAAAAATTAAACGTTTTTAAGAGAGAGAAAAAAATAATGATTGCCATTAACAAGCGTGATTACTCTGCATTAAATGCTTGCTGATTTTGGGGGATTTGAGAAAGATACTTAAAAACGGTTACCAGACATGTGTCTCAATGCACCCAATCAGCGCTTTCCTTTCTCAGAAGCGTGCACGCGTTCTACTTCAGGGATTTGCTGATGATTGGATGACACTTGTTTGATGTAGTGATCAGCACGTCTGTATTTGAGATTAGACTCTCAGATCTTTAGACTTGCATCTGATACAATCTGCATGTTCTATCTTTCTGAAAGAAGATTGATCAGAAGTTCACAGTAATATAATTACATTCTGAAGATAAATACATGGAATTAAAACATTTTCATTCTGGGCATACTTTCATGCTGAGATGTTTCAGAATGAAATTAAACCTATCTTCTGAAAGGGGTTTAGTAAAGATATCAGCCCATTGATGGTCTGTATCTATAAATTTCAAGTTTAAAATGCCTTTCTGAATATAGTCCCTAATGAAATGGTGTTTTATTTCTATATGCTTAGCTCTAGAATGTAAAATAGGATTCTTACTTAAGCAAATAGCAGAAGTATTATCACAAAGGATAGGAATGTTACTCTCAAAAATCTGGAAGTCTTCAAGCTGACTTTTCATCCAGAGCATCTGTGTGCTACATCCAGCTGCTGCTATGTACTCAGCTTCTGCTGTTGACAGAGCAATTGTTGATTGCCTTTTGCTGGACCACGAGATCAGATTTTCTCCCAGAAACTGGCAGCTTCCAGAAGTACTTTTACGTTCCACTCTGTCTCCAGCAAAATCAGCATCACAGTAGCCTACTAAGCTGTAATCACTAGATTTTCTATAAAACAAACCCAGATTAGTAGTACCTTTCAGATATTTGAAAATTCGCTTAACAGCTGTTAAGTGAGATTCTCTAGGATCTGATTGGAATCTAGCACAAATGCATACGCTGAATAAGATATCAGGTCTTGAAGCAGTCAGATAAAGGAGAGAACCAATCATACCTCTGTAGACCTTCTGTTCTACGCTTTTGCTTACCTCTTCTCTTTCCAGAATGCACGTGGGATGCATTGGAATCTTTGATGGCTTACATTCTGAGAGGTCAAATTTCTTCAGAAGATCTCTGATGTATTTGCTCTGATGAATGTAAGTTCCCTCTGGAGTTTGATTAATCTGAATTCATAGAAAGAACTTCAGTTCCCCCATGAGGCTCATCTCAAATTCTGCCTGCATACACTTAGCAAATTTTCTTCCAAGAGAAGGATTAGTAGAACCAAAAATAATATCATCAACATAAATTTGACAGACTAAAATGTCACTCTTAACTGTTTTACAGAATAGAGTAGTGTCCACTTTCCCTCTGGTGAATTCATTTTCAAGCAGAAAGTTACTTAGCCTTTCATACCAAGCTCTGGGAGCTTGTTTCAGACCATACAGTGACTTTTTCAGTTTGAAAACATGTTCTGGATGTTTTGTATTTTCAAAACCTGGGGGTTGGTGAACATAGACTTCTTCTTCTATATAGCCATTTAAGAATGCACTTTTGACATCCATCTGATACAGAGTGATGCCTCTATTAACAGCAAATGAAATTAAAAGTCTGATAGATTCTAACCTGGCGACTGGGGCAAAGGTTTCTGTATAGTCTATCCCCTCTTGCTGACTATAACCTTGTGCAACCAGTCGTGCCTTGTTTCTGACGACTTCACCTTGTTCATTGAGCTTGTTCCTGAACACCCATCTTGTTCCAATGACGTTGAATCCTTTTGGTCTGGGAACGAGATCCCATACGTCGTTTCTGGTGAATTGATTCAGCTCTTCTTGCATTGCCAGAATCCAATCATTGTCCAGAAATGCTTCATCAATAGAAGAAGGTTCAATCAGAGACACAAGTCCCATCAGAGTTTCTTCAGAGTTTCTGAAGCTTGCTCTTGTTCTGATTGGATCTTCCTTTCTTCCTAGGATAGTCTCTTCTGGATGATCCAAACTGCTTCTGGGTAATCTCTTCTGAGGTTGATCAGCAGCAGTTGAAGGATTTCTAGCATTGCTTCTTTCAGACGTTGAAGGAATGTCTGTGTTGAGAGCTTCTGATGACTTGTCTTCAGAACCTGCAAACTCAATTTCTATACCTGCAAGATTTTCATTCTGCTTTGACTTTTCAGAGTCAAGCTTGTCATCAAAACGAACACTGATTGATTCTTCCACAATCTGTGTTTCTGTATTGTATACTCTGTACCCTCTTGAGCGTTCAGAGTATCCTAACATAATACACTTCTGTGCCTTAGAATCAAACTTGTTCAAATAATTCTTAGTATTTAACATATAGCAAGTACATCCAAATGGATGAAAATACGAAATGTTGGGCTTTCTGTTCTTCCACAATTCATATGGAGTCTTTTCCAGAATAGGTCTTATTGAGATTCTATTCTGAATGTAGCACGCTGTGTTTATTGCCTCTGCCCAGAAAGTCTTAGCAACGTTTGTCTCGTTGATCATGGTTCTGGCCATTTCTTGCAATGTTCTGTTCTTTCGTTCTACAACTCCATTTTGTTGGGGAGTTCTAGGACAAGAGAAATCATGCAGAATGCCTTGTCATTAAAGAATGACTCAAAATCTTTATTTTCAAATTCTCCACCATGATCACTTCTGACTTTAACGATTCTAAGATCTTTTTCATTCTGAACTTGGTTACAGAAGGTAACAAACACAGAGTGTGACTCGTCCTTGTGTCTTAAGAACTTTACCCATGTCCATCTGCTATAGTCATCTACGATTACTAACCCATACTTCTTGCCACTGACAGAAGCAGTCTTAACTGGTCCAAATAAGTCAATGTGCAGAAGTTCTAATGGCTTAGAGGTAGAAACAACATTTTTGGATTTAAAAGATGGTTTTGCAAATTTGCCTTTCTGACATGCTTCACACAGAGCATCTGAATTGAACTTCAAATTTGGAAGTCCTCTGACCAGATTGAGTTTGTTAATCTGAGATATTCTTCTCATACTAACATGCCCCAATCTTTTGTGCCAGATCCACTGCTCGTTGTTAACAGACAGAAGACATTTTACGTTCTGACTCTTTAGTTCAGAAAGTTTGATTTTGTAAATGTTGTTTTTCCTCTTACCATTAAATAGGATAGTCCCATCTTTCTGACTAATAGCTTTACATGATTTTTGATTAAAGATTATATCATAACCGTTATCACTTAATTGACTTATGGATAACAGGTTATGCATCAATCCATCTACAAGCAGAACATTATTAATAGAGGGAAGATTTCTGTTACCTACAGTTCCAGAGCCAATAATCTTTCCCCTCTGATTGCCTCCAAAGCCAACGTGGCCTCCAGGCTTAAGTTCCAGGCTTTGGAACATATGCCTTCTTCCCGTCATGTGTCGTGAGCAGCCAGAGTCCAGGTACCATGACTGGTGTTTCTGACTTGCTGCTAAAGATATCTGCAACATGTATTATTTTATCCTTAGGTACCCAGATCTTCTTGGGTCCTGATTTGTTAGTTTTACCAAAACTCTGGTTGAATTTTGGTTTCACAGAGTGCTTACTACTAGTATATTTGATGTCATGTGTGTGACCATACACAAAGTGTGAATTTAGAGGAGTGGGTTTAATAATTAAATCCATGACATTTTTAGGTGTAGGAACCTTACCTAGGTATCCTATTCCTTTCCTGCCGTTTCTGCTAACTCCATAGATCATTGAAGCCATTCTGCTTCTATCTATGCTTTTAGCAAGGAACTTCTGGAAACTATGATCATACTCCTTGATGATCTCATCAGCGTTGCTGGGAGTTTCAGAAATTGGTTCATTCTGAGAGTTTTGTAAAGAGTTTTCTAATTTTAAAATTTTATCTCTCAGCTCAGAGTTTTCCAATTTGAGACTCTCAGACTTATTAGAGTCAGATTCAAGAGTCCTTTTCAGGTCTCTGAATTTAGCTCTAATCTGCTGATAACGTTCCAGAATTTCATTGAGGCTTTCAGCAAGTTCAGCCTTTGTAAAATTAACAGCGAAGTTAGGGAATACCTCCTCTGTGTCTGATTCTGAGTCTGAGTCAGAAGCTTCACTGTCATCTGGAATGTTAGCCATGAGCGCTATGTTCGCCCTTTCATCATCTGATTCTGAGTCAGCTTCAGACGAGTCAGAGTCATCCCATGTGGCCATGAGACTTTTCTTCTTTTCTCTTCCAAACTTCTTTTTGGGCTTTTCCCTCTGAAGCTTTGGGCAGTCACTCTTGTAGTGTCCTTGCTCATTGCACTCGTAGCAGATGATGTCTTTTGTATTTGGCTTCTTGCTACCTGAGGAGCCTTCAGATCTTCTGTATCCAGAGGAAGAATCTGTCCTTCTGTATCTGGAAGAAGACTCGTTCGGATCAGATCTTCTGGGATTCCTGAACTTCCTTTGTCTTTGCTTCCACAGTTGATTTACTCTTCTGGAGAGAAGGGAAAGTTCGTCTTCTTCTGATGAGGATCCATCAGATGTTTCTTCAACTGCCTGCAAAACTTTAGATTCAGATTTTCTGTTAGATTTTAAAGCTATAGGCTTACCTTGCTTCTGAGGCTCATCAGCTTCTAGCTCTATCTCATGACTTCTGAGGGAGCTTATAAGTTCCTCCAGAGTGATTTTGTTGAGATCCTTCGCCAGCTTCAGAGCAGTAACCATAGGCCTCCACTGCTTGGGTAAACTTCTGATTATTTTCTTGACATGGTCAGCAGTAGAGTATCCTTTGTCCAGAACTTTGAGACCAGCTACCAGAATCTGGAATCTAGAGAACATAGTTTCAATGGATTCAGATTCTTCCATTTTAAACGCCTCATACTTCTGAATGAGCGCCAGAGCTTTTGTTTCTTTGACTTGAACGTTGCCCTCATGCGTCATTCTGAGAGAATCAAAGATGTTCTTAGCTGTGTCTCTGTTGGAGATCTTCTCATACTCAGTATAGGAGATGGCACTGAGGAGTATGGTTCTGGCCTTATGGTGATTCTTGAAATCACGCTTTTGTTGATCAGTCATTGATTTTCTATCAATCTTCTGACCAGTTGCATTAACAGGGTGCGTGTATCCATCTGTCACCATATCCCACAGATCAGCATCATGTGCTAGAAAGAAGCTTTCAATTCTGTCTTTCCAGTAGTCAAAGTTTTCTCCATCAAAGACTGGAGGTTTGCCGCTGAATCTGTCTCTATCCTCATTGTTGTCATTGCTGAAATGAGAGTTGTTTCCTGCCATTGTGTTTTTCTGACGCTGGATCTTGTACTGACACGGTTAAGTGTTTTAGCTCAGAACCAGGCGCTCTGATGCCAATTGAAGGGGTGAAAAACACAAGAAGGGGGGGTTGAATTGTAAAACTGGAAACTTAAAGCAAATGACAAGATATTTTTATCCTGGTTCGTTTGATCTCAAACTACTCCAGTCCACCCGTCAAGGTGATTTCGCCTCTCTCCAACGAGGTCTTAATTCACTATATTCAACTGAATACAAATCTGCTTTAACAACTGCTAAAGCCTTCTTGATTCAAACCACAATCCGGTTTGTCAAGGCAACACTTTCTTACAAAGGTATAAAATAATGTGTGTGAATGTTTTCTACAAAACTATATCACAACTGTGATGTTTACACAAATTAAGCTTAGAATACTAGGATGCTAAACACTAATGGAGTATCAGAGTTTGTTGGTTTAGCAAAAACTGGTAGATGAAGATTATTGTTCAGCTTTGTGCGTGTAGAAAGTTTGGAAGCATTAGCCGTGATAATCTTCGAAGCTTGGTTTATATAGCACTTGAGAAGATGAACGTTGAAGCAAATATTCTTGATTCAATGCTAATAACAAGCTTTCCTTTTTGAGCAGATCTTGTCTGGAATGAAGCCGTTGGAATTGATTAGCGTTCAATGCACAGTACCGTTGCTTCTTCAATGCACGTTCTGGCTTGGCTCATTCTGATTCTGCTTCGCTGCTGATGAACTATTGTTTCTGTATCAGAGTGTTTTACGCGCAGTTCTGTTCATCAAGCTTCAGCATGTGCGTGAGTTGATCATCTGATCTTCACGTTCTGATTCAGCAACTTCTGATGCTGGTGTTTCAAGTCAAGTTCTGATGCTGATGAAGTGATCTTGCATATTTTAATCAGCATATCTGCAAGTCAGAGCATAGTATTTTTAGGCAGCATATAATTCAATCATGAAACATTTAAATACTATATCTTTTCACTTTGTTATCATCAAAACTTAAATATAGGGTACTAGATTCAAACATTGTTCTAACAAAAGTTACCCTTTTTGAAAGATCAGCGGTTGTTTACTAGAAAACATTGTGAACTAATTGGCACACCCGGTGGGACGTTGTTAATTAATGTTGTTTTATTTATTTTGTCTTCCGTTATTGCTTATTAATTTTAATACAAATGTTTCGCATGATTTTCTTTCTTTTACAAAGTTTTGCATGCTATTAAGAAGTGGTAAAGTAACCACCAACGAGTGTACAACTAGAAAGAGAAATAGTGAAAGCAATATGGCTAATCAGCCAAATAATGGAGAAATACCTCCACCAATTACTACGGGAACAACGGTAATACCAACCGTTAGTGAAATTGTCTCGTCAATTGTTTGTTCGATACCAACGTTGACAGCAATCCAAACGAGACCAATACTTTCATATGCAGGTCCCAAAGGTTCAATAGGAACACCTCCACCAAAGGTGAATCCAGGATTTCGACCACATGCTCCCCCAAGATTTTCGACATCCTGGATGGGTCGAGACCAGCCTTATGGCATGCCAACTACTGAAATGGCTAGCCTTATGAACGTTGCGTCTATATTTTCAGAATATTTGGTAAGTGCGTCTTTGCCATTACAGGGATCTGGAACTGGTATGGGTAGGAACCAACTTTTAGGAGGGACATCCCATGCAATGCCAAGCCTCACAAACGCTTCCACAACAATTTTGAGGTAACAGATGGATGAAAGGAACTATGACATGGTGCAAATGTTGGCCCAAACTCTAAGTACAGTATCGAACCCTCTAATACAAAATACTACTCAGTCAAACCAACAAATGACCGTGCAAATGGCCCGTATGACTGAATTTTTTGGGGTTCCCC
This sequence comes from Vicia faba, assembly GCA_948472305.1. Lineage (NCBI taxonomy): Eukaryota > Viridiplantae > Streptophyta > Magnoliopsida > Fabales > Fabaceae > Vicia > Vicia faba. Next base: position 240,299,565 of record OX451740.1, read on the forward strand.
AACCTATTTGACAAACCCAGAGAGCTCCTATGATAGAGGATCAAGGTGTAGTCTTAGAAGAAGATATAACTATTAACCAAAATCCACAATTCGATAGGAGGAACCTCAAAGTAGAAGTCGAACAACCTAGGGTCGAAATACCCAGACTTTCCCCACAGATCCTTAGAGATGGTGATCAAGGTGTAATGATGGTAAATAGGAATCAAAATGCTGACGAACTGATACAGCAAGTTCGACACCATTATTATGGCACAGAAAATAATTTGACAGCCATGACTGAAAGGATCATGATACAAAATGGAATGAATGTTGGCTTTCATAGGCCAAATTTTACATCCCCGCTGTCAGAATATATCTTGCAAACAGATTTACCCCCTAGGTGGAAAGTTCCAAAGTTCACTAAGTTTTCAGAGGATACAACGGAATCAACTGTCAAACATATAGCGAGATATTTGATAAAAGTTGGGGAAATATCAAATAATGAGAGCCTTAGGATTAAATATTTCCCAAGTTCTCTAACAAAAAACGTTTTTACTTGGTTTACCACCCTTCCAGCCAATTCGATTCACAATTGGAATCAATTGGAGAGATTGTTCCATGAACAATTTTACATGGGGCAAACCAAAATAAGTCTGAAAGAATTGGAAAGCGTGAAAAGAAGATTCATCGAGCCAATAAATAAATATCTAAATTGGTTTCGACTGCTCAAAGCGAGATGCTTTACACAAGTGCCTGAGCATGAATTGGTCGAAATGGTTGCAGGGGGCCTAGACTATTCTATTAGGAAGAAACTAAATACCCAATATCTGAGGGACATGGCCCAATTGGCCGATAGAGTTCGACAAGTATAATGTCTTAAAATTGAAAAAGCAAAGGCAACTAAGACTCATCGGTGAAAGAAGGTAGCATATGTCGAAATGGATGATGATAATCCAGAGACATCTAGTAATCCTACAACTATTGAAGAGAGCGAAATAGATTTAGCAGAGTTAAAACATGGGCCTACATACTCTTGTAGAGTGTTACTGCCCTCAGACGGGAAGAATCCTACTGAGTCTGAAAAGAACAGCGATAGATTCTCAAAGAAAACATATAGTTTCGACGTCACAAAATGTGATGAGATATTCTACTTATTAGTAAAAAAGATGGCCAAATGATAGTTCCCCCAGGGGCAAAAATGCCTCCTTTAGAACAAAGAAAGAAAAGAGGTTTTTGTACGTATCATAATTTTTTGGACCATAAAACTTCACAATGTTTTCTTTTCAGGGATCTCGTTCAAGGAGCGATCAAAGAAGGCAGACTCAAATTTGCTGACAAACCCCAAATGAAAATTGATGCAGACCCACTGAGAGCTGATGCCCACTATGTTGAACCAGCAGGCATCAACATGGTTGAAACTTCTGAAGACTTTGTCAATAAGCCGGTCTTTGGCAGTTTTACTGGGAACATCTCCAGAAAGACTGCAGAAGCGGTTAGAAAGGCCACTGAAGGCCTAAACAAAAAGGCTACTGAAGGCCTAAACAGAGGAGTTGCTGAAGACTCAAGCAAAAGGACTACTGTAAGATCTTATGTGGCTGTCGTCAAGGGTTCGACAGATGACCTTGAGGCCAAAATGCAAAAAATGAATCTCGCTGCCAAGAGCAACGTACAAGTCAACATGGTCGAAGTATCTGAGGCAAAGGCTTCAGAGGAAGCCATTAGACAAGAGGAAGTGAATAAAACTGCATTTCCGAAAGAAAATGAGAATCTGGATGACTTTCTATAACGATGCCAAAAGAAGAAGTCTGAAGTTATGTTGTGTCCAAGATGCAGCTCCATCTTCGACAAAAAGGCTGTAGAACACATACAGGGCATAAGGGTAATGAAAGAGAAAAGGGCCACCAATTCCCAACCCCACATGGTTTCTGAAGTTAGATATGATCCCAAAAGAGGACCAATGAACTAGGTGAAGAGGCCATCAACTTTCAGGCCTCCAACAAATGTCCCCGTGGACACTTGGCTAAAGACAGTAAACAGGAAAAGGCCAAGTGAAGAGAAATGGCGAACATTCGATGTGCCAAGAGGGTCATCCATGGCATATAGGAAAGAGTCCCAAACTACGACTACAAACAAGTGGCTCACGTGTCGAGCAACTATAAGGGGAAGAACCCCATGTCTCGCTCCCAGTGGAGAAGATTCCAAAGACGGAGAAAAGCCGAAAGAGAGGCTACAGAAGAGCCTCAACTAGAGTCAAGCACCAACGTGCCATAAAGAATGGACAAAGGCAAACAACGAAAGCCTTTAGAAAGGAAACCAATTTCCAGAAGATTGGAGTGGCCAGACTGAGGTGAATCAAATGACGAAGATAACTCTGAATCTGATGCTACTTTAGACATTATGGTAAATGTAGTATCAGTGTTACCCAAAGAATATGACCTCCAAGTCAAAGTCGAAGAGACCGACTGGGAAGTTGAACAAGAAATGGCCAAACATAGGCCAATGTGTTATTACGTGATGAAAAATTATTGCATCAAAGAGCAAAATGCATTCTTCGATCCACCTACGGAGGAGATGAAAAATCACCTAAAACCCTTGTTCATAAGAGCAAAGATAGGGGAAATAACAATCAACAAAATTCTGGTTGATTGTAGAGTCACGATAAATATAATTCCCAAATATATGCTAAGGAAAATGGGCAAAGGAGATGGAGATATCAAACCCCACAATATGGTTCTGTCGAACTATGAGGGAGGTATTAGAACTATTATGGGGGTGATAAAATTAGACCTCAAGGTGGGAACAATACTTCTACCAACTATGTTCATGGTGTTGGCTCCTGAATTTGACACCTACTATATGTTGGCCTTATAGGCCAGAAATAGAACAAATAAAGCCAGCTGGAAAGTATTTCGACGGATGGGAAAAACTTAGAGAAAATATCTGAGTCACACATTGGTCTTCGACCAGGCATCACCATCAAGATTTATACTAATAAGGTCCTATGACCTTCGACTAGAAGAACATACCTTTGTGTCAATACCAAAGACGAAGGATATTTGAATTTGAATTGTTGGAGGGAAAGACGGTTTCACCAACATTTAAAGGAAAGCGACGTGGCTGGAAGATAGAGGTCGAGGGACATGCAGAGGGCACTTGTCTTCATCTTAGAGCAAAGCCACCCCTCGACGGTTACATATTTTTAGTATAAAATAGGAAGTTTGTGTAGTTTTTCCGTGTGTTCAACCTATTAAGCTAGTTACTCAAATATTGTCCAAGTACCCGTTGTGTGTGAAAGGATAAACTGAGAAATGTATGTTGGAAACACCACTTTTCATTAATAAAGTATTTTTTACATTGCTTTGATCTTATTTTACAAAGTTACTTTTCCTACATCTTTACCTGCATTTCTATTAACTTCCTTACTTTCTAAAACCACAAGCATCTTATTTCTGGTGGAACATGCGTTCTTCCTAGACATCTATTTTCACATCAAACCAACATAAAAATTAGCATATGTTCTAGGATCAATTTGATTGATCCCGCGAGTAACCAAAAGGACTTTCCTTTTTGGAGGATCAGCGGTTGTTTACCAAAAACCACGGTAAACAAATTGGCACACTGTTGGCTCCCAAATTTGACACTTACTATATTTGGTCTTTTAGACCAAAAAATTGGAAAGAACCAAGCCAAGAAGAATGATTCGACATATGAAATAACTTAGGGGAAAGATCTAAGTTATATTTGAATCTTCGACCAAGGGCTCATCTTCAGGTTCGTTCGACTGAGGAAGACTTATGTCACTTGACTGAGAGAAAGCACCCTCGCTTTGACACATGATACGAGGACTATTTGAATTTTGAATTATTGAAGGGAAAGGCAGTTTTGCCGGCTGTTGTACCCCAAAATTTGCCCTCCTATTTTTCCACAAGAAATCACAGCTTCGGGCTTCTCTTGATTTTTCAGATTGGCCTAAGAATCGGTCAAAACAGACTTTTCTCGCCAGTCAGACAAAATTAAGGTTTTCATGGCTCTGGAACAGTTCAAGCAGATTATTATGGTTTGGTTGAGTTTGGCTCAGGGTTTGATCAGGCGGACGCTCCTTTGACAATAAATCAAGAACCAGGGTTTTGTGCGCGTATTCTCAGAAAGAATTAATTCTACAGTTCTTTTCAAATTACTCTGAGATATGGGCTGAGGCATTTGGATTGAGAACTTGCATGGTTTGATTTAATCAGTAAAGAGATAGGCATATGGATGTTTGTTTGGTTGACTGTGCATTGCTCATGTTTAATTGGGACGCCGGGTTTATTATTGATTGCAAGACCACAGTGTTTATTAATTATTTATTTATTCTAAGTTAGAATAGTTGGGATTTATTTCCATTTATTATAATTTAAGAATTATAAATAATTAAATAAACATTTGAAGAGGAATTAAAAGAGTGATCTGATAAAAAAAGGATTTGTTTATTCATTTTGAATTGTTTGTTACAGATATTATTTGAATACTGTAAATTCATTTACAGTCATTTATATTAATATTATTACAAATAATTAAAATGAAATAAAGCTACATCCTAAAATTTCCTAAGTCTTCATCTTCTACTGATGCTCCTTTGCTCAATTGATTTTATCTGCAAAGACAAAAAAGAAGGGAAAGAAGTTAAATGCAGATGAAATAAGAAAAAGCAGACAGTTAATTTAAAAAGCTCATCATTAAAAGTGACTGGCCGGAATCAGTTTATTCACCCTCTCTGCAAATCACAAGAAACTCTTGGTTCACAAAGAGGGATAGAAATATGCTTGCAAAATATGAAATGCACAAATCTACAATATTGCACAAATTCAAAATATCAAACAGGCTGCATAATTCCAAAAGTCCAAACTGATGCACAAAGGCAAACTGAACAGCACATAACCAAACTAAGCCAAAGATGTCAACCAAACTGTCCAAAGATATCAAAAGATATCAAGTTGTCAACAAGTACAAAAAGCTAGCAAAAGCAAGACAGAAAAGCAGGAAATATGCAGAGGAAAGAAACATTGCAAGCAAGATATTCAAAATCATCATTTTCAAAGCCAATCACTTTTTCAGAGCATAGTACAGTTTTAAGCAATAAACAAATGCTTTTTAATCTGTAGAGAGAGAGGAAAAGAGAGAGAGAAGAGGCTTACAGGGCTGAGGCTAAAGATATAAGACAAACATATCATAACAGTTTTAGAGGGAGGCAGAATATCATAAAAAAATATAGAAGCCACAAACTGTATCAACAAACAGCCTGCCTCCACAAGCTTCAAACCTCAAAACCAGAAGCATACAAGCCTCAAGCCTTAACCTGCTTCAAACAAACCAGAAGCATACAAGCCTCAAGCCTTAAACTGCTTCGAACAAACTAGAAGCATACAAGCCTCAAGCCTTACCTGTATCAAAAACAACCAAAAAGACAATACACCATAAACCTGTACCAATACTAAAAAACCAGAAATGGCCACCAAGCCTGCCTATACTGATAAACCTTGAAGCAACAAAACCTGCCTAAGCCAGCCTGTCAACTAACAGCCTGAAGCCTGTTTTCAAACTCAGCCTTAACCTGCCTAAAAAACCAGAAAAACCTTGAAGCCTTTCCAACCACCAAGCCAGTCAAAATAACAAATCATACAAACATTAAAATCAAAGCAATCAAACTCAACGCCCTGTGTAGCCTGTAAAACCCAGCAAGCCTATACCAGAAACAAAATGCACAAAATGTTCAAACCAACAGAACCCTCAGAGCAACCTCATCATAGGGTCAACAACTGAAGCAACAACATATTCAGACTCAAACATCATCATCATAAACAAAGCCAACAATCAGAAGCAAGCAAAAGAAGAGGAAAAGAAGTTTTCAGAAGTAAGGGCCCTAAGGTTTTCAGATTACAATACTATCTTCATAAAACCCTAAAAAGCAAAGATACGAATACCAGATTTCCAAAGCTCACAACATCACTGCTCCCTCCGCTTGGCCGCCTGAGACACGCCTCCAAATCCGCCTCTCCTCCTCTCCAAGCGACGAACCCCAAAGGTAGTATCTCTTCCTTTTTCTTTTCACGCACCTCAAACAGAAACAAATGACAACACAAATAATCAATAACACACAAAGTTGAAAAACATGCAAAAAGCTTGAAACCTTAAAAATGCGTTACGACATAAAACTGTGAGATCATTACCTTTCAAACATCGCCTGGATACGACCATGGGGAAAGGAGAGAGGGATGATGGCGCCTGGCAACGGGGACGAAGAGGACGTCAGTGGCTGGCTCAAGGAGAACGAAGGAAGCGAAGAAAGATGAACGGCGCCGCTCTCAAGCTCTGTAACCCTAAATGAAACAAATAATTCAAACCCTTACAAAATGTTGTGTCAAGCGCTTGGGCCGGTTCGCCCCATTAATAAGCCTTAAGCCCAATAAATCCTGGCCTACACCCCCTCTGATTCCTTTCTCTTCAAATTTTGTTATGGGCCAGGAATAAACTCTAAGGCCCATTTAATCTTTTAGCCATTTTTATTTCAAACTAACTCATACTAATTTTTTTTTTTTACATTAAATTTTAATTAACAATACTCTTTTATTTTCTTTTTATAACATAATTAAATTTTGTAGATAAAATAACACATTAACTCTTTTTTTATATATAAAATGTTCTTAATTACCTTTTTTTATTTCTTTAGCTAGTATAATTAAAATATATAAGAATAGAATTTTGAGTTAAATAATTTTCTTAAACTTAAAACATTTTTCTTTTCTTTAATTAAATCTTTTTCATGCATAAAAATATAAACTAAAATACATAAATATTAATTTTCTTTAAATATTTTTCTTTTCTTAAAATCTTTTGTTTGTACATATTAACAAAAATACAAAAAGAATAAATACTTACTTAATTTTACATTAAGTTAACAATACTTAATAAATACATTTTTACTCACTTGTAAATAAATCACATACGCATTTTACAATACACATTTTGTTTCTCTGTGATTCCTATGCATTGCTACATTTTACATTGAGATGGCGATTCGATTTGGTTGTAAATATATTTGGACAACTACTCTCCTAATAAGTCTCATCCTCATTTGTAAATATTTGTACCCCCATCCCTGAATACTTATTTGTAATAGCTTAGACTTTAAATTCCCGCAATTTATCGCTTTCTATATACTGTATAGTAATTAGGGTTTGTATGCGAAGATTCAAAATCAACCGCTAGATAACCTAATACAAGATAAATGCATGATAATCAAGACACCAATCACACTTGCACCCCTAGGGTAATCCCACTCGTTGCCTTCCAAAATGGGCCATGCTTGCACGTTGAGTTTCTTTGGAAAAACAAAACAAATCAAAATGATCATAGTCCCTCGATGACGCTTTCGAAAGTTGCCTAAAATGATCATAGTCCCTTCAAGCAAAATTGCCAAATACACTTGGCACCATTGCATTCATGGTCCATACGATGACCCGCGCCCGTCCCGTTAACATCCTAACACAAGATTGTCCACCAAATACAATGGTGGAACAATACTGTTAAAAGGGTTAAAACATAGAAAAAATCTTTGAGTAAATTTAGGGGTAGACACCTCTTAGTTACTTGATCAAACTTGCAAAACACACTTGCCTACTTTTCAAAACACACTCCACAAATACTTTCAAAACAACTTTCAAAAACATTTGAAACATCTTTTCGAAAAGACACACACCTTTGTAAAACATTCTAGTAAAGAATTGTTACAATGGTTTCCTAGACAAGGCATCTTTTTCAAAACATTTTCAAACACACACACACACACACCACCATTTCAAGCAATTGAAAATCAAAGGCAAGTGATCTAAAACAAGTAACTAAGAGCCCATGGATAACCATGGATGAAAAGGATGCTAATACCTTCCCTTTTCATAATCTACCCCCCGAACCCACGAAACATCTCAAAAGGTTTTTCCTGTGCTTTTTAACCTTTCCTTTAGGATAAAATAAAAAGTCGGTGGCGACTCTTGCTAAACCGAACAAGTGCGAATACAAACGCAAAACCTCAAGTCAGTTCTCCCACCGTATCACAGAACTGGCGACTCTGCTAGGGAAATCAGTTTTGAGTGGGGTTACCTTAGGGTTTAGATCACCTTTACATTCTTGCTTTGATTGCCTTGATTGCTTTACTTTTTGGGTCCTTGTTTGGGTTGGTTGTAAATCCTACACCCGGATTTGGGGGCACCTTTTTAGGTAAATAGCAATAAAACTGTGAGGGAACTGTGCGGGGTATACCGACATGGTTGAAGCAGTAAGCTATGTTAGTGCGACATATTTGTGAGTACCGGTAACCCTTGAGTTCAATCAAGGAGAGTACGGGGCTGCTGAGTGATATCATGAAGCACTAACGAACTCTTAGAACCTTAATTGACCATCCTAGCCTTTTTAGGGGTAGTGAGATGACCGACTTTGGTGCAGTCCGAAGTTGGTAGATACTCGATACTACACTCATCGAGGGTTTTTTTCTTGGAATATTTTGGTCTCCAGTTAAGTGGCTAAACCAAAACTATGAACACAGAAAACAATCCAATGATATTGAGCTCCTTAGAACCCGATTTCTATTTTAGGACAGGATGAGCCAACTAACTTCAAGAGGGTACTTATCTACAAACCCCATGCAAGCCTAAACCTAAGGACTTGTTTGCTTTGTGTGAATATGATTACCTGTATATACACTTACTTGCTTTTGCATACATGTACATAACATCATAACATCATACCATAGCATTTTCAATAACCATTTCAAGGATCTCGAAGGTTCTTTTGATGCAGGGTTACGTTGAACCAGACGTCTACCAAAGGGCAAGAGGTTTCTCCTCTAACAAATGCCATCAAAGATCAAATTCAACAACTTGAATCAGGGGCTATGACCCACTTGACATGGTGAGCTTGATTCTCGTGGAAAGACATCCACCGGTGCAAAGTTATCCAATCAAAGATCGAAGTTCAACCTCTAACATTCTCTTGTGTTTACCCCAAGAGATCCTTGAAAACATGCATCCACATATCATGCATTGCATCATGACAGTTTTTCCTTTTTCAGGTTTCCTTACTCTCCTACTGTTTATTTCAGTAAGAGATGGCTCTAGAGAGGACTGTCAAGGATATCCAGGATCAAAATGCTCAGCTTCAGGAAATGTTCTTGAACTTGTCCTTGGGGCAAGAAGAAGTGAAAGCTCTCCTCATAAAGGGCATGGTGTTGGCTGAAGATTTTGATAATGTTATTAGAAGCCAAATGAATTAAACGTTTTGATCGAAATGAGGTAAAGTGTCGTGTTTCGAAGTAGCAGAAGCAGTGTTTCGAATAAGTATGTCAAAGCTTGGAGCTTCGAGTGGCAATTATGGGAACATATCTAAAGAAGTCTCTAAATAACAACAAGGCTGTGTCTGGGAAGAGCGTTCGAAACGGAGAAGTACCAAAGCATTTGAAATTCAAATGGAAGCGGGACTTTCGAAGTTTGAAAGTTATGTGCTGGAGCATTTGGGGACACGTGGAAAGACGAAAGAGGCATTGTCCTGCATGTTCTAAACGTGGCATAATCCTATAGCAAGACCGTTATGGTCGAATTAGTATAAATAGAAGTCTTAGTATTAGGATTTGGTGTGTCATATCTATTATACAAAATACTCAGTAACATTCAAACTACCATATGGCAAGGGAAACGAATGCAAGAGAAATGTATGTATGATAGCACCATGTATTTCTGATTTAATGAAAACCTTTTACCATTTCCAGCACTTTCCTTTATCCTTTTGTCAAATAACATTTACAAGTTTTCTCATTTACAGTCTTTTCACTTCGAAATCTCTTCTTCAAAGTTTTACATTTTAATGTTTTCTTCATATTTCAAGCACTTTATATCTCAGAAAACTGTCATATTTTCCATACTTTTACCTTCAAGTCTTATCCTTCGAACGCATATTTTTACTTAAAGTCATTTAAAGATTTCTTGCATTAAACGCTTTCTTCATATTTCAAACCTTTTACGTTCCAGAAATCCTTTATATTAACTGTTTTGTAAGTCGAAACCATTTACTTCACTTTTATGCAATTTTACATGTCTTTACAATTAGCATTTATTCATGTAACTTAGTTTTCACACACACATTTTGATTACATCTTTAGACTTTTAGAGAGAGAAATCGAAATAAGCCAAACACATATACAATATCAACCATGAATATCTGTTCGATCGTGAGAGTAACCTTAATATCCAAGGAGTCCTAGGATCAATCTAGTCGATCCTGTGAGTTACCAGAGGAATTGAATAACAGTCAGAAAGATTATTCGATAGTTTGGAAGACTAGCGATTGTTTACCAGAAATCACTGGAAACAAATTGGCACACCCGGTGGGACCAATAATTGGATATTAGAAATAAGGATTGTTGAGACATAACCATTACAAAAACGTTGGAACCTAAGAAGTTTGCTGTTTTATGAACCTGAGAAGTGGTAAGATAACCAACAACAACCAACCTTTATCCAGAAGAAAACGTTTGGACAAAATGTCTAATTCAGACAATCAACAAGGGGACCAAAATGGCCCACATACAACAGGCACTAATGCGTCCACTTCGATCGGAACATCTAATGTAATCCCTTCGAATGCACAGTCTGTTGCATCTTCGACCAGTAACATAGTCACCAATGGAGTAAGTGGCATATCAACTAATAGTTCGATCTTAGGAAATACTGGAACCATTGGCTACCCTGGGGGATTCGTTCCACCATCAGGGACACAATCCCATTTCGCCACTCCATTAACTAGACCACCCGGTTTCGATGGGAATAGAACCAGAAATTCCTCTTATGGAATGCCAACATCTTTTATGGCAGGTTTACACAATTCCACATCGAATTCATCTCCACAACTAGGGTCTGGGTCTGGGGCGAATCAGTTTATGACAAATAACCAAGGGTCGGTGGGTTATAGCACAATGCCTATCTTAACCACATACAACCAGTTGGCTTTTAGGCAATTGATGGATGACAGTAACCATAATATGATAGGGGTGTTAGCACAAACCATGCAGGAGATATTTGCCCCAATAGTGCAAAATGTGACTGTGACAAACAGAGAAAACGCTGACAATATGAGTCGAATAGCAGATTTCTTTGCTCCCCCAGAAAGGCATAGGCAGAATCAGGCGGGATTTCGAGCAAACATGCCTGTTATAGAACAAATTGCTAACGACCCAATTTATAGACCACCCAGAGAAGAAGTTAACTTAGGGGCCAGGGCACCAAGGTTAGAAGCCCCAATAATCCCGGGCCCACAAAGGGAAATTATGGAACCAGGGGCAAGGGTCGAAAGGCTAGAAGCCCCAGAGTTTCGAGAAGAACAACCTAGGGGAGTTTTTTTGGTTGGTCGAAATCAAGATGTCGGTGCTGTCGTTCATAGAATTCGAAACGATAACATCTTGGTAGAAAACAACCTAACCACCATGATAGAGAGAGTCATGGCCCAGAATGGCCTCAACACAGGAATGAGAAGGCCAAATTACGCTTCTCCTATATTGGATTGCATAATGCATACTGATTTACCAAGGGGATATAAAGTCCCTAAATTTACAAAGTTTGCTGGGGATACCAATGAGTCAACAGTCGAACACATAGCGAGATATCTAACCGAAGCGGGAGATATACCCAATAATGAAGATCTCAGGATCAAATACTTCCCAAGTTCCTTGACAAAAAACGCCTTCACATGGTTTACCACTTTGCCTCCTGGGTCCATTGACACTTGGGCTCTCTTAGAGAGATTATTCCATAAACAATTTTACATGGGACAGTCGAAAATAAGTTTGAAGGAATTGGCCAGTGTTAAGAGAAAGTTCACCGAACCCATAGATGATTATTTGAATAGATTTAGGCTTTTGAAATCCAGATGTTACACAGTAGTGCCTGAACATGAGTTAGTCGAAATGGCCGCTGGTGGCTTGGATTATTCTACTCGAAAGAAACTAGACACTCAGTATTTGAGGGATATGGCTCAGTTAGCCGATAGGGTTCGACAGGTCGAAAGACTAAAGGCCGAAAAAGCCAGAGTCTTTAAGAATAGCAAGAAAGAAAGGATTTCCTATGTTGGGACTGAGGAAGCAGAAGAATATCCTGAATTCGAATTCGAAGAGGTCGAAATCGACCTCGCTGAATTAAAACAGGCCCCGCCTTATTCCTGCAAATTGTTAGTTCCCACAAAAGGGAAAGACATTGTTGAAAATGAAAAAAGTGACAAATTTCCAAAGAAGGTTTATACCTTCGATGTCACTAAATGTGACAAGATTTTTGACTTACTTGTCAAAGATGGCCAACTAATTGTGCCATCAAATGTCAAAATACCTCCTTTGGATCAGAGAAAGAAGAGAGGATTTTGCAAATATCATAGTTTCCTAGGCCACAAAACCTCACAATGTTTTCTTTTCAGGGACCTGATTCAAAACGCGATCAAAGATGGCAGACTAAAGTTTGCTGATAAGGTGAAGATGAAAGTGGACGAAGATCCCTTGGACGTCGCAGACACCAACTACTCCGAGCCTGCATGCATTGGAGAGGTCAACATGGTGGAAACTGATCAAAACGACGCCCTAACAGGAGAGAAGGGTACTGGAGTTGAAAACTGGGTGATGGTCGAAGTCAGCGAGGAGGTCACTGAAGACATCCGGAATACGCCAGAGACTCTGATTGCCGCACCTGTAGCTGTTGCAAGAGAAACCCATGCTACTAAAGGCCAGGGAAATCAAAACCAAGAATTAACACAAGTCACTGAAGGCTTGAGGCTGGAATTGGAGAAAGTCCAAATCACGCAGCCAATTTCCCTTCAGAAGGAAATATGGGACACTCTAGGGGAACCCAGTGGAAAATTTGACTATTTGGTCAAATATTCTGCCCCAGAGAGTTCGAAGGTTCAGATTGAGGATATAAAGCCCACAGGATGGGGTGATGATGAAGCTAAAGGGGGAGATGTTGAAATAAATATGGTGGATATGGAAAGACCTCGCTCTGAGATGGAGGAAGTGGAAAAATACTTAGAAAAAGAAAAGTATAGAATGGGGGATAATCACACTGGAGATGCTAGTCTCAAGGATTATCTCATGACATGCCACAAAGGAGATTCAGGCATGATATTGTGCCCTAGGTGCAGCATCCTCTGCAATCAAAGAATCGCTGCGAATTTCGAAAGGGTACAGAGGACTCGAACTGGCAACAATTGGCGCCAGGATAACCAGCTTTTTAGGTGTTATCCCAAGGCTGGAGAAAGTTTGCTGGAATTTGTGTTTCGCTGCTACAAAGGGGCAACCAAGTGCTTGATTTGCCCAAGGTGTTCTGCTGTGTATGACCAAAGCATGGCCAGGGCCTTCGAAACGATTCCCTTCACCCCTTGCTGGAACCATCAAGAAACTGCCCAGATGGGCCCACGTTTCGACAGCAGACACAAACAGCGAAGGCCTGATAGCCCTCACCCCAAGGCTGCTCGAAGAGTGACTTTCAAACTCCCTGATGAAGTGCCAACCGATAGATGGTTACAGGTCAGAAATGACAAAGGCAAAGATAGATGGAGAAACGCTGAACGAAATGCACGCCATGCTGTGACATACAGGAGGCAATTCAACACAGCAAAAAGGGAGGAGGTGAGATTAGAAAATTACAAAGGAAGGAACCCCATGTCAAGATCCCAGTGGCGCAGACAGCAAAGGATTCGAAAGGCTGAGAGAGAAGCTGTGGCAAACAAAGGGGTTACTTCAACGAAAAACCAAGGTGAATCTAGCACCAACAAACCAAAAAATAAAACTGAAGACAAACCTCCAGTCAATAGGAGGCTCTTCTCTGAAGAACAACGCGATGAACCAAAGGAATACACTCCAGGCCCGGAAGAGGACGAAGATATGATAACAGATAACTTCGAATCGGAGGGGGAGTCTTCATTTAACTTGAACTGTAACGTGGTGTCTGTGCTTCCCTGCGAATTTGGGCAGGAAACCGAAATCAATGAATATGAGGAGGAAGACACCACAGATTTGATGAAACATAGGCCCGTGTGCTATTATGTGATGGACAATGGGGCTGTTGAGGAACAAAATGCGTTCTTCGAACGTCCAGAATCTGCAATGAAGAACCATCTCAAGCCACTTTTCATTCGGGCGAAAGTTGGTGTCCATGGTGTGAACAAAGTTCTAGTGGATGGGGGTGCTGCAGTCAATTTGATACCCCATTTCATGCTAAAAAGATTAGAGATCCGCGAAAGAGACATCAAGCCCCATAATATGGTTCTGTCCAATTATGAGGGAAAAGTGGGCAAAACACTGGGAGTGGTCCAGTTGGAATTGACAATAGGCTCAAGCTGTAGGCCCACCATGTTTATGGTGATCGAAGCCAAGGCCAACTATAACTTACTGCTGGGAAGAGAGTGGATCCATGGCGTGGGGACAGTTCCTTCGTCAATGCATCAACGACTAGTTCTGTAGAGAGATGATGGAATCGTGGAAAACATCGAAGCAGACCAAAGTTACTTTATGTCAACTGTCAATTTAGTTGACAAGAGGGATTATGATAAAAATCTGGCAAAGATTTCCCCGTGTGTTCCAAATGATGAGATTAATGAAACTAGAAACGCCCACTACTACATGACCCTTCGTCATGATGGCCTTTACTGGGATAGAACAATAATCAGTAAAGAAGAGGGAGTCGAAAGCACTATACAAAAACGGCCAGCAGGCTGGGACTTCGACAACCTTAGCCATGACTGAGTCTACCTTTTTCGAAAGGATTTCGGCCTATATGGCTGAGAACGAATCAAAAGCGGCCTTAGAGGCTGAAATAAATAAATCAACTATAAAGACGGACGAAGTAAGTGGGGATGGTTCGAAATGCTCACCCTTCAAAGAGTTTGAGATGGATCAAAGGTTGGATGCCATCTATGATAAAGAACCCTTAGGCTTCGAAAGGGACCCCATAAACTCAGGTGCCAAAATGTTGGCACAGGATCCACTCGAAGAAGTTAACTTAGGGGATGAAAAAACGAAAAGAGTAACCTACATAAGTGCTAAACTTAGCCCAGGCCTCAAGAAGGAAGTGATCGAAGTCCTTAAGGAAAACAAAGATTGCTTCGCATGGGATTATGACGAGATGCCTGGTTTAAAGAGGGAGTTGGTCGAACACAGACTGCCAATCAAAGATGGCAAGAGGCCCATCAAACAAACTCCCAGAAGATTCGCACCAGCGGTTCTCACAAAAATTAAAGTTGAGATCGAAAGGTTGCTGCGTTGCAAATTCATCAGAACAACAAGGTACGTCGAATGGTTAGCAAACATAGTACCTGTTATTAAGAAAAATGGTTCTTTAAGAATTTGCATAGATTTTAGGGATTTAAACACTGCAACCCCTAAAGATTAATATTCCATGCCTGTGGCAGAAATGCTAGTAGATTCTGCTGCAGGGTTCGAATACTTGAGTATGTTAGATGGATACTCTGGGTATAACCAGATTTTCATTGCTGAAGAAGATGTTGCAAAGACAGCATTTCGTTGCCCAGGAGCCTTAGGCACCTACGAATGGGTGGTGATGCCTTTTGGTTTAAAGAATGCTGGGGCAACTTATCAAAGGGCAATGAATTCAATTTTTCATGATTTCATTGAAACCTTCATGCAGGTGTATATTGACGATATAGTCATCAAATCTATATCTGCAGAAACACATTTGCATCATTTAAGCCAATCATTCGAGTGAATGAGAAAACATGGCTTAAAGATGAATCCCCTTAAATGTGCATTTTTTGTGCAGGCTGGAGATTTTCTTGGTTTTGTGGTTCACAAGAAAGGAATCGAAATCAACCAGAACAAAACCAAAGCCATAATGGAGACGAAAGCACCTGCGTCAAAAAGGGAGTTGCAATCTCTGCTAGGGAAAATTAACTTCCTCAGAAGATTCATCTCGAACCTAAGTGGAAGAACCCAAGCTTTCTCTCCATTACTTCGTCTAAAGCAAGGTCAAGCCTTCGAATGGAACGAAGCTCACCAGGAGGCGTTTGACAGAATAAAAGAATACCTTTCTCAGCCTCCTATTTTGTCTCCACCTTCATGGGGGAAGCCCATGAGATTGTACATATCTGCCTCTGAAGTTAGTATAGGTAGTATGCTAGCACAAGAAGATAGCAATGGCGTCGAAAGAGCCATATACTATTTAAGTAGAGTGCTAAATGATACAGAGACCAGATATAGCAATTTAGAAAAGCTATGTCTATGTTTGTATTTCTCTTGTATGAAACTCAAGTATTATATAAAACCTGTTGATGTTTATGTTTCATCTCATTTCGATGTCATTAAACATATGCTTTCAAAACCAATAATGCATAGCAGAGTTGGCAAGTGGGCTTTAGCCTTAACAGAATATTCGTTGACTTTCATGCCTTTAAAAGCTATGAAAGGTCAAGTGATTCCTGACTTCATTGTGGACCATTCTTTGGTTGAGCAGACGGTCATGAGTTACGTTGAAATGCAACCATGGAAATTGTACTTTGATGGTTCAACCCACAGGATTGGAAGTGGTGTTGGAGTCCTTCTGATTTCTCCTGAAGGAATTCCAACAAAATTCAAGTATACATTAGATGGTCCTCGTTTTTCTAACAACGAAGCTGAGTATGAAGCGCTCATTGTTGGACTTGAAGCTTTGTTGGAATTGGGGGCAACCAGAGTCGAAATTAGAGGAGACTCTGAATTAGTGGTCAAACAAATCACAAAGGAATACAAGTGCATAAAGGAAAATTTAATGGTATACTTCGTCATAGTCAATAGGCTATTGAGGAAATTTGAATACATGGATATTCAACACATACCAAGAATAGAGAACCAAGAAGCAAATGACTTAGCGCAGTTGGCTTCAGGTTATAAAGTGTCTACCAAGAACTTCAAGGATTTGGTCGAATTAAGGGGAAGAGTTATGGCTACTAGATTCACACCATCGGATCTGGAAAGTATGAGATTGGGATATGCATCGAAACAGGGATTCGAAATATTAGCCATAAATACTTTGTCAGATGCAGATTGGCGAAGTCCATTGAAGAGTTATTTAGCAGACCCAACTCTAAAGGTGGATAGAAAAACAAAATATAGAGCATTGTCATATCTCCTCATGGGGAACGAATTGTTTAAAAATACCCAAGAGGGTGTATTATTGAAATGCCTAGGAGAAAGTGAGGCATACTTAGCGTTGTCTGAAGTCCATAATGGGGCATGTGGGGCACATCAAGCAGGCCATAAAATGAAATGGTTGTTATTTCGATACGGCTTGTATTGGCCTAGCATGCTCAAAGATTGCATAGACTTTGCTAAAGGATGTGAGGAATGTCAAAAACATGCAGGAATTCAACATGCCCCTACAAGTGAGTTGCATTCGATCATCAAACCATGGCCATTTAGAGGATGGGCATTGGATTTGATAGGAGAAATAAATCCTGCTTCGTCCAAAGGACAGAAATACATCTTGGTGGGAATAGATTATTTTACCAAATGGATCGAAGCTATACCACTGATAGTTGCTGATCAAGAGGCTATTATTGAATTTATACAAAAGCACATTATCTATAGGTTCGGATTGCCAGAGAGCATAACTACAGACCAAGGCTCTGTGTTTACTGGTAGAAAGATGCAAGGATTTGCCCAAGAAATGGGGTTTAGATTGCTAACATCAACGCCATATTATGCTCAAGCAAACGGACAAGTCGAAGCAGCAAATAAAGTAATAATAGGATTAATCAAGAAGCATATTGGCAAAAAGCCAAGAAACTGGCACAAAACTCTGGACCAAATATTATGGGCTTGTAGAACATCTTCTAAGGAAGCTACTAACACTACGCCTTTCCAACTCACATTTGGTCATGATGCAGTGTTGCCAGTAGAAATTCATCTACAATCAGTTCGAATTCAGAGACAAAACGAAATCCCAACTGCATTATATTGGGAAATGATGATGAATGAATTAGTTGAGTTGGACGAAATTAGATTACATGCATTGGAAATTTTAATGAGGCAAAAAGAAAGAGTGGCCAGAACATACAATAAAAGGGTGAAGAAAAAAGTATTCATTATTAATGACTTGGTTTGGAGAGTCATATTGCCTATGGACAAGAAGAATAAAGCGTTAGGTAAATGGTCACCTCATTGGGAAGGACCTTTTCGAATATTAAAAGTATTCTCAAACAATGCATACAAAATCGAAGAACTCATGGATGATAAACGTGTCCTAAAGGTTAATGGGAAATATTTAAAGAAATATAAGCCAAGCCTGCAGGAGATTCGAATAGTAACAACGTAAACAAGATGTTATAAAAAGCCAAGATGGCAAGATAAAATGCCAAAATGGCGTTGTTCGAATATTACATGTAAGAAACCAAAATTATAGTCAAATAAACATCAAAATCTAGAAATAAGAATTATTTTTCAATCGATTAAAAGTGCTTCGAAATGATTCAAGTTTCTGCTGAGCGAACCGACTGGCTCCTTCCAAGGTTTCCACTTCTCCTTTAAGTTGTTCTGCAGTCTCCATTTCCGCAAGCCCCTGGTTGAGAAGCTCTTCGAATTGGTTACCAGCAGAATTGGTTTCGAAGGCTAGTTGTTGTTCTTTAGCCTCCTTAACCTTCTGTTGAAGTTCCAGAATCTGCCTTTCCCAAAGAAGGATGGACTCAGCTCGAGCCTCATAATCAGTTTTCGCCTGCTTCAGATGCATAGCTTGATCCTCAGCTTCTTGAGAGAGTTTCGAAGCTTGTTCATAAGCGGCATCCATGGCAATGTGTTTCTCTTGAACCTTCTTGGTAGCAGATTCGTCTTGGAGAAGGTAACCAGTTACGTTGTCCAGCAAATTCTGAAGATCGAACAAGAGAGTACTAACTGGCAAGGAGCAGGTGGAAAGATTGACCTTTGTGAGCAGCTCCTTCATAGTATAGCAAGCAGTACTATCTTGCTTAAGCACTTCGAATATATCCACATTGAGAATGGTTTTCCTAATTTTATTAAGAAGAACAATTCTTTCATCTGTGGGAAGAGGATAGCTGGTCGAACTTGTGCCAGCCCTAGCAAGTGGGACGTCTCTCTGAGCCAACTTTGCCTTCATGTATCCAATAGGGTCATTTCGTCTCAGAAGTGCCAGTTCCTCGTCAGTCATTCGAGACATAGAGGATTGAGGGAGTTCCACACGTAGGGGAGCCACGTCCATTTCAACCTCTATGGGTTCGTTGGTTGCATTACCATCCCATTCATTCGTTTCATGCTCTTGGTCTTCTTCATCCTCATCCAAGTCCACCACTTCGATACCATCCCTTTCACTGCTATTTGTGTTGGACTCCGTCCCAACAGTCGAACCGTCATTGGCATTCTCCTCCTCAGATTCTTCGTCTGCAGATTCTTCTGCTCTTTGCCCAGAATCAGCTTTCTCTTCTTCAGTTTGAGTGTCCTTTGGGTCCTCTTGAAGAGTTTCAAGAGAGGACTTTTGAAGAGAAGCCCTTTGCAAATCCTCTGCAGACGTTTGAAGTGTTGTTTCGTTTATCTCTTTCAGAGGAATGGAGGTACCTTGATCATCCCGCTGTTCAGAAGTTCCAGCCAGAACCGCCATATTGGAGGAACCTTTATTTTGAACCAGGTTGCTGGAATCTCCTTGAGGAGAGGAGTTGAGCAGAGCAGCAGCTCTGGATGGTGAGTTCGAAATAGTGGAAGCTGGATTCAAGATGTTCTGCAAGGAACAACAGAATGTTAAGAAAAAAAACATTCACCAAGGTAATAAGAAGTTAGTATTGTAAAAAATTTAAAGGTTCAATTTACCTGTGGACTCTCAGAGGAGAGGTTACTAGCTATACGTTCCAACGTTGGGTTGGAGGTCGAAGGTGGATTTTTGGATTTGGGTGAGGGAGCAGCATCCCTGGAATCAAGTCCAGAGACACTAGTTGGAACGGTGCTTTTCGAAATATCTTTCTTTGGCTTCTTCTTCGAAGCAGTATTTAAGTTTCCTCCAGCCTTGGGGTCTTCCCCAGTGGTGCTTGATTTCCGCTTCTTGGGAGTAGTAGGAGGAAGCTTGTTGGTCTGAAAGAATTTTAAACGAAGAGTTAGATGCAAACCATAAAGCATGAGTGAATTCGAAACATCAAGGCTAAGTGATTACCGTTGGAATTGGAACACTGGTTGTTGTTGGTATTATTGTTGTTGTTATGGTTGCAGCAATAGTGGTTGTTTCGGGTGGAGTCACTTTGTCAGTAGTTTCGATGGAGGCTTGAGAGGCACTCCCTTCTTTCGACTTCGAGGCAGCTTTCTTTATCCTGATGGCTGAAAATCGAAACAATTAAAGCAAAGGTTAAAGATATGGAAAATAAAAGACATTTGGGATTTTCCCAAGCATTCGCACCTGTGCCTTGATCAGATTTAATTGACATGGCAGAAAGGTCGTATCGAAGGTGTCCTGGGAAATCATGAAGCCAGTATCGAGCCCATGTCACAGTCTCAGATGGCTTTGGTTTCCTTTGAAGATATTTGAACATCTCTTTGCAAGTAAACCACCATGGATATGGGGGAAACCAAGCCAGAGCCAGTTCTGAGGTAGGTAATCTGGGAAATTTAGGTGGATGCATTTCGAATGCCAACCTATACCTATCCTCAGGTGACAGCCCTGAAGGAAGTTTTAACTTAGAAACTTTTTGTTTAAATTTTTCCTTCAAGGTCTCAGCTGCTTGATGCACAGTGGAGTCCAAGCGCGTGGGGTCATAAGTAGTTTCAAAATAATTTTGGAAAGCTTTAATCTCTTTGGCATGAGTAAACATACCTTTCTTTGTTGGTACCTGCACATCGAATGCATCAATTAGTTTCTGTTGAATTGTAAGTGTATCGAACATATAAGTTTGATAAAACTTGGTCCACCATTCCATAAATCCTTTAGCCGTGAGATGGGTAGGTTCAAAGGTTATCAGCTCAAATTGGGCAAAGCCTTGATATTGTTCTTGCTGTATTTTGGCTTCCCGTGCCTTGAAAGTTCGTCCAGAAGTGATGGCGCTCTCAGTTTGAAATAAAGGTTCAGGAATCAGTTGGCATAAGCCAAACTGCCTCGAAATGAAGTTTGGTTGGTAGGCAAAGAGAAAATTTTGGTTCTTGGCTGGGGTTATTCTTGAAGAAATGAGTCTAGGTAGCAAAAAAGCTCTCCATACATCCTGAATCTCCTTGCTCTTGATAGCTTCTGAGAGAGCCATGGTGAACCAAGAAGGTCCATGAGCCCTCGAAGCAAAAGGCGCCATGCTCTCTTCGAACTTGTGCCTTTTGGAGAATATCATGATGTACTTCGAGAATTGAACTTTGAAGTCATCTTTGTCGTCATTGGGAGTTAATCTTCGAAGCCTAGTGCCTTCGACTATCCTATCATTTATCTCAGAATCTTGCTCATCAATGGTGTTGGCGGTTGATAAGGAGGGTTCGAACATGGCATTTAGCCATAGTTGGAGTAACCAAAAAGGGTCGCCAATAGAATATTTTTGGAGGTGTGGGATTTGAGGCTCGAAACAGCTGACCTCAGGCTTTCATAGAGGTCAACTAAGAGCAGTTCACTTAGGCACACTTTTCGATTTTCATGCAAGTCCCTAGCTAGAGGAATGAACCTACTAGCTACCTGTAGGGATCTACTGCAGAAAACGTATCTTGACAGCCACAGGGTTAAGAAAGCAATGTGCTCTACGTCAGACACATTGTCCCCCTCAGCATGGTAATGACTGATAAATTTGGAAAAACTGGCTAGCTTGACTTCAAAGTCAATTATGCTTGAGTGTTCTTCGTTGTCGGGTATATAAGTTTCTCCCACTGGCGATAGCCCAGTGATGGCCGCTATGTCGAAGAAGGTTGGGGTGATCATTCCACCTGGGAGATGGAAAGTGTTATAGGTACTGTCCCAGAAATAAAGGGACGCGAATAGCAGAGGGTGGCTGTAGGTGAAACCAGGCTTCGATAGCTTAATCAGGTTATAGATGCCTAATTCTTCCCATTGCTGGGATTTCTTAGCTTCTACTTTCGTGAACCAATTTTGATAAGCAATATCAGAGGTGGGGCAAGATCGAAATGGCTTAAAATTACTTTTTACATAATCCAAAACAAAGGGGTCCTTAGGAGGAACAGTTGGGGTTTCTATGGTATTTGAACTAGGAGATTCTACTGCCTTAGGGGCGTCCATTTTGTTAAATAAGGGTTTGAAGCTATAACAAACTGGGAAAATCGTCCTGGTGTCTTTTAATATTTCAAAAACCGTAAGAGGGCCATTTAAAGCTAACCTCTTACCAGCAACGTTGGTAGGAATGAGTACCTGTGACGCATACATCATTTCTTTTTCTTTTGAAATCATCTGAGGGGCAAGAACGGATTGACTTTGGTAAGTGATGATTTTACTTTCCATGGTAGCTCCTGCAGTTTTTCCTTTCTTCTTGGAGACTTTCTTGAGTTGGGATGAAGTAGAAGAAGACATTTTTGAAAGATGTTGAAAGCTTGGATTTTTTTTTTACGAGAGAAGGAGGGTAAAAGATTTAGAGTGTGAAAAGAAAAGAAAAAAGATTAAGTTGGTGATGTTTTATAATGGGGAAGTTTAAGCATCCACCGAATAAAGGTGTGATACGTGGAGATCATGGGTTGGTGTGATGAAGAGGTGGCGTAAAGTTAACATGGGTAATAGGCGTGATTTAAAGATAATCATTATTTGTAACTGCACCATGCTGTGAAGTGGCTCCAGGCGGTTAAGGAATCCAAAAGGTGCTATGATTGACGTGACTGGAGTCAAATGCATTAAATGTTACGATGATTCGAAAGTCCCATCAAAATCTTGTGTAGGTGTTTAAAATAGGTATTTCTCAGAGGAATCGAAATACATATTTTAAAGGGGCAATTTGTTGGCTGAAGATTTTGATAATGTTATTAGAAGCCAAATGAATTAAACGTTTTGATCGAAATGAGGTAAAGCGTCATGTTTCGAAGTAGCAGAAGCAGTGTTTCGAATAAGTATGTCAAAGCTTGGAGCTTCGAGTGGCAATTATGGGAACATATCTAAAGAAGTCTCTAAATAACAACAAGGCTGTGTCTGGGAAGAGCGTTCGAAACGGAGAAGTACCAAAGCATTTGAAATTCAAATGGAAGCGGGACTTTCGAAGTTTGAAAGTTATGTGCTGGAGCATTTGGGGACACGTGGAAAGACGAAAGAGGCATTATCCTGCATGTTCTAAACGTGGCATAATCCTATAGCAAGACCGTTATGGTCGAATTAGTATAAATAGAAGTCTTAGTATTAGGATTTGGTGTGTCATATATATTATACAAAATACTCAGTAACATTCAAACTACCACATGGCAAGGGAAACGAATGCAAGAGAAATGTATGTATGATAGCACCATGTATTTCTGATTTAATGAAAACCTTTTACCATTTCCAGCACTTTCCTTTATCCTTTTGTCAAATAACATTTACAAGTTTTCTCATTTACAGTCTTTTCACTTCGAAATCTCTTCTTCAAAGTTTTACATTTTAATGTTTTCTTCATATTTCAAGCACTTTATATCTCAGAAAACTGTCATATTTTCCATACTTTTACCTTCAAGTCTTATCCTTCGAACGCATATTTTTACTTAAAGTCATTTAAAGATTTCTTGCATTAAACGCTTTCTTCATATTTCAAACCTTTTACGTTCCAGAAATCCTTTATATTAACTGTTTTGTAAGTCGAAACCATTTACTTCACTTTTATGCAATTTTACATGTCTTTACAATTAGCATTTATTCATGTAACTTAGTTTTCACACACACATTTTGATTACATCTTTAGACTTTTAGAGAGAGAAATCGAAATAAGCCAAACACATATACAATATCAACCATGAATATCTGTTCGATCGTGAGAGTAAACTTAATATCCAAGGAGTCCTAGGATCAATCTAGTCGATCCTGTGAGTTACCAGAGGAATTGAATAACAGTCAGAAAGATTATTCGATAGTTTGGAAGACTAGCGGTTGTTTACCAGAAATCACTGGAAACACATGGTCCAGGAGAACTCAAACAATGCCAGGAGTGATCAGTTGGGGGAACTGCAGTTTGACTTGGCAACATTGAGGATCCAAGTGATGGGACAACTGGTGGGCCAGATGGCTCTCATCCAGGACTTGTCTCAAAGACAAGAGGAACTCAGAGTTCTCGTCAACCAACTGCTTCGGGATAACCGAGTGGGGCAAACATCTGAGGTTGAAGAACAAGTCACCATTCAACCCCCCCTCCAGACAAGAAGATAAGGGGAAGGCTCCCCTACTTGCTTCAGGGTCACAAGCCCATCAACAACCTCGTCAGCATCAACGGGGTAATCGGCGTAAGCAAAATACGTCGGGAAGACAGTTCACTGAGACTGACATACCGTCATCTCTAATACTGGAACGCTTGTTGGAGGTCAATCTGACTGCTTTGAGGGATCCTATTCTGAAGCCCAATACCTCCGCTCCTAACTATCATCCCGATGCATTTTGTGTATACCACTCCTATAGCCCGGGACATGACACCGACGACTGTTGGGCCTTGAAGAATAAGATTCAAGATCTAATCGACATTGGAGTGTTGAGGTTCATGCCAGATGGCAAGATGAAAATCTTCCGTTAAGGAGTTCTCCACCTGAATTGACAAGGCTCAAACTGAGAGGCTTTTGTTTCATTTGAATTTCCAAGTTGTAATCTCTGTGTTATTCAAACAATTATCTTTTAATGTCAAACTTTGTTTCATTAATGCATTGCATATGTTTGTCTTGAATTCATCCATTCGTTTTCACTACTCTTATGTTTTCTTTATGATATTTAACTCTTGATAAAAAGCTGCAAGCCTTTAGAGGGAGGATGACAAAACAATACCACGATCTCATACAGTATGCTTTTGAACAGACCTTGCTGATGATGTACAGGCATTTCTTTCAATTCCCAAACACTGGAGTTATAAGGAAGATAATCCCTAGTCAACCCCTTCGAGCCAAAGAAGTAGGAGTTTTCTGTTCTAAACAAATCAAAACCTTTGATATAAACCTGGGGCAGGGTAGTCTCTCAGTTAATTCAAAAAAAAGAGGGGGTACGCATTGAAGTCGCAAACTCTCAGTTCGTAACACAATGAACGACGTCAAAGAAAAGCATTCCTCTGGAATCAAAAGACAGTGATGTTTCCCTATCACATAGGCAGTCATTATCTCTCAAAAAATAAAAAGCCCACTGAGCAAAAACCTATAAAGGAGGCTTAAGAAAGCTGGGGCATCCCGCTGACTGTAATCTCGAAAACAGAAACAGTCAGGCAAAAGTTAGGGATAACAAATCAAAAGAACGGGGTCATTACAAATCCTCAACAACATGAAAAATGTTGCAAAAGAAAAAAGGAGAGGATGACTGCCCTCCAAACTCCATTGGTGTGAACCATCACCAAAAAGTCGTTCCAAATTCGAAAAGAGTTCGACACACAATTAACTGAGCTTAGGATTGAAGAACATCACGAAGAGCGGGTGGGTACAAATATACTTTGAGCCTTTATCCTTTGTTTCTTAAACCGTGAACCAAGCCACGTTACAACCCTTCAAAAGTCCTAATTGAAGCATGGGTTAGTTCGAAAGCATACTGTTACAAAAGGTATCCTGACTCCTGTAAGGCTTTGCTCTAAATCTTGTGTTGATTTTGTCTTATGAAAAGTTTTCTGCTAAAAAACGCATTTTTCAAAACTTCGAGACAAACATAAACTTTGCATTGCTTGAATATAATTGTTTGCATGTGGCTATTTGTTTGACAGTGGAGAAATTCACACAATGAATATCCGATGAACGAAAGCTCTCTCAGTGAACAAAATCACTTCAAAAAGGATGACACTTCCATTGACAAATCTCCTATCAACAAAGGGACATGACATGTCACTATCCAGCATACCTGGGGCAGTCCAGTCAAGGTTTCAACAGATCTTTCAAAGTTCAGTTAACCTGGGGCAGTCCAGTCAAGATTTCAAGAAATATCTCAATTTGCAGAGTAACCTGATTCAAGACTCCATCATCATCACTTGGGGCATTCGAATGCCAAAACCAAGGTCGTTCAAAATTTCCTTCATCACCTGCTGGAAGTTACAACCACCAACAGAATAACGGACAATTCAAGCTCCTAAAAATTTGTTTCTCTCAAGCATGAAGATTCTCATCCTTAAAACCTCAGAAGATTTGTATACTCCCAGTTTCTGACCGTTAACAGCATGGAGATTCTCATCACCTCAGAAGATTGGTATACTCCCAATTTCTGACACTCAAGAGTGAAGACTCTCATCCTTAAAACCTCAGAAGATTGGTATACTCCCAGTTTCTGACCGTTAACAGCATGAAGATTCTCATCACCTCAGAAGATTGGTATACTCCCAATTTCTGACACTCAAGAGTGAAGACTCTCATCCTTAAAACCTCAGAAGATTGGTATACTCCCAGTTTCTGACCGTTAACAGCATGAAGATTCTCATCACCTCAGAAGATTGGTATACTCCCAATTTCCGACACTCAAGAGTGAAGATTCTCATCCTTAAAACCTCAGAAGATTGGTATACTCCCAGTTTCTGACCGTTAACAGCATGAAGATTCTCATCACCTCAGAAGATTGGTATACTCCCATTTTCTGACCCTTAACAAAATCAAGATCGAGATTCCCTTCTAGAGATAGTTCAGATGTGACCCAGACATGGCGACATTCCGATACTTATTCCAGATTTCCTTCTAGAAATAGTTCAGATGTGACCCAGATTTGGCGACATTCCGATACTTATTCCAGATTTCCTTCTAGAGATAGTTCAGATGTGACCCTAATTTGGCGACATTCCGATACTTATTCAAGATTTCCTTCTAGAGATAGTTCAGATGTGACCCAGACATGGCGACATTCCGATACTTATTCCAGATTTGCTTCTAGAGATAATTTCAGATGTGACCCAGATTTGGCGACATTCCGATACTTATTCAAGATTTCCTTCTAGAGATAGTTTCAGATGTGACCCAGATTTGGCGACATTCCGATACTTATTCCAGATTTCCTTCTAGAGATAGTTTCAGATGTGACCCAGACATGGCGACATTCCGATACTTATTCCAGATTTCCTTCTAGAAATAGTTCAGATGTGACCCAGATTTGGCGACATTCCGATACTTATCCCAGATCAGTACCTGCAGCAATCAAAAGATTCTTGCAATCTCCAGCGGAGCTAAAACTTCCAACTATCAATCCCCAAGCAGAATGGAGACTCTCATTCTCAGTTGCTCACAGGATATTCGAATATTCTCCAGTGAAGATCTCCTCAAGACAGGAATCCCCGGTAGATTGACATACAACCCAAGCTCCCGATTCCCCAACATTGGTCCCAGGACTTCTCATTTTCAATGATCAAAAGATTCTTACAATCCCCTGCAGCAATCAAGGAATTACTTGCCCCGGCAGCAGTCAAGATTATTTTATCTCCAGCCATCCAGGATTCATCTATCCTCAGCAAGATAGCTCATCAGCTTACATGCGCATTCATCACATTCATATCATAAACATTGATATAACATACATTGCATCATGCATCATGACATTGCATACAACTAACTCTTTACCTTTTCAGGAAAGATCAGTCGATAGACAAAGACCATCATCTTTCGAGATTCTTTCTAGAGATAGTTCAGATGTGACCCAGACATGGCGACATTATGATACTTATTCCAGATTCACCCAGAGATAGTTCAGATGTGACCCAGACATGGCGACATTCTGATACTTATTCCAGATTCATTCAGATGCAGTTTTACACTGACTCATCATCAGGAAACCCTACACCGGTTCCTTCTCCACTTCTTAACTTTTGAAAACAGTTTACGGACGCTTCCCAACAACGGATGCTGATCTATTGCTTATTCAACTTCAAGACTTTTGAAAATAGTTCACGGGTTCTCCAGTAACGGATGTTAACCTATCGCTTGTTCAGATTCTTCAACTTTTGAAAACAGTTTACGGATGCTTCCAGATACGGATGTCAATCTATTGCTTATTCAGACCCCCAGTTCAGAGATGTTCCAAAACATGGATACCTGTCTGATACTCACTCACCAATGACATACAGTTCAACAATCACCTTCAGATGGCATCTCTAAGCCCATCCTCCTACCAACATTTCCAGATGGCATCTCTAAGCCCATCCCCCGACAAGATTCTGTCACATCCCTAGATGGCATCTCTAAGCCCATCACCAAATGACATCTTTAAGCCCATTCCCTCTACCATCACATCACCGAGTGCAAATTTTTTGGGCACTCTAGTGTCCAATCTCCTTTTACCCTCGAGTCGCGAAAGGCAAACTTGCCAATCTAACTCTTCAGGTTCAAGAAGATTGAACAGGGGCAACTGTTGTACCCCAAAATTTACCCTCCTATTTTTCCACAAGAAATCACAGCTTCGGGCTTCTCCTGATTTTTCAGATTGGCCTAAGAATCGGTCAAAACAGACTTTTCTCTCCAGTCAGACAAAATTAGGGTTTTCATGGCTCTGGAACAGTTCAAGCAGATTATTAGGGTTTGGTTGAGTTTGGCTCCGGGTTTGATCAGGCGGACGCTCCTTTGACAATAAATCAAGAACCAGGGTTTTGTGCGCGCATTCTCAGAAAGAATTAATTCTACAGTTCTTTTCAAATTACTCTGAGATATGGGCTGAGGCATTTGGATTGAGAACTTGCAGGGTTTGATTTAATCAGTAAAGAGATAGGCATATGGATGTTTGTTTGGTTGACTGTGCATTGCTCATGTTTAATTGGGACGCCGGGTTTATTATTGATTGCAAGACCACAGTGTTTATTAATTATTTATTTATTCTAAGTTAGAATAGTTGGGATTTATTTCCATTTATTATAATTTAAGAATTAAAAATAATTAAATAAACATTTGAAGAGGAATTAAAAGAGTGATCTGATAAAAAAAAGGATTTGTTTATTCATTTTGAATTGTTTGTTACAGATATTATTTGAATACTGTAAATTCATTTACAGTCATTTATATTAATATTATTACAAATAATTAAAATGAAATAAAGCTACATCCTAAAATTTCCTAAGTCTTCATCTTCTACTGATGCTCCTTTGCTCAATTGATTTTATCTGCAAAGACAAAAAAGAAGGGAAAGAAGTTAAATGCAGATGAAATAAGAAAAAGCAGACAGTTAATTTAAAAAGCTCATCATTAAAAGTGACTGGTCGGAATCAGTTTATTCACCCTCTCTGCAAATCACAAAAAACTCTTGGTTCACAAAGAGGGATAGAAATATGCTTGCAAAATATGAAATGCACAAAGCTACAATATTGCACAAATTCAAAATATCAAACAAGCTGCATAATTCCAAAAGTCCAAACTGATGCACAAAGGCAAACTGAACAGCACATAACCAAACTAAGCCAAAGATGTCAACCAAACTGTCCAAAGATATCAAAAGATATCAAGTTGTCAACAAGTACAAAAAGCTAGCAAAAGCAAGACAGAAAAGCAGGAAATATTTAGAGGAAAGAAACATTGCAAGCAAGATATTCAAAATCATCATTTTCAAAGCCAATCACTTTTTCAGAGCATAGTACAGTTTTAAGTAATAAACAAATGCTTTTTAATCTGTAGAGAGAGAGAGAGGAAAAGAGAGAGAGAGAGAGAAGAGGCTTACAGGGCTGAGGCTAAAGATATAAGACAAACATATCAGAACAGTTTCAGAGGGAGGCAGAATATCATAAAAAAATATAGAAGCCACAAACTGTATCAACAAACAGCCTGCCTCCACAAGCTTCAAACCTCAAAACCAGAAGCATACAAGCCTTAACCTGCTTCAAACAAACCAGAAGCATACAAGCCTCAAGCCTTAACCTGCTTCGAACAAACCAGAAGCATACAAGCCTCAAGCCTTACCTGTATCAAAAACAACCAAAAAGACAATACACCACAAACCTGTACCAATACTAAAAAACCAGAAATGGCCACCAAGCCTGCCTATACTGATAATCCTTGAAGCAACAAAACCTGCCTAAGCCAGCCTGTCAACTAACAGCCTGAAGCCTGTTTTCAAACTCAGCCTTAACCTGCCTAAAAAACCAAAAAAACCTTGAAGCCTTTCCAACCTCCAAGCCAGTCAAAATAATAAATCATACAAACATCAAAATCAAAGCAATCAAACTCAACACCCTGTGTAGCCTGTAAAACCCAACAAGCCTATACCAGAAACAAAATGCACAAAACGTTCAAACCAACAGAACCCTTAGAGCAACCTCATCATAGGGTCAACAACTGAAGCAACAACATATTCAGACTCAAACATCATCATCATAAACAAAGCCAGCAATCAGAAGCAAGCAAAAGAAGAGGAAAAGAAGTTTTCAGAAGTAAGGGCCCTAAGGTTTTCAGATTACAATACTATCTTCATAAAACCCTAAAAAGCAAAGATACGAATACCAAATTTCCAAAGCTCACAGCATCACTGCTCCCTCCGCTTGGCCGCCTGAGACACGCCTCCAAATCCGCCTCTCCTCCTCTCCAAGCGACGAACCCCAAAGGTAGTATCTCTTCCTTTTTCTTTTCACGCACCTCAAACAGAAACAAATGACAACACAAATAATCAATAACACACAAAGTTGAAAAACATGCAAAAAGCTTGAAACCTTAAAAATGCGTTAAGACATAAAACTGTGAGATCATTACCTTGCAAACATCACCTGGATACGACCATGGGGAAAGGAGAGAGGGATGATGGCGCCTGGCAACGGGGACGGAGAGGACGTCAGTGGTTGGCTCAAGGAGAACGAAGGAAGCGAAGAAAGATGAACGGCGCCGCTCTCAAGCTCTGTAACCCTAAATGAAACAAATAATTCAAACCCTTACAAAATGTTGTGTCAAGCGCTTGGGCCGGTTCGCCCCATTAACAAGCCTTAAGCCCAATAAATCCTGGCCTACACCCCCTCTGATTCCTTTCTCTTCAAATTTTGTTATGGGCCAGGAATAAACTCTAAGGCCCATTTAATCTTTTAACAATTTTTATTTCAAACTAACTCATACTAATTTTTTTTTACATTAAATTTTAATTAACAATACTCTTTTATTTTATTTTTATAACATAATTAAATTTTGTAGATAAAATAACACATTAACTCTTTTTTTTATATATATAAAATGTTCTTAATTACCTTTTTTTTATTTCTTTAGCTAGTATAATTAAAATATATAAGAATAGAATTTTAAGTTAAATAATTTTCTTAAACTTAAAACATTTTTCTTTTCTTTAATTAAATCTTTTTCATGCATAAAAATATAAACTAAAATACATAAATATTAATTTTCTTTAAATATTTTTCTTTTCTTAAAATCTTTTGTTTGTACATATTAACAAAAATACAAAAAGAATAAATACTTACTTAATTTTACATTAAGTTAACAATACTTAATAAATACATTTTTACTCACTTGTAAATAAATCACATACGCATTTTATAATACACATTTTGTTTCTCTGTGATTCCTATACATTGCTACATTTTACATTGAGATGGCGATTCGATTTGGTTGTAAATATATTTGGACAACTACTCTCCTAATAAGTCTCATCCCCATTTGTAAATATTTGTACCCCCTCATACCCGGATACTTATTTGTAATAGCTTAGACTTTAAATTCCCACAATTTATCGCTTTCTATATACTGTATAGTAATTAGGGTTTGTATGCGAAGATTCAAAATCAACCGCTAGATAACCTAATACAAGATAAATGCATGATAATCAACACACCAATCACACTTGCACCCCTAGGGTAATCCCACTCGTTGCCTTCCAAAATGGGCCATGCTTGCACGTTGAGTTTCTTTGGCAAAACAAAACAAATCAAAATGATCATAGTCCCTCGATGACGCTCTCGAAAGTTGCCTAAAATGATCATAGTCCCTTCAAGCAAAATTGCCAAAGACACTTGGAACCATTGCATTCATGGTCCATACGATGACCCGCGCCCGTCCCGTTAACATTCTAACACAAGATTGTCCACCAAATACAATGGTGGAACAATACTGTTAAAAGGGTTAAAACATAGAAAAAATCTTTGAGTAAATTTAGGGGTAGACAACTCTTAGTTACTTGATCAAACTTGCAAAACACACTTGCCTACTTTTCAAAACACACTCCACAAACACTTTCAAAACAACTTTCAAAAACATTTGAAACATCTTTTCGAAAAGACACACACCTTTGTAAAACATTCGAGTAAAGAATGGTTACAATGGTTGCCTAGACAAGGCATCTTTTTCAAAACATTTTCAAACACACACACACACCACCATTTCAAGCAATTGAAAATAAAAGGCAAGTGATCTAAAACAAGTAACTAAGAGCCCATGGATAACCATGGATGAAAAGGGTGTTAATACCTTCCCTTTTCATAATCTACCCCCCGAACCCACGAAACATCTCAAAAGGTTTTTCCTGTGCTTTTTAACCTTTCCTTTAGGATAAAATAAAAAGTCGATGGCGACTCTTGCTAAACCAAACAAGTGCGAATACAAACGCAAAACCTCAAGTCAGTTCTCCCACCGTATCACACCGGCGTTTAAAAAGAAGCAACGTGGCTAAAAGCCATAGGTCGAGGGACATGAAGGAGACACTTGTCTTCATCCTAGCGCAGAATGTTCCCTCGACGTTTACTTATTTTTAGTATAAATTGAGAAACTTGTGTAATTTTCAATGTGTTCAACCTATTGTACTAAGTCACTCAAACATTATCCAAGTAACCGCTGCGTGAGAAAGGATAAAGCTGAGAAATGTACGTTGAAAACACCTTTTTTCCTTAATGAAAGTCTTTTACATTACTTTACTATTATCTTACAAAGTTATCTCTTTTTCTTTTACTTCTTTTACTTGCATTTCTATACTTCTGCTTACTTTTCAACAATCTCAAGCATCCTTTCTCTGGGTCGAACGTGCATTCTTCCTGCTTATCCATTTTACATAAAAATTAGCATATGTCATGGGATTAGTTTGATCGATCCCGTAAGTAAACCAAAAAACTTACCTTTTTGGAGATCAGCGGTTGTTTACCAAAAACAACGGTAAACAAATTGGCACACCTGGTGGGACGTTGCTAATTTTCTATGTTATTGTGTTTTTTCCTGTACAGTTATAACATTGCATGTTATTAAGAAGTGGTAGAGTAACCAACAAATATACTGTTAGGAAGGAAAAAAGAGAGAGTAGTATGGCTAACGAGCCAAACCATGGAGAAATACCCCCACCAATCACAGGGACAGTGGTTACTACTGCTGTCGAAGGGAATATCCCAACTTCTGTTGGATCAATGCCAGCGTTAACCACAAATCAAACTGGACCCTTACTTTCGTATGTGGGTCCAAGAGGTCCTTTAGGAACGCCTCCACCAAGGATAAATCTAGGATCTCGATCAACTGTACCCCCAGGCTTTTCGACAACCTGGATGGGTCGAGAACAGCCATATGGCATGCCAACTACTGAAATGGCTAGCCTTATGAATGATGCGTCCACCTTTTCAGAACCTTTGGTGAATGCAACATCGCCATTACAAGGGTCTGGAGCCAGTAGAAACCAATTTTTGGGAGGGACATCTCACATGATACCAAGCCTCACAAATGTTTCGACAGCAATTTTGAGGCAACAGATGGACGAAAGTAATCATGAAATGGTACAAATGTTAGCACAAACTCTAAGTACAGTGCTAAATCCCCTTATTCAGACTGCTACACAGTCGAATCAATAGATGACAACATAAATGAAGCGCATGGCTTAATTCTTTAGGGTACCCCAAGTTGTTCGACAACCCCAGAGGATACCAATAAGAGTAAATCAAGGGGTAATTATGGAAGAGGATTTGACCGTTAATCCAAACCCCCAGATTCCTAGGATAGAAGTAGAACAACCAAGTATTGAGATACCACGAAACCTTAGAGAAATCGATCAAGGCGTTATTATGGCTAATAGAAACCAAAATGCTGACGAATTAATACAGCAAGTTCGACACCAAAACTATGGGACGGACAATAATTTAACCGCCATGATCGAGAGAATCATGCTTCAAAACGGGATGAATGTTGGTTTTCACAGAACAAACTTTGCATCCCCATTGTCAGAATATATTCTACAAACAGACTTACCACCTAGGGGAAAAGTCCCAAAATTCACTAAATTTTCAAGGGATACGACAGAGTCGATTGTCGAACATGTGGCTAGATATTTGATAGAGGCCGGAGAAATAGCAAACAACGAAAACCTTAGAATCAAATATTTCCCAAGTTCCCTGACAAAGAATGCTTTCACTTGGTTCACTACCCTTCCAACCAATTCGATTCACAACTGGAACCAATTGGAAAGATTGTTCCATGAACAATTTTACATGGGTCAAACCAAGATAAGTCTAAAAGAATTGGCTAGTGTGAAAAGAAGGTTTACAGAGCCAATTGATGAATATTTAAATAGATTTCGATTACTCAAAGCCAGATGCTTTACCCAAGTGCCTGAGCATGAATTAGTCGAGATAGCAGCGGGGGCCTGGATTATTTGATCAGGAAAAAGTTAGATACACAATACCTAAGAGATATGGCCCAACTTGCTGATAAAGTTCGACAAGTAGAACGCCTTAAAGCTGAAAAAGCTAAAGTTGCCAAAACTCATCAACGAGAAAGGGTAGCTTATGTCGAAATGGATGATAACGATCCAGAGACATCTAGTGATCCTATAGATGTCGAAGAAGGCGAAATTGATTTAGCAGAATTAAAACAAGGACCACCATATTCTTGTAAATTGCTAATGCCATCAAATGGGAAAAATCTTGTAGAACCTGAGAAAAACAGTGACAAATTTCCTAAGAAAACCTATAGCTTCGACATATCCAAATGTGACGAAATATTCGATCTATTAGTTAAAGATGGCCAAATGATAGTTCCCCCAGGGGAAAAATTGCCTCCTTTAGAACAGAGAAAGAAAAGAGGTTTTTGTAAATACCATAATTTTTTGGGACATAAAACCTCACAGTGTTTCCTTTTCAGGGATCTCGTTCAACAAGCGCTAAAGGAAGGAAGGCTGAAATTTGCTGATAAACCAGCAATGAAAATCGACACAAACCCACTACAGACAGAGGCACATTATGCTGAACCAGTTGGCATTCACATGGTGTAAGTTTCTAAAGATTTCATCACAAAACCCATCTTTAGAAGTTTCACTGGAAACATCTCCAGAAAAACTATTGAAGGGGTAAGAAAGGTCACTGAAGGTCTGGATTTGAAAAAGGAAGTCGCCCAAGGGTCGAACAAGAAGGACACTGGAAGCCTGAAACTGATTAAACGGGTTACTGAAGACTAAAAAGAAACCAAAGGAGTTGCTGAAAGCTCCAGCAAGAGAACCACCACAGGTTCTTATTTGGCTGCTGTAAAGGGTTCGACAGAGGACTTAGAGGCTAAAATGCAGAAGATGAACCTTGTTTCCAAAAGCAACATGCAGGTTAACGTGGTTGAAATCTCTGGCGCCAAAGCCTCAAAGGAAGCCATTCGACAAGAAGAATTAAACAAAACTGCATTCCCAAAAGAGGATGAAGACTTGGCAGATTTTCTGCATAGGTGCCAGAAGAAGAAATCGGAAGTAATGTTATGCCATAGATGTAGCTCTATTTTCGATAAGAAAGCCGCTGAACATATACAAGCTATGCGGATTGTGAAAGCAAAACAGGGCACCAATGCCCAACAAAGAATGGGTTCAGAAATCCAATTTGACCCCAGAAGGGGGAATCAACAAAGACCCATGAATCAGGTAAGGAGGCCACCAACTTTTAGGCCTACAACTAATGTGCCTACAGATACTTGGCTAAATACCATGGGAAGAAAAAGACCAAATGAAGAGAAATGGCAGGCATTTGACGTACCAAGAGGTTCTTCTCTAGATTACAGAAAGGAGTACCATGCTTCTGCGTCGAATAAAATGACCCATGTGTCGAGCAATTACAATGGAAAAAATCCTATGTCCCGTTTGCAGTGGAGAAGGTTCCAAAGACGGAGAAAGGCCGAGAAAGAGGCAGTTGGACCTCATCCAGGAGTTAACACTAATGTGCAGAAGAAACAAAGGAAGCCTCTAGAAAGAAATCATATGCCCTGAGCAGAGGAATGTGGGTCAAATGATGAAGACGACTCCGATTCTGGTGACAGTTTAGACATCATGGTGAATGTCATATCTGTGTTGCCTAAAGAATACAACCGTGAGGTCGAAGTCGAAGAGACTGACCTAATGGTTGAACAAGAACTGGATAGACACAAGCCAATATGTTACTATATAATGAACAATGGATGCGTAGAAGAACAAAACACATTTTTTGAACCACCAACGGAGGCAATGAAGAGCCATCTGAAACCCCTGTTCATTAGAGCAAAGATAGGGGAGGTAACCGTGAACAAAATTTTGGTTGATTGTGGGGCAACCATCAATATCATACCACAATTCATGCTGGAAAAGTTAGGTAAGGGGGATGCTGACATAAAGCCACATAACATGGTCTTATCCAACTATGAATGGGGCATTGATACCACAATGGGTGTCATTCAACTAGACCTCAAAGTGGGCTCAATCCTTCGACCCACCATGTTCATGGTTATTTCAGCAAAACCCAACTACAATCTACTCCTTGGTCGGGAGTGGATACATGGCATTGGAGCAGTGCCATCTTCGATGCACCAAAGGGTCACAATATGGCGCCCCGGCGGCATTGTGGAGAACATTGAAGCATATCAGAGTTATTACTTAGGTGAAATCAACAGTGTCGGAAAGAATAGTTTCGACAGAAATTTGGCTCACATAGGGCCATGTAACCCACCTGAGTTTGATTTAACCCCAACTCCTAATGCATTCGACTTCCTATACCTACACTCCGATCACGACTTTCAGTGGGATAGAGAAGACTTATCCAACATCGACTTTGGAGGAGTTAGTGATATACGGCCAACAGGCTGGGGAAGCGAGTTTAGTGATGATGGCTGAGTCACCAACTCTCCAAAAGATTTCGGCGTATGTGGCCGAAAACAGAATGAATGCGACCTTAGAGGCTGAAGTTAAATATGTGGCTTTCGAAGCCAATGAACAAGTTCTTTCGAAGACAGGTCCTGAGAAAGATTTCGACCCAGAGCCTCCCGACTTAGGAGCAAAAGACTTTCGAGACCAGAGGTTAGACACCATCTATGATGATGAACCTCTGAGTTTCGAAAAGGACCCGCTGGCGAACAATGTCAAAATGTTGGCGCAAGATCCTCTAGAAGAGGTAAATCTAGGCGAAGGTCCTGTGAACAAGCCCACGTACATAAGCACAAAAATGGATCTAGGATTCAGGGTCGAAATGATCAAATTACTAAAAGAGTTCAAGGATTACTTTGCATGGGACTATGACGAGATGCCTGGTCTCGACCGAAGATTGGTAGAACTGCAGTTGCCAATAAAGCCTGGAAAGAATCCCGTTAAGCAGACTCCAAGACGGTTTGCACCAGAGATTTTATCAAAAATCAAAATGGAAGTCGAAAGGCTGCTGAGATGCAAGTTCATAAGAACGACCAGGTACGTCGAATGGATTGCAAATATTGTGCATGTTATAAAGAAAACGGTACCTTGAGGGTGTGCATCGATTTCAGAGATCTAAACGCTGCAACACCCAAAGATGAATATCCAATGCCAGTGGCGGAAATGCTTGTAGATTCTGCCGCTGGTTTCGAGTACATGATTATGCTAGATGGCTACTCTAGATATAATCAAATCTTCATTGCCGAAGAAGATGTGTCGAAAACGGCATTTTGTTGCCCTGGGGCTTTAGGCACTTATGAATGGGTAGTAATGCCTTTTGGCCTAAACAATGCAGGGGCAACGTACCAAAGAGCCATGAATTCGATCTTCCATGATTTTATTGACACTTTCATGTAGATTTATATTGATGATATTGTTGTCAAATCTGTTTCAGGAAAAACTCACATGGATCATCTTCGACAATCCTTTGAGAGGATGAGACACTATGGCCTGAAGATGAATCCTCTAAAGTGTGCTTTTGGTGTAAAAGCAAGAGATTTGGAAATGCTGGAAATGGTAAAAGTTCCAAATAGAAAGGCTCATAAGTATTTATAGCCTTCAGAAGAGGGATATGTCTCGTCAAGGCCATTTAATGTTTCACAAGTAGTGGGACACATGGAAAAGCGTGAAATGGTTACCGTGCAGGCGTTGGGAAACATTTTGACATGCTTGCCTAGGTTATAGGAATATGGTCATCATGGCAAGCGTGGTAACGGCAGTTTGAAGAGACATCTTAGAGAAAAAGTAATGATGGTTTTCTTGAGTGCAGCAGTTGTTGGAAGGCGAAAAGCACACGTCAAGACTTTGTGGACAACTGGGAAGACAAGTGTCGAATGGGAAGTTCAAAGAATGGCTATCTCTTTTGGCGTCGAAATAGACATTCTTGGGGGGCAATTTGTTGGCTCCCAAATTCGACACTTACTATATTTGGTCTTTTAGACCAAAAAACTGGAAAGAACCAAGCCAAGAAGAATGATTCGACATATGAAACAACTTAGGGGAAAGATCTAAGTTATATTTGAATCTTCGACCAAGGGCTCATCTTCAGGTTCGTTCGACTGAGGAAGACTTATGTCACTCGACTGGGAGAAAGCACCCTCGCTTTGACACATGATACGAGGACTATTTGAATTTTGAATTATTGGAGGGAAAGGCAGTTTCGCCAGCGTTTAAAAAGAGGCAACGTGGCTGAAAGCCATAGGTCGAGGGACATGCAGGAGACACTTGTCTTCATCCTAGCGCAGAATGTTCCCTCGACGGTTACTTATTTTTAGTATAAATTGAGAAACTTGTGTAATTTTCAGTGTGTTCAACCTATTGTACTAAGTCACTCAAACATTATCCAAGTAACCGCTGCGTGAGAAAGGATAAAGCTGAGAAATGTACGTTGGAAACACCTTTTTTCCTTAATGAAAGTCTTTTACATTACTTTACTATTATCTTACAAAGTTATCTCTTTTTCTTTTACTTCTTTTACTTGCATTTCTATACTTTTGCTTACTTTTCAACAATCTCAAACATCCTTTCTCTAGGTTGAACGCGCGTTCTTCCTGCTTATCCATTTTACATAAAAATTAGCATATGTCCTGGGATTAGTTTGATCGATCCCGTAAGTAAACCAAAAAACTTACCTTTTTGGAGATCAGCGGTTGTTTACCAAAAACAACGGTAAACACACACCTGGTGGGACGTTGCTAATTTTTGTCACATATTTTGTTCATGTTATTGCTTTCCTTTTGTACATATACAACATTGCATGTTATTAAGAAGTGGTAGAATAACCAACGAGTGTACTGTTAGGAAGAAAAATAACGGAAGTAGAATGGCTAATGAGCCCAATCATGGGGAAATACCTCCACCAAATACTACTGGAACAGCGGTTATTACCATCGTTGGAGAAAATATCTCAACTGTTGTTGGTTCAGTACCAACGTTAACCACAAATCAAACAGGACCCTTACTTTCGTATTGTGGTCCTAGAGGTCCTTTAGGAACGCCCCCACCAAGGGAAAACTCAGGATCTCGACCATACATTTCTCCAGGATTCTCGACAGCCTGGATGGGTCGAGAACAGCCATATGGCATGCCAACCACTGAAATGGCTAGCCTTATGAATGCTGCGTCTACTTTTTCAGAACCTTTGGTGAGTGCATCATCACCATTACAGGGATCTGAGGCCAATATGGAAAATTTGGGTAGAAACCAGATTTTAGGAGGACCATCAAATGCAATACCAAGCCTCACAAACGCTTCTATAGTAATTTTGAGGCAACAAATGGACGAAAGCAACCATGATATGGTGCAAATGTTGGCACAAACTTTAAGTACAGTGCT
Organism: Vicia faba; assembly: GCA_948472305.1. NCBI lineage: Eukaryota > Viridiplantae > Streptophyta > Magnoliopsida > Fabales > Fabaceae > Vicia > Vicia faba. The sequence goes on from OX451740.1 coordinate 240,339,569, forward strand.
GAACCCTCTAATTCAAAATACTACCCAGTCGAATCAACAAATGGCAGCATAAATGACGCGCATGGCTGAATTCTTTGGGGTACCCCAAACTATTCGACAACCCCAAAGAATACCAATAATAGTAAACCAAGGGGTAATCGTGGAAGAGGATTTGATTGTTAATCAAAATCCTCAGATCCCTAGAGTTGAAATAGAACAACCTAGGGTCGAAATACCCCACCAATCCCTAGAGAAATCGATAAAGGAGTGATTATGGTGAATAGGAACCAAAATGTTGATGAATTGATACAACAAGTTCGAAACCAAAATTATGGAACAAAATATAATATGACTGCCATGATCGAAAGGATTATGATACAGAATGGGATGAATGTTGGTTTTCACAGACCAAACTTCACATCCCCATTGTCAGAATATATCCTGCAAACATACTTACCCCTTAGGGGAAAAGTTCCCAAATTTACTGATCGGGACTTTATGAGTCTGTCGGGATACTAACTGCAAGTATACAGTTCAGTCGTTCTAGTTTTAAAAGATTATCGAACCCACAGAGACTGAAGATTAATCGCATACGATCTAATGCTACAGTTTGTCTAACTAAGCGATGAATATTCGATTTTTGGGGGAAACAGTTTAATTAAAAATAATAGTACTAGTTATACCGGATGTGATAATCAGACTTAGGGAATTCGGTGAATCGCTTGGCCTATAAAGTATTTCGGTAAAAGCTAATTGTTTAAAAACCTGAGACATACACTCTCGTGTTTATGAAATAAGTCATGCTACTAAACCTAGTGGATGCACTTTAAATTTAATAACACTTTTTGAAAACAAATTGAGTTTAATTAATTTATTAAAACACTCTCGTGTATTTAAAAATCAATGTTTCGTTACCACTATCTGGGTTGAACCCCAGCTCTCGCATGCAGGTTCTTGCCTTAATTAATTTCCCACTCTCGTGGCAAAATCGTGTTAATTAACCTCTCACTCTCGTGACAAGGATAGTTAAATTAATCTTGGAAATTGGAAACCAGAAATTGTTTTATAAATATTTTTGGCCAAGGTATCACTGAATTCTTTCAGTTCTTACGGTCACATACCGGTATTAATAATTTAGCCAGACATAATTAACTTAACAGCAATACAGTTCGAAATATAATTCATAGCAACAATTGGCATAATATAAAAATTGAATGAATAATAATTGCAATATAAAACCTGGAATCAAAGTTGCTATGGTAATCTTGAAGTATTACAATAATCCAATCTTCGAGCTTGAATTGCAGTAAATAATTCGTGTTAATTCTTGAAAGAAGAATTAACACTTAAAACTAAAAACTAAGACTTTGAATGAAAATTACAGGAACGTGAAAACAATATTCCAAAACAAGCAAATGGAAAATAATTGCAAAAGAATAATAATATTTGTTTTGAGGAAAATTCTTCGACCCCTGGTACTTTGCACTGGCACATATATATATATATATAGCATAGGAAAAACAGCAGTTAAGAAATCTTGAGGAAGTCTTCAATGGAGAAAATATAGGGAGCACTAATAGTGGGTGGCAGGAAAATAGGAGACTCAGCAGGAAGAGAGGAGAACGAGTCTGCCCTTCAATGCCCACGTCTCTATCCATGTATAACGTCCACCTTCACGCGCGTGACGGTCGTCACAGGTGGGTGACGACCGTAACGCGCTGAAGTAGCACATTACGCTCGTCAGTGATGTGTGACGAGCGTTTCTCCAAGTTGGGGGGCGTTACGCCCGTCACAAGGGTGTGACGACCGTCACTGTTCCAAAAATCCAAACTTTGTATTTTTTTTATTCTTTTTCTCTTTGTTTATTGTCTAGCCTTCTTCATTTTGTCCTTTTCCACCGGTTTGAGTCGACAAATGTTATACCTGTAAAAAGATAAATAATCTCGGAATAATCGGGGGTTAGACGACTTAATGAAATATAAAATCAGTAAGAAGCATGGTAATTATACGATATGTTTTCTCGTTATCAAATTCCCCCATACTTAAACCTTTGCTTGTCCTCAAGCAAATAGTCATTCGAAAGGTCGGACAAGTTTTGTCAAGCGCATAAGCATGACATACCTTGGATTTTTAAAGTAGTTTCGGGAAATCCTCATCGGTTCGGCCAATACTTGAGTAAAACACTAAAGATACGCTAATGACACAAGCAATAATCTTAGCCGTAGACTTCCATTTCAGACGAGCTATCCAACAGTTCCGTTATAATTCTGCCCGGAGTTCCTCGTATCTATTTCTCCCGGTTTCATTCCGGCACAATCACATTAAGCCTTTTGTCTTAGCACGCACGTAGTGGAGTAACCGGTTAGTGACTTTGATCCTTTTAGCACGGGGTCTGGTACATGAATGTGGCAACCCTACATATGTTATCCAAATTGGAGGTTGTGGGGGATCGGGTCGTAGCACGCCCTACCGAGTTCAGAACCAGATACCTCTGAACCAACCAACACTGGATTCCTTCATTATTTGCTCAGCTCTTATATGTGCCCGTCTATTTTGGTACACAAATTTTCTTTTCTTTTAGCAGCGAGATAGGAAGGATATTTTTAGAATCAGGCATCAAACACTTATATTCATCGATTCTCCACGTGGTTTATGTCAAGACGGTGCTGACTGCTAGTATAAACTACTAGGGGTTACTTCTAGAACTTGAAACTCCAGATATCGGTATAATGGTTATTGAAACGGATCGCGTAAGTAGGAAGTCTACGGTGTCAGAACCGTATCGATCTTGTTATGTCGTTTTCGGCTTCCTCAACTGGGATTTCGTTAAAATAGGTATGTCGGGCTAATGCGGAAATAAAAATTTTTCGGTATGGCAAAATAAAGCGAAGAATTTGAATCGAGACATATCGTAAGAATTTACTAGTTTATAAAAGATTGAAAGGTACTACGGAGAAGGAAAGGTACCTCTCCCACACAAAATCCGACATTGTCCTCAATGTTGCGGTATATAGGCGGGGAAGTACAATTACAAAACAAACGGAAAAGAAAAGAAACAGAAAAATAATAAATTACATAGAAATTAAAGAAAGACTGCTGGTGACCACGTCCTCTACTCCTTGTGCGAGAGCGTCTGGTAGGAGTGACTTTAGTGTCGGTGTCTTGGAAGCCAAGGGTGCTCACGTCCATCCTCAAGGCGTTGAGCTCTGACAGGGCCTCATCTAACCTTTCATTCATGTTGCGCTGCCCAGTCAAGATCTGAGCGTTTTGGGCACACGGAGACTCAAATTGCTCGGCTTGCCTCCTTTCAAGCGCCGCATTCATTTGGTTTTGCATGTGGAGGGCGCGGAGGATGTCTTCAAGATTAATAGGAGGAGGTGCAGATGAGGATCCTGGAATGTCGTGGACTGGAGGAGCACTATCCAACTCTTCTTGTATTTCATCTGCAGCGGCTGCAGGTTGGTCTTCATGGGCAGGTGCACGCTCTGCGGGAATTTCAGGATCGAACAACCAGTTTGCTCGGTTACTTGGATCGATTTGGTCCATGTTCAGCAAAATGATATTCTGATAGACACTGTTCCTAATTACAGGGTGGAATCTGTTGTCTTCCCACTCGTAGATGAGGTGTGCAGCTTTGCAGTGATCCATAGTTAGCAAAGTCGGTGCCATAGAAGGCAAGGTTGCGAGAGCAGCACCGTAGTTTAGACCAATGGCAAGTGAAGTAACCAGCCCTCCAAAATAAAATGGTTTTCCACCTCTAGCACAAATAGAATGGATGTGAGCAAGTAGGAACGGGGCGGCATTGATCTTTTGCCCAGAGAACACGCAATGTAAAAAGAAGAGCTCCTTGGAGTTGAGCTTGTGGTTGCTGTCGCGGGCGAAGATCGTGTTGCTAAGGATGCGATGGAAGTAGCGGATGGCCGGATTATGAATGTGGGTGGCATTGAGGTGGTCGTAGGATCCGGCACGGATATTCATTAGACTGTGCCACAAGTTGAAAGCTTCCTCACCAAAATTATCCGGCACCCGGAGATGAACACCTTCGTCCGAAAAAAAGCCCAAAAGTCGCGCGATGTCGGATTGAAGTAACTCGTGCTCAATGCCAAACATGCGGAATTTGGCCAGGCCTAAAAGTTGGTTCGTGACACCTGGCGGAGTGAGGTAAACAAATGAACTCAAGAACTCAAGAGTAAGAGTTTCGTAGATTGGTCTTGGTTCGCGGCACAAGTTCCACAGATCCACGCTTTGAAATAATTGGCGGACACTGTCGAGTAGTCCCAAACTCCTCAGGCAGTCGATGTCAACATACCTTGTGGGTTGGAGACCTCGACGTTGAAATTTCTGAAACTTTGCTCGTTGATTTTCTCCTTGTTCGCCGATTCGGAAAGTGAGGGCGGGGGCTTGTGGGTTGTTTGCCATGGTGTAGGAAGATTAGGATTTTGGAATATGAAATTGGGATGCTGCGTGGACGGTAATTTGGTGTTGGAAGTTTAGAAGTTAGAAGAAAAATGGAGTGAGTGGGTAGTTTTTCGTGTGATGTGGTGACAATGGAGGAAGTGGGTTTATGAAGGGGATGGTTGAAAGCTGGAACGGTTCTCTGTAATAGCCGTTCTGATACACTATTTGCGTGACGGTCGTCACGAGGGTGTGACGGTCGTCATGAGGCAAAAAGGCGTGTTACGCTCGTCACAAGGGTGTGACGGTCGTGACGCGTTCAGCGTCATAAATAGGGTGACCGTTACAGGACCGTTGGGGGTGTTTATTTTTATATTTTATTATTTTCTTGGTAAATAAGGTTTTTGAAGAATTTTTTTCTTTCAATTTTTGAAATATTTTAATTAATAAGAGTTTTAAATATAAAGGTGATCTAATAATTAAAGTTTGTACTATTTGTTACTAGTACATAACGAAATAGTAATAATATTGCAGTAAACATAAACAATAAACAGTAAATAAAAGGAAGTACACAGTAAACTGGAAATATGAAAATAAACAAATGAACTTGGTACTTTAAATAATTGAATAAATTCATAAGAAATTGTTCCGAAATAACTAAAAAAATGATAAAATGCTGAAAGTAATAACTATAATCCCTCCCACACTAAAACGAAACAGTGTCCCCACTGGATGGACAAATGCGAGAGAGAAGAAGATGAATAACAATGGCAACTCTAGCCACGGGGAGGCGGAAACATATGCTGATGTATGTAGTCCAGCTGATCGGTCACCAAATCCATGAAGGTTATGAAGTCCACCCGAAGAGAAGTCAGCTCGCCCCGCATGTCAGTAATTGCTTCATGCAAGGAGTGCAGGGTAACAGTAGGTGGAGGTGGTGTAATCTCAGGAGCCGGGGTCGCGGTCTCAGTGGAAGTATCCTGTTGTTCCCAAGGATCAGGGAACTCATGGTATCCTGGCGGAGTGGCAGGATCTTCATCAGCATTAGTAGTGTTTGGGACCTCATAAATGTCAACAGTATATGGTGAGGAGGGCGGTGAAACAGGATGGTGAAGGTCAAACAGCCAGTTATCTCTGTTGTGCACACTGGTGATAGGGTCCGGAAGCTTAAACTGGTGGACGATCTGATGATTAACTAACAGGTCAAATTGATCTGGTCCGAGGTTCCCAATCATGCTAGTGTTGAAACAGAATGCAATGTCCATCGACTTTATTCCACAAAGCGGAGCTGATCTGAGCATAGGTCGGCGGAGTCCAATTGCATTGGATAACATGGTAACTAACCCACCCAACAAGATCTGTGCATTCGGAGTCTAGATGATATGCTCCATATTAGCGAGCGTATAAGCTGCACCGTTCACCGGACGACTCTGGGATGCACAATACATAATAAATAGCTCATCGCGGGATACAGATGTGACATTCTGCTGTTTGCCAAAGATGGTGTGGGCGATGATCTTGTGGAAATACCTGATAGCCGGGTTATGGATGCATTCAGAGTAAAGATCAGACGACTCAGGATGGTTATTACCAGCGATGCTTCCCCAGAAATAATCAAGATCGGATTCAGGCAAGAGGTTCTCCTGGGTCATAGTGATAACATCAGGACCAAAAGGGAACCCAAGCAGCTGGCTAAACTCCCGGAGGTTATAAGTGTAATCCATGTTAAACATCCTGAATGTGATCAACCCACGGTTGAATCTCATCCCATGATTTGGAATGAAGCTCAGGGTGCTTAGGAACTCAAGAGTCAGCTTTTTGTAGGTACATAACCGTCTTCGGATAGGAGCAGTGTCCCAGCCAATCTGATGCAGCAAGTACATGACACTCTCATGAATGCCAAGGGAGGTCATAACATGATCATCTGTGTAGATAGTAGGGCACATCCCCCGTTCACCCAGGTCCGCAAATCGTCTTCGTTGGTGTCGGCTTCTCAATTTGACATTCATGAAGTTTACACAATCCATAGCGCTAAATATGAAAGCAAAAGAATTACCCCCTGAAAATATTTGATAAATGTTTGAAAAAAGAAATTAAGTAAGTATTTTCGGGTTAGGAAATTTCCAAAGTTAAATTAAAAAGAAAGATTAAAGGGAAAAATAAAAACATAAGGAAAATAGAAAGGAGTAAGAGATGCAATCATGAAAATGTTTTAAAGATTAAGAGTGTGATCGGTGGATCTGGAACTGACTGTTTAACGCTGGTTCGCGAAATGTCGCGGAAGCAAGAGTCGCCACCGTCTTTTATTTTCTCCAAATGGAAAGGACAAAAGCACAGAAAAATTCCTTATAGAGATTGCTCTCGGTTCGGGAGGTAGGTTATAGAAAGGGAAGGTGTTAGCACCCTTTCTATCCATGGTTATCCATGGGCTCTTAGATACTTGCTCACTTGTGTTTTCAAAAATGGTTTGTTTGCTTTTCAACTGTGGGTTTTAAAAAGTTTCTTTGAAAATTCCAGTTCGACTCTTGTATCAGTCCTCAAGAGTGTTTGAAAAATTGCTTTCGAAAGCTTTTTGAAAAGGTGTCGGTGTGAAAAGTATTTTTGAATTTGTTTTGAAATTAGAGCAAGTATCTAGAGTCGTCTACCTACCCTAAGGAATTCGTCTGTGTAAATGTCCTTTAAAGTAATGTCATCCCACCATTGAGAGGTAGGTAGCACCACTATTGGAGGTGTTCAGGTCAATTCGAAGGTTCGGGACATGGTGATCACCGGAGCAATGGGAAGACACCTTAGAAGCTACCCTCATGCCAGGTTCCCGGATCATGAGGACTTACTAAGACATCCTCTACTCGACGATCACCTTTCGAGGCAAGGCAACAGTGAGGCGTACCCTAGGGGTGGTGTGTGATTTGTGTGTCGTTTTCAGATATTTTTGTCTTTTGTCATGTCATGGGTGATCTACGCTTTTGTTTTTATTTTGTCATTCATTCTTGCATGCCATTATTAACAGTTAAAAGGTTGCGAGAAATATAAAGTTCCTAAACTATTACAAAGGCGCGGGTCCACATCGCCAAATTTAATCTAGGACCCGATTTGACATAAAATAAAGAAATAAAGTGCGAGAAATATAAAATGTCCGAGTTACATGGCTTTGGGAGAATTACATCAATATTTAAAAGAAGGAATAAAAATGCGCGAATTGAATTAAAATTGAAAGCGAGGGCGTTGGACCCTTTTTAACGAAATTAAATTATTATGAACAAATTAATTAAAATAAAATAAAAAGAGAAAGATTTTTGAGGTTTTTTGTATTTATGAATTTTTAATAAGAGAATTAAATGAAATTAAGAAATTAATTAATTAACCCTAATTCTACAATTTTTATTTATTAAGAAAATATGAAAATTACCTAAAATTAAACCTAATTAATTAATGCAATTTGATTTATAAAAATAATGATAATTAATAATTAATAGTTAATATGGTGAAAAAAGAAAAAAAGATAAAAGTGCTAAAAACCCTAATTCTACCAATTTTAAATCTATTAAGAAAAGTATTCAAATTAATCCTAGAATTGAAAACTAAATTAATTAATGATTTTTATGTACCAAAATAATAAACTAAAATATATTTTTGGTTTTTTGTGACTTTCTGATTTTTTCATTATTTTTTATTTTATGAAAATAAATTAAATTAAAGAATTGAAAAAAGAAATAATTGAAACAAATAAAATAAAAAAGAATTGAATTGCAAAACCTTAGGGGGTTCTGTCCCCAATTGGAGGTATTATTTAGTATTTCTGGCCCAATAATTTCCTGGCCTCGTTGACTTTCTAGGGTAGCATGTGGCTTTGTTGACCAACGTCCAGGGTGTTCTTCCAATCAGTGCCCTTGGATTGAGGTTACAGGCCATGTGGCGCGTTGAGATTGTGAGCGTATGATGCACCATGGGACTTAAGCTGCACAGGATGATATTAGAAAAAATATTATGGAAAGGGAGGGGGACCTGGGATCGAACCCAGGTCCTGGAGGTTACCACACTGATGCCTTGCCAACCGCGCTGTTATGCTTCTTTGTATATTATATAACTAATAAACAATATCAATCAAAACGTGAGTTAGTGGACAAATTTAGCGCGAAATTCAAATAAACCAACCACGCCTTGACACCTGATCTTCTTCTTCGTTGCTTATGTTTTTCCTGAAACAAAACAAACAAGATTGCGGGGGTTTTAAACCCCCACTATATGCAGTGTGAAAAAATAGCGATTAGAAATCCCTGCATCATAAATTAGGCACGATATGTGTGTTCAAATCGTCCAAGTCTCCTGATTTTAATGGTCTAGGTCTCAAGTCTCAATTGTTCCAGAATAAGGAAACCCCAATTCGTGACCTCTGTAACCCTAAAAGACAACAATGGCAATTTCGCGTATGGATGAGGAAAACTCAATTAAAGTATACAGTTAGCTTTAGAATGCTTAGATTAGTGTAAATCAGTAAAGAAAACACATGAAAAATGTATGTAATTCAATATGCGATTATGAATATATTTCTGAAAAGTGGGACATGCTTCTACCGTTTCTTGGTGTTAGAGCTTATGATTTTGATTCAGACCCCTTCCTTGAAGCTTCAGGAACACAATAGAATGATTATTTGGCCTTTAATCGCACTGGAAGGTGGTTTTCAGTATTGGAGTTTTCTTGAAAAAATGCAAACTTGGTTATGGTGTTCTTGCGCAGCTTAGAGGTTCTGAACACTAGGGTTTGCATGAGTATAAGTATTGGAATGATTAGGGTTGAGTTTTTGGTCCAAAGAATCTTTGCAATGATGGAATCAATATTTTATTTTCATGCCATGATTTTTCAATATTTTTCATGCTAATTTGATACCAATCATGTCCAATTACCATTGATTCTTTCCCTATCTGATTTGCACGAAATCTTGGAGATATTTCATGCACAAAAAGATTTAAAAAGTTTGCCTTGGTATTTTTTCCATATTTTAATTAATTAAATGAATTATTAGCAATTAAAATTCAAATAAATAAATAAAAATGATGAAAAACTTCCCTTTGGGCCAAATGTTCGTGCACATGCTTTGGATGATGATTCTTGGAAAGAAATGTGGTCCATTAGCAATTTTAAGACATTTGAAGCAATGTTGACTTTTCAAAATATCCAAATATTTCCCAACTTCCACAAGGCATATCTTGCTCAATTTTTAAGCTTTGATCATGTTCTTGGACATTTTGGAAAGGTCTTGAAGTCCTCTAACCAATGTCTTTTTGATTTACCAATCTCAAGTTATGGCCTTTGACTTAAAGTCCCCTTTTGTTGACTTTTGAAAATGACCTATAATGTTGAAATTGATAACTTTTTATGAGAGCATTTCTTGGACTTGAAGTGTGAAGATGAGTTGTAGGAAATGTCTTTCTATTCAAAATGAGCTTTGGATGGAATTTTTCTGATAAACCATGTGGAAGTTATGCCTTGGTCAAGTTACAGTTGACTTTTTCAACTGTCCAAATATGGAAACTTTTGCATCTTGAGACTTTTTGAGCCAAGCTTTGAGAATCATGATCAAGCATTGATCAATTGATGTTTATGGCTTCAAAATGATGTGTTGACCAAAAATTTGAACTTTTGACTGTCAAATGACCATTTTGCCCCTGCAGTTGACTGTAGTGCAATTAGGGTTTTTGACTGTGCAATTTTGTGTTGTAAGTCTTGAAACTTACCATATGGATGCTTGACCATGTTTATAGGCATGTGGGACTTGATTGGACCCTTGGAAACTTCATTTTCTTTGTCAGAACCAAAACCCTAGTTTTTGACTGTTAGGAGGCCCTTGAACTGTGCAACCCTTGGGGAGATTTTGAAGCTTTGACTTGGCAAATCTTGAAGAATATGGGAGGGCAAATTTTGGGGTACAACAAAGAGAAAGAAAACAAAAATAAAAACATGTTAAAGCAGAAAAATAATTAAAGTAAAACATGGGTTGCCTCCCACGAAGCGCCTTTATTTTATGTCGACGGCTCGACAGTTAACACCTATTCAGTTAGGTATTTGGGGTAGGCGGCTCACTTAACTGAAGATAAGCCAAGTAGTCGATATTTCCGATGTTAAAGTAGTGCTTTAGGCGCTGGCCATTAACTATGAATGGTTCGATAGAACTGCCTTTAATTTCTATCGCACCGCTTGGGAAAACTTTGTTAATTTCGAACGGTTCGGACCATCTGGAACGTAATTTTCCCGGGAAAAGTTTCAGTCTAGAGTTGAATAGGAGAACGATGTCTCCTTCCTTAAAGTCTTTCCGCGAGATACGCTTATCGTGCCATTTTTTTGTTCGTTCTTTATAGATTTTAGCATTTTCATAAGCGTCTAAACGCAATTCTTCTAATTCATGGATATCTAACACTCGTTTCTCGCCAACAGTCTTGTAATTTAAGTTAAGGGTTTTTATGGCCCAATAAGCTTTATGCTCTAATTCTACTGGCAAATGACAAGATTTTCCATAGACTAACTTGAATGGCGTTGTTCCGATAGGGGTTTTAAAAGCTGTCCGATATGCCCAAAGAGCATCGTTTAGCTTGGAGGACCAGTCTTTTCTGGATGAAGTTACGGTTTTCTCAATGATTTGTTTTATCTCCCTATTTGACACTTCCACTTTTCCGCTCGTTTGAGGATGGTATGGTGTGGCTATGCGATGTTTAACGCCATATTTGGAAAGTAACTTTTCGAAGATTCTAGAGATAAAATGGGAGCCACCATCGCTGATCACTAGTCTTGGTACACCGAATCGTGGGAAGATAATATTCTTGAATAGTTTTAGTACCACACGTGTATCGTTTGTGGGTGCGGCGATGGCTTCAATCCATTTTGATACGTAGTCGACGGCTACCAAAATATATTTATTTCCAAAAGATGCGGGGAAAGGTCCCATGAAATCAATTCCCCATACATCGAAAATCTCTACTTCGAGGATTCCTTTTTGCGGCATTTCGTCGCGTCTAGATATATTTCCCGTGCGTTGACATCTATCGCAGTTCATAATTGCTACGTGGACGTCTTTCCATAAGGTAGGCCAAAAGAAGCCAGCTTGAAGTATTTTTGCACAGGTTTTCGACGTACTAGCGTGTCCACCATAAGGGGCGGAATGGCAATGGGAAATGACGTCGTCTATTTCATCGTTAGGGATGCAACGATGATAGATACCATTGGCGCCTCTTTTAAAGAGTAATGGTTCATCCCAAAAGTAGTGTTTAAGATCATGGAAAAATTTCTTCCGCTGTTGGTACGTTAAATCGGGTGGTAAAACACTGGCAGCTAAATAGTTGACGAAGTCAGCGTACCATGGCAGTGTGGTGTTAGTACAAATGGATTTTACTACCGCAGTTGTTAAAGGTTCATTATGTTGATCTAAACTGTCGGTAGGGTTTATCTCTAGCTTGGCAACAAGGCGTTCATAAGGGAAGTCTTCGTTTATGGGAACACTCTCGGTCTGGATTCCATCTAATCTCGATAAATGGTCTGCTACCACGTTTTCAGTTCCTCTCTTGTCTTTTATTTCTAGATCAAACTCTTGTAGGAGTAAGATCCATCTGAGTAGTCGTGGTTTGGCGTCTTTCTTGCTTAGTAAGTATCGGATCGCAGCATGATCCGTGTAAATAATGATCTTGGCACCTACTAAGTAGGAGCGAAATTTATCCAACGCGAATACCACAGCTAAGAGTTCCTTCTCCGTAGTGGCGTAATTCATTTGTGCGGGATCGAGCATTCTGCTTGCGTAGTAGATAGCGTGAAGCTTTTTTTCTTTGTGTTGTCCTAGGACTGCACCTACAGCATAATCGCTCGCATCGCACATTATTTCAAATGGTAGGTTCCAATCAGGAGGTTGCATAATAGGTGTTGAGATTAAGGCTTCTTTAAGTGTCTCAAATGCGTTCAAGCATTTATCGTCGAAAATAAACTCAGCCTCTTTCATTAATAATTCAGTTAGTGGCTTGGTGATTTTAGAGAAATATTTTATAAAACGTCGGTAAAAACCCGCGTGTCCTAGAAAACTTCTTATTTCTCTAACTGTTTTGGGTGGTTGAAGGTTTTTGATAATTTCGATCTTTGCTTTGTCGACTTCAATCCATCTGTTTGATACAATGTGACCCAACACAATTCCTTGTCTCACCATGAAGTGACATTTTTCCCAGTTGAGCACTAGGTTGACATTGACACAACGTTTTAGTACTAATTCAAGGTTTGATAAACATCCGTCGAAACTCTATCCACAGACAGAGAAATCGTCCATGAATACTTCCATGATTCCGTCTAAAAAGTCTGCGAAAATCGCCATCATGCATCGTTGGAAAGTTGCAGGTGCATTGCATAGTCCAAATGGCATTCTTCGGTATGCAAAGGTACCATAGGGACATGTGAACGTAGTTTTCTCTTGATCATCAGGATGAATGGGAATTTGAAAGAATCCTGAGTATCCGTCAAGGTAGCAGAAATGGGAATGTTTGGCTAAACGCTCGAGCATTTGATCAATGAATGGTAATGGGAAATGATCCTTGCGTGTAGCTTTGTTTAGTTTTCTATAATCGATACACATTCTCCATCCTGTTTGCGTACGTTGTGCTACCGATTCGCCTTTTGTGTTTGTTATAACCGTAACACCTCCTTTCTTAGGCACCACGTGAACTGGACTGACCCAGTTGCTATCTGATATTGGGTATATGATGCCTGCCTCTAGAAGTTTTTGCACTTCCTTCTTAACGACTTCACTTAGGATAGGGTTTATTCGTCTTTGACGTTCTCTAGAAGTCTTGCAGTCCTCCTCCAGCATAATGCGGTGCATACAGAGAGAAGGGCTTATTCCTTTGAGATCTGAGATATTATAGCCTAACGCGGCTGGATATTTCCTTAACACATTAAGAAGTTTTTCGGTTTCGATCTCTCCTAATTTGGCATTGATTATAACTGGTCGTTCGAGTTCTTTATCTAAGAATTCATACCTAAGATCTTCAGGTAATGTTTTAAGTTCTATACCAGGTTTCTTATTAGTTGGGGCAGGATCGGGTGTTAAGGCTAAACATTCGCTTAGGTCGGCATCTAAGTGTTCTTGTTTCCAGTCCTCGTTCTTAAGGATAATTGGTGTCTGAATTTTCAGCATCGCAGAATAGGTGTCCTCTTGGCATTCAAGTTCTTTGACACATTCATCAATAATATCTAGGAGACAACATGAGTCATCTATAGCAGGGGCTTTAAAGAATTGGGAAAGAATGAATTCTACTTTTTCTTCTCCTACCTCGAAGGTAAGTTTTCCTTTCTTAACGTCTATGATGGCTCCTGCAGTAGCTAAAAATGGTCTTCCTAGTATGATGGGAATGTTTGAATCTTCCTTGATGTCCATTATTATGAAGTCAGTCGGTATGTAAAATTGTCCTATTCGGACAGAAATGTTTTCTAGCATACCAACAGGAAATTTGACTGACCTGTCGGCTAGTTGTAGGGACATCTTGGTAGGTCTCATGTCGCCTAATTTGAGCTTCTCGCAAATAGATAAGGTCATTAGACTGACACTGGCTCCTAAATCGCATAGAGCTTTGTCTATGACAGATTTTCCAATTACACATGGTATGGAGAAACTACCAGGATCTTTTAGCTTTGGAGGCATGTTATTTTGAATTATGGAGCTACATTCGGCAGTTAGCATAATGGTTTCGTTCTCAATGATTTTTTTCTTATTAGCCAATATTTCTTTTAGGAATTTAGCATATGACGGCATTTGGGTTATAGCTTCTGTAAACGGAATAGTGACGTTTAATTGTTTCAGAAGTTCTACAAATTTCTTGAATTATCCCTCGTTCTTGGATTTTGCAAGTCTTTAGGGGTATGGAATTGGTGGTTTATATGGTGGTGGAGGCACATAAGGTTTTTCTGAAGCCTCTCTGTTCTCATTCGCGTCTTCCTCTACATTTTCAGATTGATCTTTCGACTTCTCCATTTCTTTTTCGGGTTTTTGATACATGGTCGGGTTTTGAAGTCTAGGATCTACCGGTCCATCAAGGGCTGTCCCACTTCGTAATGTGATAGCATTTTCATGTCCTTTAGGATTGGGCTGTGGCTGTCCAGGAAATGTACCAGCAGGTGTGGCAGAACTAGCTTGGTGTTGTGCTACTTGGGAGATTTGGGTTTCTAACATTTTGTTGTGAGTTGCTAGGGCATCTACCTTGTTTGCTAATAGCTTCAATTGTTCACCGGTGTGAACGTTTTGATTGAGGAATTCTTTGTTTTGTTGGGCTTGATTAGCGATAAAATTTTCCATTAGGATTTCAAGGTTAGATTTCTTAGGAATGTTAGGAACATTAACAACGGGTTTTTGATACCCTGGAGGTACAACAGGTGCTTGGCCAGGTGCATATAAAGCGTTATTGCTCTTGTACGAGAAGTTAGGATGGTTCTTCCAACCAGGATTATAGGTATTGGCATAAGGATTTCCTTGAGCGTAATTTACCTGATCAGCTGATATTCCTGCTAAGATTTGACATTTGGTTCCAACATGACCAGGAACTCCACAAACTTCGCAGCTTGGGGTAACTGCAGCCACGGTAGCTGCAGGGGGTAAGGTCAAGCTTTCTATCTTTTGGGTAAGAGCATCTACCTTAGCATTAACTTTATCTAGGCTACTAACCTCGTACATCCCGCCTTTGGCTTGAGTTTTCTCCACAGATGTTCTTTCTCCTCCCCACTGATAGTGGTTTTGAGCCATGTTTTCAATGAGTTGGTTAACTTCGTCATAAGGCTTGTCCATCAGTGTACCACCTGCGGCGGCATCTATAGAGAGTCTTGTGTTGTACAAGAGTCCATTATAAAACGTGTGGATTATCAGCCATTTTTCTAATCCGTGATGTGGGCACATTCGCATCATATCTTTGTAGCGCTCCTATGCATCGAATAGCGATTCAGTATCCTTCTGCCTAAATCCGTTGATTTGGGCTCTTAGTGCGGCGGTCTTGCTTGGGGGAAAGTATCGTGCTAAGAATACGACCTTCAGTCCTTCCCACGTAGTGACGGAATTTGATGGCAAGGATTGCAACCAAGCCTAAGCTTTATCTCTTAGTGAGAAAGGGAAAAGACGTAATCTTATTGCATCTTTACTAACACCGTTCGCTATAACTGTGTCGGCAAATTGAACGAATTTTGTAAGATGTTCATTCGGATCCTCAGAAGGATCTCCAGAGAATTGGCGTTGTTGGATAGCTGATATCAATGACAGTTTCAACTCGAAATCGTTTCGGTTTATTGCTGGAGCAGCAATGCTGTTATGGGGTTCTTGTTGTGATGGAGCTGCGTACTCCTTCAGTGGACGGGTCCTTTGTTCTTCGGCCATGTCTAATTCTGGATTGGTTTCGGTTTCAGAGGAAGAATTAGAATCTGTTTCAGAATCAATCTTGATTTCGGGTTTAGGTAAAGGAATAGCGTGATTTAAACAGTAATCCCTGACTGCACGTCTTACGGAAAGAATGCGTTCAGGTTCGTTCGTCGATTTGTCAAGTGGTTCGCCTTGTGAGCGAGTCCTTGGCATACAAATCGAAAAAGGGGTATCTGTTGCTTAGTCTAAATGCGCAACAGAAGAATCGTAATTAATTGACTACCAGTCCCCGACAACGGCGCCAAAAACTTGATCGGGACTTTATGAGTCTGTCGGGATACTAACTTCAAGTATACAGTTCAGTCGTTCTAGTTTTAAAAGATTATCGAACCCACAGAGACCGAGGATCAATCGCATACGATCTAATGCTACAGTTTGTCTAACTAAGCGATGAATATTCGATTTTTGGGGGAAACAATTTAATTAAAAATAATAGTACTAGTTATACCGGTATGTGATAATCGGACTTAGGGAATTCGGTGAATCGCTTGGCCTATAAAGTATTTCGGTAAAAGCTAATTGTTTAAAAACCTGAGACATACACTCTCGTGTTTATGAAATAAGTCATGCTACTAAACCTAGTGGATGCACTTTAAATTTAATAACACTTTTTGAAAACAATTTGAGTTTAATTAATTTATTAAAACACTCTCGTGTATTTAAAAATCAATGTTTCGTTACCACTATCTGGGTTAAACCCCAGCTCTCGCATGCAGGTTCTTGCCTTAATTAATTTCCCACCCTCGTGGCAAAATCGTGTTAATTAACCTCTCACTCTCGTGACAAGGATAGTTAAATTAATCTTGGAAATTGGAAACCAGAAATTGTTTTATAAATATTTTTGGCCAAGGTATCACTGAATTCTTTCAGTTCTTACGGTCACATACCGGTATTAATAATTTAGCCAGACATAATTAACTTAACAGCAATACAGTTCGAAATATAATTCATAGCAACAATTGGCATAATATAAAAACTGAATGAATAATAATTGCAATATAAAACCTGGAATCAAAGTTGCTATGGTAATCTTGAAGTATTACAATAATACAATAATCCAATCTTCGAGCTTGAATTGCAGTAAATAATTCGTGTTAATTCTTGAAAGAAGAATTAACACTTAAAACTAAAAACTAAGACTTTGAATGAAAATTACAGGAACGTGAAAACAATATTCCAAAACAAGCAAATGGAAAATAATTGCAAAAGAATAATAATATTTGTTCTGAGGAAAATTCTTCGACCCCTGGTACTTTGCACTGGCACATATATATATATATATATAGCATAGGAAAAACAACAGTTAAGAAATCTTGAGGAAGTCTTCAATGGAGAAAATATAGGGAGCACTAATAGTGGGTGGAAGGAAAATAGGAGACTCAGCAGGAAGAGAGGAGAACGAGTCTACCCTTCAATGCCCACGTCTCTATCCATGTATAACGTCCACCTTCACGCGCGTGACGGTCGTCACAGGTGGGTGACGGTCGTAACACGCTGAAGTAGCGCATTACGCTCGTCAGTGATGTGTGACGAGCGTTTCTCCAAGTTGGGGGGCGTTACGCCCGTCACAAGGGTGTGACGACCGTCACTGTTCCAAAAATCCAAACTTTGTATTTTTTTTTATTCTTTTTCTCTATGTTTATTGTCTAGCCTTCTTCATGTTGTCCTTTTCCATCGGTTTGAGTCGACAAATGTTATACCTGTAAAAAGACAAATAATCTCGGAATAATCGGGGGTTAGACGACTTAATGAAATATAAAATCGGTAAAAATCATGGTAATTATACGATATGTTTTCTCGTTATCATTTACCAAATTCTCAGGGGATACGACAGAATCCACTGTCGAACATGTGGCGAGATGTTTGATAGAGGTTGGGGAAATAGCAAACAACGAAAACCTTAGGATTAAATATTTCCTAAGCTCTCTAACAAAGAATGCTTTTACTTGGTTCACTACCCTCCCAACCAATTTGATTCACAATTGGAATCAATTGGAAAGATTGTTCCATGAACAATTTTACATGGGACAGACCAAAATAAGTCTAAAAGAATTGGCTAGTGTGAAGAGAAGATTCAATGAGCCAATAGATGAGTATCTAAATAGGTTTCGATTACTTAAAGCCAGATGCTTTAACCAAGTGCCTGAGCATGAATTGGTCGAAATGGTTGTAGGGGGCCTGGATTATTCCATTAGGAAAAAGTTAGATACCCAATACTTGAGAGACATGGCCCAATTGGCCGATAGAGTTTGACAAGTAGAACGCCTTAAAGCCGAAAAGGCTAAGGCGGCCAAACTCATCGAAGAGAGAGAGTATCATATGTCAAAATGGATGATGACGATCCAGAGACATCTAGTGACCTGACAGATGTCGAAGAAGGCGAGATAGACTTAGTAGAATTAAAACAAGGACCGCCATATTCTTGTAAATTTCCAGTGCCATCAAATGGAATCCTGTAGAGTCTGAAAGAAACAGTGACAAATTCCCTAAGAAAACATATAGTTTTGACATATCTAAATGTGATGAAATATTTGATTTATTAGTCAAAGATGGCCAAATGATAGTTCCCCCAGGGGTAAAGGTGCCTCCTTTAGAACAAAGAAAGAAAAGAGGTTTTTGTAAATACCACAATTTTCTGGGCCATAAAACCTCACAATGTTTTCTTTTCAGGGATCTTGTTCAACAAGCACTTAAAGAAGGAAGGCTTAAGTTCGCTGATAAGCCAACGATGAAAATTGACGCAAACCCGCTACAGATGGAGGCACATTATGTTGAGCCAGTCGGCATTCATATGGTTGAAGTCTCTGAAGACTTTGTTAACAGACTCATCTTTGGCAGTTTTACTGGAAACATATCCAGGAAAACTATCGAAGGAGTGAGGAAGGCCACTGAAGGCCTAAACCTGAACAAAGAAGCTGCCCAAGGCTCAAACAAAAAGGCCACTGAAGGCCTGAATCTGAATAAAGGAGCTGTTAAAGGCTCGAGCAAAAGGGTGACTGAAGACCCACACAGAAATAAGGGAGTTGCTGAAAGCTCCAACAGAAGAACCACTACAGGTTCTTACTTGGCTGCCGTGAAAGGTTCGACAGAGAACTTGGAGGCCAAAATGCAGAAAATGAATCTCGTTGCCAAGAGCAACATGGAGGTCAACATGGTCGAAGTCTCTGATGCCAAGGCTTTAGAAGAGGCTATTCGACAGGAGGAAGTGAACAAAACCACATTTCCTAAAGAGAATGAAGATCTGGCAGACTTTTTACACCGATGCCAGAAGAAAAAATCGGAAGTAATGTTGTGTCCCAGATGCAGCTCTATTTTCGACTAAAATGTCATTCTTAAATGTATTACAGAACAAGGTTGTGTCCACTTTCCCTCTGGTGAATTCCTTTTCTAACAGGAAGTTACTTAGTCTTTCATACCAAGCTCTGGGAGCTTGTTTCAGACCATAAAGTGACTTCTTTAGTTTGAAAACATATTCTGGGTATTTAGAATTTTCAAACCCAGGGGGTTGGTGCACATATACCTCTTCATCTATGTAACCATTTAGGAATTCACTTTTAACATCCATCTGATATAGAGCGATGTTGTTATTTACAACAAAGGAGATTAAGAGTCTGATAGATTCTAACCTGGCGACTGGAGCAAAGGTTTCTATATAGTATATCCCCTCTTGCTGGATATAACCTTGTGCCACCAGTCGTGCCTTGTTTCTGATGACTTCTCCTTGCTCATTCAGTTTGTTTCTAAACACCCACTTTGTTCCAATGACGTTAAATCCTTTTGGTTTGGGAACCAGATCCCATACGTCATTCCTGGTGAACTGGTTTAATTCCTCTTGCATTGCCATAATCAAGTCATTGTCTAGAAGAGCTTCATCAATTGTTGTTGGTTCAATCAGTGAGACCAGTCCCATGAGGGATTCTTCAGAGTTTCTGAATGTTGATCTTGTTCTGATTGGATCATCCTTCTTTCCCAGGATCTTATCTTCTGGGTGAGCTATGCTGCTTCTGGATAGCCTTTTCTGGAGATGATTAACATAAGGTACTGAAGTACTTGTAACATTTCTTTCTGAAGTTGTTGGAGCGTCTCTGTTGGGAACTTCTTATGAGTTGTCTTCAGTACCTGTGAATTCAACTTCTATATCTGCAAAAGATTCATTCTACTTTGAATTTTGAGGGTCAAGCTTATCATCAAATCTAACACTGATTGACTCTTTAATAGTCTATGTTTCTGTATTGTATACTCTGTACCCTCTTGAGCGTTCAGAGTATCCTAACATAATAAACTTCTGTGCATTAGAGTCAAACTTGTTCAGATGATCTTTAGTATTCAGAATAAAACATGTGCATCCAAAGGGATGGAAATAAGAAATGTTAGGCTTTCTGTTCTTCCACAATTCATATGGAGTCTTTTCCAGAATAGGTCTTATAGAGATTCTATTATGAATATAACACGTTGTGTTAATTGCTTCTTCCCAAAAGATCTTAGCAATGTTAGTCTCATTGATCATGGTTCTGGCCATTTCTTGCAATGTTCTGTTCTTTCGTTCTACAACTCCATTTTGTTGGGGAGTTCTAGGACAAGAGAAGTCATGCGAGATGCCTTTTTCATTAAAAAATGTTTCAAACTTTTTATTTTCAAATTCTCCACCATGATCACTTCTGACTTTGACAATTCTAAGATCCTTTTCATTCTGAACTTGGTTATAGAATGCAACAAACACAAAATGTGACTCGTCCTTGTGTCTTAAGAAGTTTACCCATGTCCATCTACTATAGTCATCTACGATCACTAACCCATACTTCTTGCCACTAACAGACGCAATTTTCACTGGTCCAAATAAGTCTATGTGCAGAAGTTCTAATGGCCTAGAGGTGGAAACAACATTTTTAGCTTTAAAAGCAGGTTTTGCAAATTTGCCTTTCTGACATGCTTCACACATAGCATCTGAGCTGAACTTCAGATTAGGAAGTCCTCTGACCAGATTGAGTTTGTTAATATGATATATCCTTCTCATACTAACATGCCCCAATCTTCTATGCCAGACCCATTGCTTATTGTTAACAGAGAGAAGGCATTTTACATTCTGACTTTTTAGTTCAGAAAGTTTTATCTTATAAATGTTGTTTTTCCTCTTTCCATTAAAAAGGATAGTTCCATCTTTCTGACTAACAGCTTTACATGAATTTTGGTTAAAGATTATATCATAACTGTTATCACTTAATTGACTTATGGATAATAGGTTATGCATCAATCCATCAACTAAAAGCACATTATTGATAGAAGGAAGATTACCATTACCTACTATTCTAGAGCCAATGATCTTCCCTCTTTGGTTGCCTCCAAATCCAACGTAGCCTCCAGGTTTAAGTTCCATGCTTTGAAACATATGCTTTCTTCTCGTCATGTGTCGAGAGCATCCAGAGTCCAGGTACCACGACTGGTGTTTTAACCTTGCTGCTAAAGATGTCTTCTACATATATAATTTTGTCTTTAGGTACCCATATCTTTTTGGGTCCTGGTTTGTTAGTTTTACCAAAATTCTGTTTGACAAAGTAATCATTACTAGTGTATTTTAGGTCATATGTGTGCCCGTATGTGAAGTGTGATTTTAGTTATGTGCGTTTTATAACAAGGTCCATGAATTTCTTAGGTGGAGATACCTTACCTTGGTATACTATTCCTTTTCTGCCATTCCTGCTAACTCCATAGATCATTGAAGCCATCTTGCTTCTATCTATGTTTTTAGCCAGAAACTTCTGTAAGCTGTGATCATACTCTTTGATGATCTTATCAGCATTACTGGGAGTCTCTGAGATTATTTCTTTCTGAGAGTTTTGTAAATCATTTTTCTAATTTTAAAATCTTTTCTTTTAACTCCGAATTTTCTAATATAAGACTCTTAGTTCTTTTAGAGTCAGAGACAAGATCCCTTTTCAGGTTCTTGAATTTGACTCTGATCTGCTGATACCTTTCTAGAATTTCATTCAGACTTTCTGCAAGTTCAACCTTAATAAAATTAACAATGAAATAAGGGAATACCTCTTCTGTGTCTGATTTTGAGTCTGAACCAGAAGCTTCGCTGTCTTATGTCACATTTGCCATAAGAGCGATGTTGACTCTTTCATCATCTGACTCTGAGTCAGCATCAAAAGTGTCTAAATCGTCCCATGTTGCCATGAGGCTTATCTTCTTCTCCTTGAAGACCTTCTTTTTGGGCTTCTCCTTCTGAAGCCTTGGACATTCACTTTTGTAGTGCCCTTGTTCATTGAACTCATAGCAGATGATGTCTTTGTTATTTGACTTTCTGTGACCGGAGGAAGCTTCGGATCTTCTGTGTCTAGAGGAGGACTCAGACTTTCTGTATCTGGAGGAGGATTCATTCTGATTCTCTGATCTTCTCGGGTTTCTGAATTTTCTGTCTCTGCTTCCACAGTTGATTGGCCCTTCTAGAGAGAAGAGACAATTCATCTTATTCTGATGAGGATCCATCAGAGGTTTCTTCCATAGCCTGCAAAACCTTATAATCAGATTTTTTTGTTAGATTTTAATGCTAGAGGCTTACCTTTCTTCTGAGGCTCGTCTTCTTATAGCTCTATCTCATGACTTCTAAGGGAGCTAACAAGTTCGTCCAGAGATATCTTGTTGAGATCTTTAGCCAGCTTAAGTGCAGTGACCATTGGCCTCCATTGCTTTGGTAGACTTCTGATGATCTTCTTTACGTGATCAGCAGTAGAATATCCTTTGTCAAGAACTTTCATCCCAACAACAAGAATTTGGAATCTTGAGAACATTGGTTCTATGGATTCACTGTCTTCCATCTTGAATGCTTCATATTTCTGAATGAGCGCAAGGGCCTTGGTTTCTTTGACTTGTATGTTTCCTTCATGCATCATTCTCAGAGAGTCAAACATGTTTTTGGCTATCTCTCTGTTTTAGATCTTCTCATATTCTGAGTATGAGATGGCACTGAGAAGTATTGTTCTGGCTTTATGATGGTTTCTGAAATCACGTTTTTGCTGGTCAGACATCCTTTTTCTATCTATATTCTGACCACTTTCATCCACAGGATATGTGTATCCATCAATTACCATGTCCCATAGATCAACATCATGATCCAGAAAGAAGCTCTCAATTCTGTCTTTCCAATAGTCAAAATTTTCTCCATCAAAGACTGGAGGTTTGCCGCTGATTCTGTCCTTATCCTCATGATAGTCATTGTTGATGTTTTGGCTTGGTCCCACCATAGTGTTTTTCTCAAGCTTGGATCTTGTACTGACACGGTTAAGTGTATGAACTCAGAACCAGGCGCTCTAATGCCAATTGAAGAAGTGAAAAACACAAGAAGGGGGGGGGGTTGAATTGAAACTTAAAATCAAAAACAGTAGACACGATATTTTTATCCTGGTTCGTTTGATCTCAAACTACTCCAGTTTATCCGCCAAGGTGATTTCGCCTCTCTCTAACGAGGACTTAATTCACTAATCAAAACTTGATTACAATATTACTTTGACAATTGCCAAAGTCTTCTTGAGTACAACCAAAACCTGGTTTATCTCAAGGAAAACTAGCTTAATCAAAAGAAAATGATTTACTGTGTACTGTTGTTTTTTGTTACAAAAACGGTATCACTACTGTGATATATTACACAATTTGAGCGTATAAGTGAGTATGAATGTTTGCAGCATTTTAGATGTACGAGCAGTTGCGTGTCAAGATCGTAAATGATTTGTCCTTTAAACTTGTTTATATAGGCGTGGAAATCTTGTCCAACATAAAGCGTGATAATGGACACTCAATGCTATTTTCATATTGAGAAGATTCTTGTCTGAATGAAGTTGTTGCATATGATATCGTCTTAATTGAAAAGTAACGCTTCAGAACTAGAATCTTGCATGCTGCTTTTACTTCAGAACATTGATGACTCAGAGATGTGAGGATCTGATGGTATATTAGACTTCTGTTCAGAATCAGAGTATCCTTTACTTTAGTGCAGATTCTAATCATCATTCTTCAGAACATTCTGATTGCCTCAGCTTGAAAGCTTATGTAGCTTAACTTCTGATGTTGTTTCAGTCAGAATTTCTGCATACAAAATAACACAAATTTAGAGTGCATATTTGTTCTTTGTGTTTGTTATCATCAAAACTCTAATTAAGGGTTGTAGAATCAAACTATGTTCTAACACATGTAATTCAAAATTTCTTCGGACAATGACTGAGTGTCAATCGGATCGTCCAGATCTTCCAATTCGGTGGATTTTGGGGAAGTTGTTGCTACAGATCATTCACGGTATTTTGCAATTGTTTATTTTGTTGACGTAAGAGCTCTACAATGGTGGCCAATTCTTCCATGGCTTGGGATCCCTGACCATTACTGTTAGCCCTGCTTCTAGTCCGTCTATTTGCAATTTTGTGTGGTGGCCTCAGAGCGTTTTACCAGGCCCATGGTAGGAGCCAACTCTTCCTGAAGAACAAGTGATGACATCCCCGATGCTGGTCGGGAGAAGCCACAATATATTTAGTGTATTATGTGTTTGAGATTGCTTGTCATCTATCGTTTTCCGACAACTTCTTTTATAATACAGGAATTGATATAGAATTATTTCGTTTTCATTGCTCTTCATTATTCCTATCATATTGTCGTCTAAAGGTTATAATCATCATTGAATGTACTAAATGAGAATGTTTCTCGACCTTTAAGGGTGGGGCGAGACGCCTAATTACTTTGAAATGTGTACTTTGGACGTCTCCATTTATAGACGAGATACTCTGAAGTAATTCGGGACAAATATCCTAATATTCAATACTCAGTAAACACAAATATTTTGGATTTGAGTGAGAATTGAATATTTTTAAATGCATTTCTTTTAAAAAAAAAGTGAAATAAAAAAGACAAAATGATTAAGAGTGATAAATTAATTAGACAAATAGTACATGTATAATTGTAATAGTTTTTTCAACTACATATTATTTTTTGGGTCACATATAATTTAATTGAAATATTTTCAAAATGATCAAATTTTTATCTTACCGTTTTTAAAAGTCTATTTTAATCTCTAGCTTAACCCTCTCATTTGAGTCTTTAGTAAATCAAGTAACTAAGACAACTAACTTATTTAGACATGTTATGTGTCCATTCACTAAATAACAAGTTAATATATTGTATAAGATAACTTTGATAATTTAATAGATTAGTAATTTCCCATTAAACAGTCATCTACACCGACTCATTAAACCCTAAAGACAAATCAAATTCTAAGTCTCATTATCTCGTTCGAATAGTAACAACTCTTACCATTCACACAATAATAAAAACAAATAATTAAGACAACCAACTTATTTAGACATATTATGCATCCACACAATAATAACAAGTTAAATGTGGAAGGTGATAATTTATAAACTCAAAAATCATGTCAAAAAATGGTTCTATTCTTATCAAACAAAATTGTTATCCTTTTATATATATCACAAGTCCTGTCCTCGTATTTCATTAAAATAAAAATTGTAATTTTTTTTTTTAAATAAAACAAAATCAGAATTTAATTCCCATCATCTCGTTCGAACAGTAACGGCTCCACCCCGTCTAGTCTCCGTAGCCACGTCGTCAAAACCCAAAAACCTACAACTAACGCCTTCCATTGCCGTTACTTTCACCGGTTTTCCATGAACCGGATCAACGGTTCGTCTGGACCGCGCAAACCACTTATTCTTCATGAACCGGGTTTTTCTCCACGGCGGAATTGAAAGTTCTCTACTCACAAAACACCTCTTCGCCGCATCGCACAAAATCGTAACCGTACGTCTCAGCTCCGTCTCTCCTCCGACGAAAACGACGGGAACGGAACTCAACACCTCCGAGAACCGCCGTGTCGGTCTAGCAATCTCAAATTGAGCGCGAAATTCCAGGTCCACGAAATACCGCCGCATGATGAATCCTGTTTGCACCACGTCGATGAACTCATAACTACCGGCGGTTATAGCACCGTCGTAAGCGTTCCACGTGGTAACACAAACCGCCGCCTCGTGTCCTTTCTCTCTGAGAAACGCCGCCACGCTTTGCCTGAAATTATAAACGTTTCGCTCTTTTAAATACGCGAAGAATTCAATTGCTTCTGAAACGTGCTCGAGAAGCTTGATTCTGTAATGATCCACATTGTTTGAGAACACATCGTTTAATCTTTTGAGCATAGACGACTCGTCAATTGAGTCGACTCGGTCCGTTTTAAACTCGTTAGCCACCGAGTTATCATTGTTGTTGGTGTGTTCTTCGAGAAAGCCATGCACGAGAGCTGAGAGGGAGATTGAGTCATTGCAGTCGGAACAAACAGTTCCCGTGGAAAATGAGCTGAGATTTTGGTGATCAGAGGTGAGAAGTCGAGCTCTGGCTTCTTCGTGGAAGAAGCCAGAAACTCGTTTGTTTCTAGAGAAAGCTGCCATGGATTTTCAGGTGAATTTGAAAAGTGAAATAGTTTAAGAATAAATGGTGAGAAGAATGAATGATATAATGTAGGATGGGTTGAATTACGTGAGAGAGAAACGTGGTGGCGGTTTTGAAGTGAGAGAAATGGATAGTGGGAATTTTTGGGGGAGAATATTCGTGGGAAAGTGTTTAGTGCTTTTATAGTTTTCTCTTGCATGTTCATTTTTATCTTAATCTGTTATGAAGATACTTGGCATATCCGGAACAAAATGGATAAACCATTTTTTATTCGGGTCGGATGTTAGCATTAGCATCAAGTCAAGAGGGAATATGTTAAAGTTCAAAATTAATTAGTTGAATGACAACTATAATTAATTGAGTTAAATGTTTTTTTAGTCTTACATAGTAGTTAGTTTTAATTTATTTTCTTTAAAAAAAAGGTTTGTTCTTAAAAAATAAGATTTCTTTTAATTTGGTCTTGAATCAAGATTTTAGCAGAATCTAATAGGTGATGTTTTTTTTGTTTTTTTAAATTCTACATGCAAATTTAATTATTTTTTATTTTTTTTATTTTTTATTATTATTTTATTATTATTTTTTTTAATTTTTTAATTTTTTTTTAAAATTTTTTTAATTTTTATTTTCTTCCATTTAAACAATTAATTAGTTTCAATATTTCTTATTCCAAAGAAAAATAGTCTAAAGTATAGTCTATAGAGTGATTCTAACAACTCATATTCCAAAAAAAAATTATAATTTTGTTGATTTTATAAAAGTTATGATTTAATATACAAAATTTTACTTTCATTAGTCGTGTGAGCATCGAAATTTACAAGAATTAAACTGAAAAACACATAATAATTGATTAAACATATATTACAAAAAGATAAATTAAGAATTTATTGAGATTTTAAATTAATATAATATAAAATAATATATGAATAGAGCGAGTAGTATGTTATGGTAACAGTTAAGATTTTATTGATGCTATTTTTTACATTTCACAAATACATGTAATTTTAAAAAATGATTCAAGAATTAATAATTTTATTGATTTTATAAAAACTATGATTTAATATACAAAATGATACTTTCTTAATTGTGTGAACATAATAATTTATTATGATTAAAAGAAAACTGTAATAATTGATTAAACATAAATAAAAAAAGCTAAATAATAATTTATTGATATTTTAAATTAATATAATATAAAATAAAAATATCTTTTTAAATGTTACTCTAATATGAAGATCTCATATTAGCCACTAGTATACAAAAAATCTTTGTCACTTATTAAACTTTGAGATTTTATCTCACATTATTGGAAGAACTTACATTTATAACAATTACAGATAAAATTTGAAACACTTTTTTATTATACTTACCTTTAATTTCTGTCAAGCATTAAGCAACGTTACAAAAATTGGAAGCTGCAGCATTTCGTTTTATATGACAGGTTCCAAAAAAAAAATTAAAAATGTCTTTTATAAAATTATGAGTTGTTTTATAAAATTAATTTTTATTAAAAATATTGAAAAAAAATTAATAAATTAAGATTAATAATTAAAAGATAATAAAATAATATTTATATTTAAGGATATAATAAAAATAATAATATTAATCAATTATGTAATAAGGTTAATTTAATAAAAGTAATAGCATTTTTTTTAGAGTTCTATTATATATTTTTTATTTTGTGTATGAAATTAATGTACCACATAAAATTAAGTGTCTATCCGAAAAATTAAGTATCACTCAAAATTAATGTATCTAATTAATATGAGATAAATAAAATAAAATAATAAACTTGTTCAAGTGGGAGAAAATAAAAATTTTAAATATAAAAAAATTAAAAAATAATTAAAAAATATATATATTTAAAAAATAATTAAAAAATAAAAAATAATTGAATTTCCACGTGAAATTTAATTAAAAAAAACCACGTCAAGCGTCACATATGTAGATTCTGCTGAAATCATGATCCAAAGTCAAATTAGAGAAAATCTTAGTTTGTTGAGGGGAAAAAAGAAGAAGAAAATTTAAAAGAGATAAATCAAAACTCGCTACTATGCAGGGACAAAAGACATTTAACCCTAATTAATTAGTTGAATGAGGATGAATATAAATTAAACTTAAATATCATAGCTTTAAAACTCATACCATTTTGATCGGTTAGACCGTGAATTGGAGGATAGAGCAGTCCGGTAAAATTATCAGACTATATTAACAATTGATCTGATAAAAATCAGTGTGATCCAACCAATTCATTGATGAAACCAATAAATCGATAGATTTCTTGATTTGGCAGATTAATTTTTTATGTTAATTTTTTTAATTTACTAATAATTTTAATCCATATTTTCATTTTCTTAATTTTTCACTACTACGAAAATGGGCTTTCACAGCGCTTTTTTTTGCCCTTTAAAAGCGCTTAAAAGCGCTGCCGTAGCCAGCGCTGGCGTAGGCTACGAAAGCGCTTTTTTCTGGCCAAAAGCGCTGTCGTAGGTGGACCTATCCCAGCGCTTTTTCCTTAAAAAGCGCTTTGATAGGGGGGTCTTTCCCAGCGCTTTTTTAAAAGCGCTTTGATAGGTGTGCTATTTAAATTTTTTTTTTTTATTTATCAGGCCTTTTACAGCGCTTTTTATGGAAAAAGCGCTTTGATAGGGGGGTCTTTCCCAGCGCTTTTTCCATAAAAAGCGCTTTGATAGGGGTTCTATTTAATTTTTGTTTTTTTATTTATCATGGCTTTTACAGCGCTTTTTATGGAAAAAGCGCTTTGATAGGGGGGTCTTTCACAGCGCTTTTTCCATAAAAAGCGCTTTGATAGGGGGTTTCTATTTAATTTTTTTTTATTTATCCTGCCTACGAAAGCGCTTTTTAGCCAAAAGCGCTTTCGTAGCTCATACAAATTTTTTAAAGTGAAACCTATAATTTGAGGTTCCCTGTGCGGCCTGTAATTTTTTTTTGGTCCAATAATTTAACCTGTAATTCAATCCTTATCTATACATATATTTTAAGAAATCGGTATTATATTAACAGAAACCGGTATACCATATAATATTCAATCCTTATCTATATATATGTAACTAAATCATATATAACTAAATTTGTAACCATATATACATTTGTAACCATAACTAAATCACATACAAAGTATCGTGTTAATTTGTAACCATATATATATGCATATGTAACTAAATCATATATAATTACATCGAAAATAATGCTCCACCGACACGGTCGTCATCCTGCAAAGTATGAATATGAACAACACGGTAAATTAAACAAACAATATTAAAGGCTCCAACACAATCAAACTAACACGTACAATAATATTTTATTCATACCCATCAGAATAATCTGTTTTCAACATAAAATTGACATATTTCCTCTTTGACTTCTTCCACTTGAACTTTCGTGTACGACATAGTATAGAGGTCATCAAAGTACTACATAAGAAATTATTACTTCAGTATATGCATGATGTTATTAAATGTAGAAATCATACAAAATTATTCTAAGTTATAAATCCATACCGTGCTTGGAATCTCTACTTGATTTTTATGAAGGATTTCTTTCATAAACCTCAAGCAAAAGTATCCGCAATCTACATCGTTATTCTGTAACGGACACTGCATAGAAAAACAGAATATATTTTATAGTTGTCGTGTAATTTTATCAAGTAACATAACTATTATTATAAGCAACTAATTTTGTACCTGCACTTTGATCCAAGTAATATTTGATGATTTACTCCGGGGTACCTGTGCGTCCCTTTGACTACGAAATATTTGTATTGATCTAAGAAAATAAAAACATATATTTAGATCAATCTCACAGAAATAATTAAATATATAAATATACACGAATAGTTAGAACGATCTCACTTACTGATCAACAGTTTCCTTCATAGCGGGATAGTTAGTCCATTCCCCGTCTACCGAATTCAGAAAGTACACAACTTCTTTAATCGGATCGATAGCCAACAACAACCAGTGTTTTCTAAAAATTTAAGCAACAGTTTAGAAGAAAAGTTTCTACGCAAAATAAACAAAGATATATTAGAATAAATGAAAAACTCACCCCACTGGAACAGTGTTATACGGCAAAATAAACAAGCTATCTGGGTTGCCGACGTAGGTCGTGTATCGATTCACTAAGTACTCCCTAACTGAACCCGGTTCCCTGACAATTGTCGCTCCGCTGACAATATGGGAAGACAAGAAATGGAAGCGTCTTGCCAATACAGTCTCGCGCATTTTTTTATCGTACAACAACCTTAAATAAAAACATATAAACATTAGACTATTTTCATTGAAATGTGTAAATAAATTGTTCAACTAATTAAATGATATATTTATCGGAATACCGGATGTATGCGTGAACATTGCCGATGCCTAATTCACCATGCGTCATAATCTCAGTCATTTCGTCCATTCCTATCGTTTCTTGGCAGTCAAGACCAAAGATATCTGCATCCATAAGGATTGTACGAATACCACCTGACTTCAAATCTGAGGTTTCCAAAAGTACTCCAAGTGTATTCCGATATCGAGGTACAAAAACGCCTCTTCCCCCGCCTCTTCCCCCCTTATGCATTGACTTTTTCGGGGGTGGTCTGCTACGAACAGGCTGGGTCACTTGTTGTGACACTTTCGTAGATACCTAACAATCATATAACTTAGGTAAATTATAAAATCGTTCAGTTTTAAATTCATATCATATAATAAACAATTTAAGTGTACCTCTGGAATTGATGCCATAGACTTGCCGCCTTGCTGCAAAATCTCCTTACCCTTATTAGCGGGTTTTGTAGGAGGCTAATATTAAAAAATAATTAACTTAACGGTTCAGAATTGACATTTGAAATCTAAATGATTCATATTAACGGTTTTAAACATACCTCATCATCAATGAAAATGAGGTCCAAGGGCCATGCAACAAACGACCCTACTGCGTCTCGCACCGATCTTATATCCAAGGCCACGTCAGGTACCGGTACCAACGCATCGGGATCAATAGGATAATCTACTGATACTCTCAGGTGTCCAGCCGGGATCGGTGTATTATGAATTAAATCTCCCAAAGTGTTGTACACTTTTCCCTTGCCAACAAGGTGATAATCTGATGCCATTACGTATAGTTGGCAAGATGAAATGCCCTAAACCAATATGCATACATATTACTTTTAATTCAATAATAGAAAGAGGTGGAATAAAAATGAGAAACTTGAACAATAGAGATTTATCAATATATTTATAATTACCTCAGGAAATTTATTCTGACGGTTGATACTAGCGTTGTCACTAGCTTCTTTCGCCATTGCCGCATTGCCCTTTTCCCTCATTAATACCTCTTTATCTCTTTCCAATGCATTGACTTTTGCTTGTAATTCCATAAGTACATTCATCACTTCTGCATTGGTAGGATTTCTTTTCCGATGATGCTGGTAGAAAGAGGTTGGAGTCACACCATGACCTTTACCCCTCACCCGACCGGAATACTCAGGAACATTCAGTGCTTTACTAAGTACGCTCCTCGTATCCTGGTCGTCACCGGTGGACTCCGTTTGTGACAATGTCTCCTGAAAATAATGGAGATAAAAAAATCAATTAAATAGTCATAAAAATTTGATTTAATTAAAGACACAATGTTATACTTACGCATTCATCATAAATTCTTAGAACACTTGGATCAACAGCTTGATTCTTGCCCACACGAGCTTCCTTCCACAGCAAATGTGCTGGAAGTGAGGTTTCATCACTTTTCGTCTCCTCTAACTATGCATAGAAACAAACGGTTAGATCGTCAAATACAACACATTTAGACAATTAATAAGAACATATCATTTCTATTTATTACTTACAATTTTTTCCTCTAAGCGTGCATATCCCAAACGCCCTTTTTTGTATGGATACGCGGGCTTTGATGCTCTCTCACTATTTTTGGCACTCTTTTGCCGGAATTCGTCATCTCTTTGTCTAATAAACTCAGTCCAATCTTCTTGTTTAATGAAAAGATTATACTTTTCTGGCCTTCCGGCCGGGAACTCTTCCAGCCACTTTCCTTTGTCATCCTTAAGATAGGTGTTCGTCAACAGATTTTTCCACCCTCTAAATCTTTTCCCGGCCAACCCAAGTACGAAGCCTTTACGCTCATCTGGAACGTTAAAAGACCGCTGCATATAAACCATATAAACATATAAGTAATTTAAAAACCATATAAACCATATAAACATATAAGTAGTTTAAAAACCATATACACCATATAAACTTATAAACTTATAAACATATAACCATATAAACCATATAACATACATACCTTAACATCTTCCCAAAACATTTCTTTTCCTTGCTTCAATGCTTCACATTGTTTCTCATTCCATCTAGATATGGAGATTGGCACATGCATACGAACAAGTGTACCAACGTAGCTTGTGAATTTTGAAGCATTAACCCCAACTACTTGATTTGAATGATTCCAATCTACATTATATATCACTCCCTTATCTCTAGCACGAATGATTTCGCGCATTATGGTGATGCCTCGTGCAACATCATTTGCTGAATTATCATCCGCTGCATGATTTGATTCTTGTGAGTTTTCATGATCTTGTTGGTTTCCTGGTGGGTTTTCTTGTTGGTTTCCTTGCGGGTTTTCTTCATTGCTAGCCATTAGACCTGTAACAAAAGTCAAACAAGCACATTAGTACACTACATGAAAATGGATAGTCGAAAAAGATATGAATAGCACTAAAGGAACTCAAAATTGAATAAAATGCTAAAAAACCAAACTTGCAAGAAATAAACCTCACCATCAGCTCCGGAAACATTGTTCTACTAAATAAACACTAGTCACATTCGCAAAAATTCAAAACGGTTCAAAAGATATGCCAAAAATTCAAAACATTATTCACATATTACTTACAATATTAGGCTATAATTATAATAATACCTTTTTCACTAACGTCTCTTTCTTTTCTTGGTAGCAATATATTTTACGCTTCTGTTAACAACTCGGATGGTTGGATTGATCCAAATACCCTCATTATGATCATCTCTAGTACAAGGTTCATTCTCATTTTGATCGTTTCTTGTACAATATTCAATGCCAACGCCAATATCACCTTGATCTCCAATGTTTTCATCAATTACTTTGTTAGACAAAAGCACTATAGACCATTTCGTACTTGTCGGATCATTGACATAGAACACTTGTTTAGCCTGAGAGGCTAGAATAAAAGGTTCATCTTTGTACCCCACCCTATTGAGATCCACTTGCAAAAATCCTGACTTATCCATTCGTACGCCATTATTATTTTCAACCCACTTGCAATCAAATACAGGAATCTGAAACTCCCCGTAATCAAACAACAAAATGCGCTCGATAACCCCAAAATATGACAGATTTGCAAATTTCGGGTTTAAGTCATTCGCACTTGATATGTGCATCGCTTCAGCTACCAAGGTAACACCACTATTCTGCATAGTACTTTTATCATCCTGTTCTTTGGTATAAAATGTGTATCCATTAATTGCATATGCGCTATAAGAAAACACAATCATACTTGGACCATATGCTAAACATCTCAACCTTTCTGTTACTGAAGCAGGATCCGAACGATACTTTGAATAAATTTGTTCCTTAAACCACGGTATGAAACTTCGATTGTGCTCTCGTACTATCCAATTCTCATTTCTATTCAGATTTAAACCTCGAAGAACACCCTTGTGCATTTCAGCATACGGCTCAACCTCAATCTCATTGTGCAGAACATACAAATGCACCTGATCCCGTTCGACCATTGACACTGTCACAACTTTATTTCCAATTAGTCTTTTTCCTTCTTTTTTCTCGACAATATGAGATTTGGGGAGTCCAATTGATTGAACATTTGACAGATATTCAGTGCAAAACTCAACCGCTTCTTCAACAATGTATCGTTCCGCAATACAACCCTCCGGTCGACTTCGGTTTTTCACGTACCCTTTTAAAATTTTCATATAACGTTCAGCAGGGTACATCCATCTCATATAAGCTGGTCCGCACAACTGTGTCTCTTTGACAAGATGAACGACTAGATGAACCATT
The DNA here is from genome assembly GCA_948472305.1 of Vicia faba. Classification (NCBI taxonomy): domain Eukaryota; kingdom Viridiplantae; phylum Streptophyta; class Magnoliopsida; order Fabales; family Fabaceae; genus Vicia; species Vicia faba. Next base: position 240,373,881 of record OX451740.1, read on the forward strand.
ATGTCAAAAAACGAGGGAGGAAAATACATTTCAAGCTCACATAAAGTAACAACCACCTCTTTTTGCAATGTTGGTAAGATCGCAGGATCGATCACCTTGCTGCAAATTGACTTGAAGAAAAAACACAACTTAGTTATTGCGCTCCTTACTTTTTCTGGCAGAATAGAACGTATACCTATTGGTAGAAAATGTTCCATTATAACATGGAAATCATGAGTCTTTAAACTCTTTAACTTTAGGTCTTTCATTGACACAAGTCTTCTAATATCTGATGAGTAGCCTTCTGGAACTTTAACTTCACTGAGGAACTTACACAATATTTTCTTCTCCTTTCTAGATAGAGTGTAAACAGCAGGTGGTAGATATGTGCGTCTTCCTTTCGTCACGGGTGCCAATTCAGTTCTAATTCCCATGTTTAACATGTCCTTCCTTATGTTAATGCCATCCTTAGACTTTCCTTGTATATTGAGTAACGTACCAATAACACTATCAAATACATTTTTTTCAATATGCATAACATCGAGGAAATGTCTTACGTACAACGACTTCCAATATGGAAGTTCAAAAAAAATCGACCTCTTCTTCCACCCACTCGTGACAAGTCTATGTGCAAAAGGCTTGCCAAACTCAGTACTCACATCTTTCACCTTTTCAAAAATCTGATCACCTGTCAACATATGTGGAGCTCTACCGTGTTCTGCCTCTCCATTGAATGCCTTTCTCCACCCACGATAGTGATGATTAGAATTTAAGAATCTACGATGACCGAGAAAAACATTCTTCTGACAAAAGTTCAATCGCATCGTATCGGTTTCATCTTCACAAACAGGACACGCTTTTTGACCCTTAATGCTGTACCCTGATAGATTTCCGTACGCCGGAAAATCATTAATTGTTCCAAACAACATCGCCCTCAAGTTGAAACTTTCTTTCCTATACCCATCGTAAACCCCCACACCGGTCTCCCACAAAAACTTCAAATCTTCGACTAAGGGTGCCAAGTACACGTCTATGTCATTCCCTGGTTGTTTGGGCCCAGAAATTAACATAGATAGCATCATGTACTTACGCTTCATACATAGCCACGGAGGTAGGTTATATATCATAAGAATCACAGGCCAGGTGCTATGCGAGATACTTTGAATACCATGCGGGTTCATTCCATCAGTAGACAACGACAAGCGAAGATTTCTTGCTTCTTTTCCAAATTCAGGATAATCAATATCAACTTTCGTCCACTGTGGTGAGTCTGCCGGATGTCGCAACTTCCCATCAATAATTCTTTCATCTGCATGCCAAGTCAAGTGTCTTGAATCGGTCTCACTACGATACATGCGCCTAAATCTCGGAATTATAGGAAAATACCATAACACCTTTTCCGGAGATAACTTTTCCTTATATCGAGGGGCACCGCATTTAGGACACTCATTTAACACTGCGTACTCGTTTCGAAATAAAACGCAATCTTTTGGACATGCATGTATCTTTTCATAGCTCATGCCAATAGAGGACAACATCTTTTTGGCCTCATACGTTCGATTGGGAAGAACATTATCCTCTGGTAGCATTTCTTTCACGAGGGCTAATAACTGTGTGAAACTTTTATCCGACCATCCGTTGTCCGCCTTTAAGTTGTACAACTTTAACACCACAGACAATCTTGTGAATTTTGTACAACCATCATACAACGGTTTCTCTGCATCGCTTACCAACCTCTCGAACATTTTGGGACAATCCTCAAGATCTTCTTCAAGCGCTTCTGCAATCTCTTCGACTCGATCATAATCGTATGCGTCTGCGAAATCCTCATTTGAAGCATACGTCGTATTATAACTCGATTCAACATTCCCGCTACTTTTCTCACCATGCAAATTCCAACATGCATAACTTCTATCAATTCCATGCATCAGTAAATGCGATTCCAACTGAACCGCGTCAACCCGTCTCCCATAACAGCATCTCAAGCAAGGACATATCATTCCATTGGGTTCTCTGGCGTGCGCAACGGCAAACTTAACGAATTCTGATACCCCATCCTCATACTCTTTCGACAATCGATTGGCAGTCATCCATTGTTTATCCATGGTTTGACTATAGCAACTAATTAGTCACGCAACTATAGCAAAATAATAATTAATTACCTGTAAAGAAATTCAACATATCAGGTAATCAAATTCATAGTTATTCTTGCCTCACCTTAAGCATGTGCTAAACAACTCATAACTAATTACTAACTAGTGAAGTCGGATACTAGTGATTCAGTCTTGGATACAGGTAATAACAATTATATTCAAACAATAGTGAAGTCGGATTTCAAACCTTACGGTAAAGATTTCATCGGAGGAGAAGCAACCGGAAGATTTAGCAACGGAAAAATCCCGTCAGATATTTTTGGTATAGTCCTATAGTCCTAAATTCTAACATCTACACGCTAACTAATTTAACTCATTTAACCTGTAATATATTATTTTTTAATATAACTATTGTTGTGTATTATACTACTACTTATTATGTTGCAGGAAAAAAAGTAGATATATGTTCAATCATGGTTTTCATTCCTGCACCTATATTAATTTTTTATATACACTTCTTTTACAATCTAAGATAGGAGATAATATTCATTAATTATCAAATATTTAAACTTTGCTAATGCTTTGAAATTTTCATGTAACATATGCTTATGGAAATCTGAAACAGCACGCATTCCTTGCCAATAAAAGTCATAAAATTGGAAACAACCCTTTTGTACAGGCCAATTAAAAACAAGCCAATTCAAATGCAATTGATACTGTCTCAAATACAGTCTCAACTCATTGTGCTTGTTGCGACGTGAATACTAATTGAGAGGAGTTTGAAATACACATGTGATTTTATATCACACTGCAATGCGGAGGATACCGCAACAACAATAATGTGGCCACGGCCACAAATGCAGATGCAGGCCGCAATTTAGAACACAACATGGACAAATACACAAACACAACAAAGGTAACATGTAATAAGCACAAAAACAGACACCAAACACATCAACGACTTCGAGTAAACACAATACAACTTTAAGAAAATGAATGTGATTAAATGTGACTACATAGAAGGAATTAAGAACATCAATGTAAATTCAAAGAATCAACAATTACGTCAATGTCGTGTAAATCCAATATGTTAGTGCTACATAGAAGGCATTAAGAACATCAATGTAAATTCAAAGAATCAACAATTACAAAATTTAGAAGCAATTGTGCATAACAACTTGGACGTAAAATCACAGACTTACCGAGCTTTAGCAGAGTCCAAAACAATCAAACGAAATGAAAGTTGAAAATCAAGAATTTCCACGTTAAAAGAACCTGCGAGGAAACAAAAACATTATCGTTAACCAACGTAGAATGTTGAATTTTTCTAATAAATCAATTGGTAGCATGTCAAATTCACTTATTTCAAAAGTCATAGGAACATTTGCATATCTTTCAAGTTAAAATCAAGTAGAAAATAGAAATAGTAACATGTGCTGCTATTGCAGTTTGAAATGGGGCGGTCAGTAGTTAATTATAGAAGAAATTGTGCAAGCTATGCTAACATAATTATAGAAGAAAGCTGTTGAGGCATTTTCACAAACAGTTTGTGAGTGCACATATTAAGCAGTATTATAAACATAAAGGATGACCCATGTGAATTCAAATAAGATGAAAAATAATCCAATTATAACCCTATTGATTCCTATAACATGAAGATTTATAACATGTGAATTCAATTGAGATGAAAATTGGAAGTTAATTTTAAGAAAACTAGAGATTAAAGAGAAATGGAGAGAGAAAATTACCTTTGTTATGGGATGGAGAAATATTGACGGCGGCGCAATGGGTTGATGGTGGCGGTGAAGCTTTGCTAAACGGAACAGATGAATGAGGTATTCGTATACAGATGAAAACGAGAGAATGAGGTATTCCTAAAGAGGTATTCGTATACAGATGAAAACAGATGAATGAGGTATTCGTATGAAGCTTTGCTAAACGGAACAGATGAATGAGGTATTCCTAAAGAGCGCTTTTCATTTTATTTAATTTTGATATTTGAGCTACCACGGCGCTTTTAGCCTAAAAAGCGCTTTAGTAGCATCAGACCCTATGCCAGCGCTTTTGAAAGCGCTTTCAAAGGCCAATCTTCCACAGCGCTTTTTAAAAAGCGCCTTCATAACCCTATTATTTCGTTTTTATTAATATTTTTATTTGACCTACCACAACGCTTTTAATGTAAAAAGCGCTTTCGTATCCCCCACCTATGCCAGCGCTTTTAAAAAAGCGCCTTCGTAGGTTTCCCTTTTTTTTAATTTTGTTTTTTGTGAAGGCTATGGCAGCGCTTTTTCAATAAGCGCTTTAGTAGAGGCGCTGCAAAAAGCAGTTTTTGGCGTAGTGTTTAGAGTCTCCATTTTAAAATTTTATTAATATTTATAATTATGTAAATTATTTATAATAATTAAATAATATTAAAATTGTAAAAATGAAAATTTCGTCAAATTTTAGTAATCAGTAATTTTTCAAAGTTATTAGAATTGTAGTTTTATCAACTGCACCATAATTTTTTTTGATATTTAATTTAGTTAAAAGAAAATAAATTAATATATCTTATAATTATAATATTATAATTTTCATTAAACTTATTTATTATTAATCATACGATATAATAATACTTTAAACTAACAAAAGTTTAAAAAATCAAATTACAAAAAATAAAATTATACTTTTATATTATTATAATTCACACGGTCTGGTCGATAATTCATTAGTCCGATCATTAATCCAATAATCTAATAACTTAATCGAATTGATGATCGGTCTGAATTTTAAAACATTGTTTAATATAAAATATTTGCTAATGTTAGAAAAATGTGTGAATTATTATTTTATTTATAAAAAAAATTCTGCAAATTAATTTTAATTATTTTTTTTTTTAGTCTTTAACTTAAGAGTCATTCGTTACCCAATTTTAAGAAAAATATAACTTATTTTTATTTGTATTTTACAACAAAAAAAACTATAGTAAATCCCATAATGGATTTTGTTCTTTGTTCTCGATAGCTACATACTCAAAAGCTAAGGTCCAATCTAATACCACTCTAATCTAAATGATCTGACATATAAAATTCTTCACACATGATATTTAAGGTATACTGTTTCATCTTAATTTTGTATTAAATTCATCTTAAATTTTGAATTGATTTTCGCGTTGAAGTGTTAACTTTTTAAGTCTATCTCGTGTCGTTGTATCGAAGATCGGCACCATTGATTCAAAATTTCCTACCAACGTACACCAATTTTGGTTTCAGAACAGAATAATGGCGCCGTCTGTGAGAATTGATTCTTAATTCCCGTGAAATTCTATAAGTAGATAATCTTCGATCTAAAGTTAGATCTCTACCAAAACCATAATGAAGATAATAACTCTGTTCATCGCACCAAAGAATTTTGCTAAATCTTCTAATTATGTCCGACCTCAATTATCAACTATTTATGAGATTAGCAACATAGCCATATACGGTTCGCCATCTGAGTGCCTCCTTCGAACAACGTTGATGCAAACCACGAAGCAAAGATCGACTGGCGATAAGATTTCTAAATCGAAAAAAGTGACAGAATTTCGAACATCGATTTTTTGCTGATCTTGGTGTTGTACCCCAAAATTTGTACCGACAATTCACCAAGATTAACATGACTCCATCCCAGGTCCTACCACATCTTCTGAAGTTGAATCTAGCCATGTTAAAAGAGGCCCCTAAAAATCCTAATACTGCGCTCCTCACTACCATCCGAATGCCAGGTGCGCATACCATTCTGAAAGTCTAGGGCATGACACTAACAACTGTTGGGCTCTGAAGAACAAAATTCAAGATCTGATAGATGCGAAGGAAGTTGAGTTTGAAGCGCCTGAGAAACCGAATGTTATCTCCGCTCCGATGCCTAGGCATGGTCACAATGCCAATGCTATTGAGGAAGATCTGTTTGTTTCTACCGTGGATAAACTGTTAACTCTGCTCCCGATCATCAAGTTGAATTTGTTGAAAGCTGATATATTCCCAGGTTGTGACAAAGATTGCCATATTTTCCTATCCTCATCATTTGACTGCTCTTTGTTGAAAAAAGGTATCCAACAACTGATTGATAATCAAGAAATTTTGTTTGAGAAAGCTCCTATTTCACCCGTTCCAATTAAAGAAGTTTCAATAATAACCATCTACGCCAATCCTTCCAGGGTCCCTAAAAGACCCGTTAGGATTACATCTGCTCCAATGACTACTCCACTTAAGATTACAATGCCCGGGCCAGTCCCGTACCAGTCAGATAAAACGATACCATGGAATTATGATGGAGAAATCTACTACCATGGTGTCAAACAGATTGAATTGACTGCCGAAGAAGAAAGCTCCGAAGAGAACAATTCCGACATCAGTAACATTTCCGGAACAAGAAAAATTACCCGTAGTGGAAGAATTTTCTCTCCAGAGATTGCCCCTCCAAAGGCAGTCTTTGGACCTGTGGCCGTTCCGAAGATTACATCTGTACCAGTGATTGTACCTGCAAGCGTACCTACCAACGAAGACAACAAAATTCCTATCCCTACTTCCACTGCTGAGAATAAAGGAAAAAACGTTCAAGAAGAGCCTATCCGGACGAAGGCTCAAGCTATCCCTGAAACATCCAAGAAGGACATGGAAGAAATCCTGAGGATAATTAAGAAAAGTTATTATGATGTGGTTGAACAACTGGGGCAGACCCCCTCCAAAATCTCTATGTTAGCATTGCTGCTGTGCTCTGAGGCACATGCAAAAGCTTTGGTAAAGTTTCTGAAGACAACTCACGTGTCGCAAGAGACGTCGGCTGACCAATTCCAAGAGTGTGTGGCCAGTCTGACAGCTGATAATGGCCTGGGTTTCTCTGATGCTGACTTAACACCCAAAGGGAGAAAACACAACGAGGCGTTACATGTCTCAGTGGAGTGTAGAGGAACGACCCTAGCCCATGTCTTGGTAGACACTGGTTCATCTATGAACGTCTTACCAAAGAAATCCCTGGATAGATTAGATTGTGAGGGCCTGACATTAAAACCCAGTAATATAATTGTGAGAGCATTTGACGGCTCTAAGAGGATGGTCCATGGGGAGGTGGACATCCCGATCAAGGTGGGAACCCAGACCTTCAATTCAACCTTCTATGTGATGGACATCCGTCCCTCCTACTCTTGTCTGTTGGGACGCCCCTGGATTCACAATGTCGGTGCTGTCACTTCCATTTTGCATCAGATGCTGAAGTACCCTGTCCAAGGGAAGATCATAACTGTCCATGGGGAAGAGAAGTACATGATTAGTCATCTGAATTATTTTCGATATGTGGAATTGGATGGCGAGTTCATTGAAACCCCTTTCCAACATTTTGAAGAAGTCTCTCAGGAAATAGCAACGACCAAGGCGGTATCCTCAATTCCGGTGATCACAAGACATCCACCTCGGATGTCATCTCTAAAGGATGCAAAGGCAGTAGTGGAAGAAGGGGGATGCACCATCTGTGGGCAGCTTCCAGACATCCCGTACAAATCAGACAGGTTTGGCTTGGGGTTTACTTCAACTGCTCAGAAGGCTGTGCGCCGCGCCCATGCCGGAGGGCCACCTATGAAGATCAGTAACCAAGGGGTCAATGCACTAGAAGACGGTGAAGAAGATGACAGCTTGGAAGATTGGATATTTCCTACTGTCAGCGGAGGACTTCGTAACTGGGAAGCCAAAGACTTCATCCCAATAACTTTCATATCACAGTAATTTATCTTTTACATTTCTGTTGGACTTGTAATAATTCACAAACAATTCGTACATTTTCAACCTTGTGTCTTACCCGAGGCACAATGATCCATTTGTAAGGGTTTTTTATTTCATTTTCATATGTCATTTAATGAATCATGGACGCTTTTTCATATATAAATCTTTTGTGCTCATTGTCTTTCTTTTACATTTTATTGTTTTAAGATGGCTATACCCTTACACACACCCACACTCACAAATGCAGGTACCCTTTCATTCCAGATCCTATGGGTAACGATACTGCTATAGCCTTCAATGACTCTGAAGATCTGATCTACCAAGCCGAATACGAAGGTGAGGAAGATTGTGAGGTGCCAGAGGAATTGGCCAGACTACTACAACAAGAGAAAGAGCTATTCAACCTCATGAGGAGCTGTTGGATACAATCAATTTGGGTACCGAGGAGGATAAAAAGGAAATCAGAGTGGGTGCCAATCTAGAGCCGAGTGTCAAGGAGCGCCTAATTAAGCTATTGCATGATTATGTTGAGATCTTTTCCTGGTCATACGAAGACATGCCGGGAATCGATACATACATTGTGGTACACCATCTACCCACAGGAGAAGATTGTCCACCAGTGAAACAAAAAGTCCGCCGCATGAGACCTGACATGTCAGAGAAGATCAAAGCAGAAGTTATGAAGCAGTTCAATGCTGGATTTCTGGCTGTTACTTCCTATCCATAATGGGTTGCTAACATTGTTCCCGTGTCTAAAAAGGAAGGCAAAGTAAGAATGTGCATGGATTATAGAGATTTAAACAGGGTCAGCCCTAAAGATGATTTTCCACTTCCACACATCGACATCCTGGTTGACAATACAGCCCAGCACAAAGTATTTTCTTTCATGGACGGATTCTCAGGCTATAACCAGATCAAAATGGCACCTGAGGACATGGAGAAAACTACATTTGTCACATAGTGGGGTATGTTATGCTACAAAGTGATGCCATTCGGACTGAAGAATGTCGGGGCAACCTATCAACGCGCCATGGTAGCTTTGTTTCATGATATGATACATCATGAGATAGAGGTCTACGTAGATGACATGATAGCCCGATCACAAACTGAAGAAGAACACCTTGATCACTTGCAAAAGTTGTTTGTCAGGTTGAAGGAATACAAACAAAGGTTGAATCGGAACAAGTGCACATTCGGAGTCTGGTCCGGTAAGCTCTTAGGTTTCATTGTCAGCAACAAAGGCATCGAGGTTGATCCTGCCAAGGTCAAAGCGATACAAGAAATGCCTGCTCCTCGCACTGAGAAGGAAGCCAGAGGGTTCTTGGGACGCCTAAAATACATTGCTAGGTTCATTTCTCACATAACATCTACTTGTGAACCAATCTTCAAACTGCTGAGGAAAGATCAGGTAGTTAGATGGAATGATGACTGTCAGGTTACTTTTGACAAAATCAAAGAGTATTTACAAGAGCATCTTGTCTTGATGCCACCAGTCGAGGGAAGACCGCTAATCATGTATCTGACTATTTTAGAGAACTCAATGGGGTGCGTATTGGGGCAGCATGACGAGTCTGGCCGAAAAGAGCATGCTATTTATTACCTGAGCAAAAAGTTTACTGACTGTGAAACCAGATATTCACTGCTCGAGAAAACTTGATGCGCTCTAGTATGGGCTGCTCGCCGGCTAAGATAGTATATGTTGACTCATACCACTTTGCTGATATCTAAGATGGATCCGATAAAGTACATCTTCAAAAAGCCTACTTTGTCTGGAAGGATAGCTAGATGGCAGATGATCCTAACAGAATATGACATATAGTACACGACCCAAAAAGATATAAAGGGCAGTGTGATAGTTGATCATCTGGCTCATTAAGCTGTAGAAGATTATCAATCCATGAAGTTTGAATTCCCTGACGAAGACATCATGACCGTAGACAACTGTGAAGGAATCAGACCATATGACGGACCTAAACAAGGATCCCGATGGACCCTGTACTTTGATGGGGCATCCAATGCACTTGGTAACGGTATCGGTGCTGTACTCATATCTCCAGAAGGATGCCATACTCCTTTTACTGCCAGACTTTGCTTCAACTGTACGAACAACATGGCAGAGTACGAAGCATGCATCTTTGGACTCAAGGCTGCCATAGACTTGGGAATCAAATCTTTAGTTGTGTTTGGGGATTCAGCTTTGGTCATCAGTCAGATCAAAGGAGAATGAGACACTAAGCACCCAAACCTTATCCCTTACAAAGAACATGTCTTGACATTGTTACCACATTTCAAGCAGATTACCTTCGAGCATTTCCCGCGAGAAGAAAATCAGCTAGCAGATGCTTTAGCTACAATGTCATCTATGTTTAAACTTAATTGGGATAACGAGACTCCCCAGATCACCATTGAACGAATGGACGAACCAGCACACTGTCACGAGATTAATACCGAAGAAGTAGTGGACCAGCCATGGTTCCATGAAGTCAAAAGGTATCTCGAGACTCAAGAATATCTAGAAGGAGCTTCAGTCAATAACAAAAAGTTCTTAAGGAGATTCTCGGCTAAGTTCTTCCTAAGTAATGGCATCCTATACAAACGCAATCATGATTCTATTCTGCTCCGTTCTATGGACAAGATTGAAGCTGAAAAGATCATGGTTGAATTGCACAAAGGTACTTTTGGCACTCACTCTAGTGGGCATACGATAGCAAAGAAAATCCTACGGGCAGGCTATTATTGGTCTACCATGGAAGCAGACTGCTATCAACACTCCCAGACCTGTCATAAGTGTTAAATCTATGCAGACAAGGTACACGTGCCTCCGGTTCCTCTAAATGTCTTAACAGCTCCTTTGCCCTTTTCTATGTGGGGAATCGATATGATTGGGGAGATCAAGCCTACATCCTCCAATGGACACCGCTTCATTCTAGTGGCCATTGATTATTTCACAAAGTAGGTCGAAGCAGCTTCCTTCGCATCTGTTACTAAGAATGTTGTTGCCCGCTTCATCAAGCAAAATCTCATTTGTCGGTACGGTATCCCAGAAAGGATCATCACTGATAATAGTACGAAACTTAACAATACTATGATCACCGCCCTGTGCGAGCAGTTCAAGATTCAACACCATAATTCGTCCCCCTATCGACCAAAGATGAATGGTGCCGTTGAAGCTGCTAATAAAAACATTAAAAAATATCATACAGAAAATGACAGTCACCTACAAGGACTGGCATGAGATGCTACCGTTTGCTCTCCACGGGTACCGTACCACGGCTCGCACATCAACTGGAGCAACACCCTATTCTTTGGTTTATGGCATGGAGGTTGTTCTACCTATTGAGGTTCAGATCCCCTCTTTGAGAATCATGAAGGATGCAGGTTTGAGTGAAGACGATTGGATCCAGACCCGACTTGATGAGTTGAACTTAATTGATGAAAAGAGACTTACTGCTGTTTGCCATGGTCAGACGTATCAAAAACGGATGATCAAGGCTTTCAACAAGAAAGTCAGACGCCAGGTATATCAAGTTGGAGATCTAGTGATCAAGCACATCATCTTGCCATAAAGTGATCCCATGGGCAAATGGACTCCTACCTATGAAGGATCATTTGTAATCAAGAACATCTTTTCTGGTGGGGCAATGATCTTAACCACCATGGACGACGACGACCTGCCACACCCTGCGAACACAGACATAGTCAAAAGATACTATACATAAAAGACCCATTAGGTTGACACACCTAGGAAAAACAAGGGTATCCTGGCGAACCAAAAGGTTCGGGAAAAAATTAGGGATAAAATAAAAAAAATCTGTACACCCGGCAAGTTGAAAACCCGAAAGGGCGACTTGGGCAAAAAAGGGTTTCCTGGTGGATCGAAAACCCGAAAGGGCGGTCAAGACAAAAGTTAGGGAATTAAAGCGTATGACTATGTCTCGTCGGATCATTTTAAGGATAATCTCTTCACTGACAAACCTGGAGCTTCTGATCAATCCAATCATCTTCGGACGAAGCAACAAATGGACAAGATATTCGGAGATACGAAGGCTATAGCAGAATGGGAACCCCATGGGGTTTTTTACACATAGCTATCTTTCTTTGTATAAATTTTTCTTATGACACCGTCCCCTTACTAGGATGTTTGTCTCTTTTATACAAAATACTTATTCAAAGTAAATACAAAGATATCTCTTTAAAGTGTAGAAAAACATTTGTCCTTTTCTTTTTACACTTGTGTTTTATTTGCAAAAACGTCCAATGATTCATTAATGAACATATGCATTTGAACATAATTACTGTTTACAAATAAACAAGATGAAAAAGAACAATTACTGACAGGTTGAAAGAATAGGAAAACGTCTTTAGGCTATTCCATGAACAATCCCTACAGTACATCATTAAGATCCCCAACGGAACTGAAACTTCAAACTATTAACCCACAGTGGAAACCATCCAGTTTCTCCAAATTCTCCAGCAAGTTGCTTTGAAGCCTGAAAACCAACCAGACAACAACTTCTGATAACTCCCCAGTAAAGTGGCAGACAACCCAAACTCCTGAACTATTTCCAAACAGGAATAAACTTTCTTCCCCACAGAGTTTTCATTGCTCCCCAACAGAATGAAGATTCTCATTCTTAACTCCCAGCAGAAGTCATCAAAGTTCTCTGGATTCCACCAAGCAGATTACTCAAGCAGTATTTGGCATTACTCTCACAACAGAACTTTTGTCAATACTCCAACTTCAAGACATGAAGAATCCCTATATCCCCAGTGAAGTCGCCAAGGATTCATATCCTCAGCAGTCAAGGATTTATTTTCCTCAGCAATACAGCAAATCAGCTTACATGCACATACATTACATCTATATATCATAAACATTGATAAAGCACATTTATTTCATCATACATTTCATGCAACATAACTTTGTGTTTCAGCTAACATTTTACCCTTTTCAGGATAAGATTAACAGCTATCATTAGCAATGTTCAAAGATTCCAGATACAGACAGGTACACTCCAGACACAGAAGTCATTCTGTTACTCATTCAGATTCAAGTTCAGATACACTCTAGACAAGGATGCCATTCTGATACTCATTCAAACCTCAATTTCAAGATACAGTCCAGATACACTCTAAACACGGAAGTCATTCTCTCACTCATTCAGATCTCAACTTCAGATATAGTACAGATACGCTCCAGACACAGTAGCCATTCTGTCACTTATTCAGATTCCAGTCCAGATACACTCCAGACACGGAAGTTATTTTGTCACTTATTCATGATTCAAGTTCAGATACGTTCCGGATACGGATGCCATTCTGTCGCTTATTCATATTCCAAATTCTAGATACAGTACAGATACACTCCAGACACGGAAGTCATTTTGTTACTCGTTCAGATTCAAATACAGATACAACACAAATACGCTCTAGACACGGACGCTATTCTATTGTTCATACAGATTCAGTCTCCAGATACAGTTCGGATACGTTCCAGATACGAACACCATTCTAATACTCATTCTTTTGACTTACAGCTTACAATTTAACAAACATTCTTGGATGGCATCTAGAAGCCCATCTCCGACAAGATTCCATCACCTCTCCAAATGGCATCTTTAAGCCCATTCCCTCAACTACACCTTTGTCGAGTGCAAATTTATGGGCACTCTAGTGTCCAATCATCTTTTACCTTCGAGTCACTAACGGAAAAACTCGCCAATCTAACTCTTCAGGTTCAAGAAGATTGAATAGGGGCAGTTGTACCCCAAAATTTTCCCTCTCATTTATCAAGATTTTTCTCACAAGACTTCTTGGACTCAAGACAGGATTAGGGTTTGGTTAGCTCAAGACACCTCATCTTGCACTGATAACCCAAAATTAGGGTTTGAGTTTGCATAAGGATTTTTGGACCATCAATGATTCATGTGACTTTCATACATCATGTTGGACCCTTAAGATTGCTCATGATAAGTTTCAAGCCTTTAATCACATTTTTGCTCAGTCAATTAGACAGTTGACCTAAAAATCAGCTGTATTGGGGGAAAAAGTCAACCATGGCCAATTTACAGTCAAACTTCATAATTTTTGATCCAAAACAACATTTTAGACTCATAAGTATCATTTGATCAAGTTTGGATCACAACTCCTCAAGAAATTTGATCAAATCATCAAAAGGGCAAAATGGTCAAAATTAGGGTTTTGACTGAGAAAGGGAAATTTCTGATTTTTAACCTAGCCAATGACCAATTGGGTTCAATGGAATTATCTTGACCTAATTATATGGTTCAAAAGATCTCAAGTTCATTGGATTGACAGATGAATTTTGCAGTCAACTGATCAAAAGTCAACTGTACACTGAAAAGTCAAACTTTAACTTTTTGGTCAAAATCAAGTGCCAAGGGTCATAATTCATCAAGATATGTCAAAACATGAAACTTGTTCACCAAGAAAATCAAATTTGGAAATTAGGGTTTTGAATTTGAAAATTTTCATAACTTAGAATTTTTCTAAGTATGAAAATTTTCTTATTTTTCCCCAACTTTTCACCATTTTTTCACCATGATGCATTTTGATTAAAAGAAAGTTCCCAACATGAAAGTTGTAGTCCTCCATGAAATATACAACTTTGATTGACAAAGTTTTCCCAAAATATGCTTGGATCTCAAGTTATGAATTTGTGAATATAGGTCCATGAACTAAATAACAGTGAAATTTTGCCCTAATTTAGGCAGGTTTTGGACCCAACTTCATGGACATTTTTCACCTTGTTCCAAGAGGTATCTCAAATTTCATTTCAAATATGGATTATAGAGCACATTGCAAGCTTTCCAAAATGTCCAAGAACTCTCCAAGATCATTTTTGGTTAGGGAGAATCGAAGAGAGGAAGTTGGCATTTTCTCACTTTTGTTCATGCCATTTTCACAAAGCATCAAGTTGCAAATCACATCTATGCTGTTTGAATCTTGCTTTACAGGTCCTAAAATCACTTTACACTCCATAATTAAATGCAAAATCAGAAGCTAAAGGAATTATTTTTGCTTTTGGAGCTTTGTACAAGAGATAATTCCATTTTTGGCCAAAAGTTCACAATGCCATTTTCATAAAGGGCAACTTTTGCAACTTTGTCAATCTTGAGCCTTGGACCTGTCCCTTTGGTACAAGCAACTTACATAAATATTAGGAAATTGGTACAAGCTCTTTGCAGCCCTCAAGCAAGCAAGGACATGCATGTGAGTATGGTCTTGTCACTTTACTTCAAAAGCAAGAAAGTTGGTAAAAAGGTTAAGAGCTTGTACAGCTAGTGAGGGTTGACTTTGTATCCTTTCTCTACATATTTGCAAACTTGTTACAATGCTTGGCACGATTTGCTTGCAGCTGAAACTCTGCAAAACAAAAACACCATTTTTCTGTCCAAACACAACATTTCTGCAAAACCCAAGCCAACTAATTTTTGACTCGTGCGTTTTGTATTTTAACACTTCAAACACCTTCTACATATTATACCAAAGCAATCCAAGCCATCACCCTGGTTCTGTAACCCCTATTTCAGCCTTTTCCATTTTCAAACTTGAAGCTTGCAGGTTGACTTGTGTAGAGAGTTCCAGCTACCCTCAAAACAAAGTAAGCATTAGAATAGCTTCAGGGAAGTTCAAGGAAGCTTAAACAATCATCAGGCCTCCATTAAAGTCCCTGCATTGCTCTACTCAAATCCAGCTGAAGGAGGTATATTTCTTAAACTCTATCTCTGTATTTAGGCAACTTCAAGCCACAATTTGTGAAGAAAAATGTAGTCCTTATCATGACAAAGCTGTACATATGCATACTTTTCATTTATATTAACTAAGCTGAGAGAATTTGAAGTTTGAAAATGCTAAAAAAGTTAGGTCACGAATTAGGGCCATCAAATTTCTCCTTGATCTTTTAGAGTTAGGTCACATAATTTATATGGTTGGAATCGTGAGCTCAAATTCCACAAGTTTCATATTATGAGTTTTTGTTTTTGTGCAAGCATTTGAGAGTTACAGGTTTGAACTATGGACGCGCACGTGAGCTGGCCAGAGGACAGGGATGAAGCGTGTTTTGGGCTTTTGGCGCCTTGGGCCTTTGCATTTGATATTTGCACCCCTGACTTATTATTTGCACTCCCCTGGCTAATTTTGTATATTTTTCATATTTCTTCATATTTTCATATTTATTGCTTTTGATTATTTTTTCTGAACATTAAAAATCCTAAAAATAATTAAATAATTTTTTGCAATTTTATTATTTTTTTTATTATTTTTTTTCACATGAAAAATAGTTTATTTTAATAAATAGAACTTATTTTCTTAAATAATTTGTAAATACAATAAAAAAATACTTAATATTTTTATTATATTATTTATACACATAAAATATTTATTTTCTATACATATTTAATTTTAATATTTAAACATAATATTATTTATTATTTTTTATACAAAAAATGAACAAGTTAGTAATATAGAATATGTATTTTTATTTTAATTGAAAACTAGGGTTTCATCCCTTCAAAAAATAAATAATATTTTTTTTCCTTTTTCTAGGGTTTAAATAAATTATTTTCTCATACAAAAAACCAAATACAAAACATATTTTTACATAAATACATTTGCATTGCATTTTAAATACTTGTATATTGATTTAATTCGCACAATATTCGATTGGGTTATAATAATATATTTAGGTTTATATTTGTGCAAAAATCCATATTCAAAACTTGTATCCCCCTCCCATAATAATTATTGTAATACCTTAGTTTACTTTACGCAATTTATTGCTTTTATATACCATATTTAGTAAATTAGGGTTTACATGACAAGAACAAAAACCAAACAAATAGAAAAAACCTAATGCAAGACAAAAGCATGAAAAATGACACACTTTGCACACAAGCACCCTTAGGGTTTCTCCCACTTGGTTGCCTAAAATAAATGGCCATGTTACGCATGCGAAGTATCTTGGCAAAACAAAACAATTATAAGATCATAGTCCCTCGATGACGCTATTCAAAGGTTGCCTAAGCGAATGATCTTGGTCCCTCCAAACATGCTAAGATACTTGGCAACATTGCTATCATGGTCATACGATGACCCACGCCCATCCCGTTAACATCCAAAGACAGGGTTGCTTACCAAATCAATGGTAAGTCAACAATGTCAAAGGAATAAAAAATGAATAAGAAAGACATTTGAGTAGGTAGATAACTTCTAAGTTACTTGCTCCATTTCAAAATAATCCTTGCTATTTTCAAAACGAGCACACACACACATTTCAAAACATCTTGCAAAACATTGAAACATTTTTCAAAAGACAAACATCTTTGTATACATTCTTACGAACGAGAATCATTACAAAGATTGCCTAAACGAATGGCCTCTTTTCAAAATACTTTCAAAACCACACCAAACACCATTTCAAACAAAGCAAAGCAAAGCAAGTGATCTAAGCAATTAACTAAGAGCCCATGGAAAACCATGGATGAAAAGGGTGCTAGCACCTTTCCTTTTCATAATCTACCCCCCGAACTCAAGAAAATATCTCAAAGGTCTTTCCTATGCTTTTTTACCTTTCCTTTTGGATAAAAGAAAAGTCGGTGGCAACTCTTGCTAAACGCGACATTTGCGATAAAACGCAAAACCTCAAGTCAGTTCTCCCACCGTATCACACTTGGCAATCACCGTCGCTGATGGTACTTTGACAGGATTCCTTATAGATCAAGTAAGCTATTGCAGCATCCTCTATGTAGACACCTTAAAGCAATTAGGCCTTCAACAACCATATCAGAATCCATATCGCGACGGGATCTGTTGGCCTTCAACGATTTGATAAATCGCCATTGCAGAATGATGGATCTGACATTGTCACTGGGAGAATGAGTATACAAGAGGAAAATAACCATTAACTTCCTTGTAATTTTGTACAGAAACTCCTTTAGGGGCATCTTGGAGAAATCCTTCTTGGTAAAACTAGATGTGGTGGCATCCCCGGTTCACCTGAAAGTAATGTATCATGATATGAAAGGAAAGACGATCGCAATCATTGTCGGCCTTGAGGAGGCTAAGCGTATCAAAGAGATTATTCTTAAGGACATTTTTTCTTCGTCGGAGGTAGTAAAGGAAATCTCCAAAATTGTCAATATGTTCGACATGGATGCATATGAAGACGAAGTTAGGTCCATCTCAAAAGACAAGTTCGAGGTCATCCAGCTCGGCAATAATCATGCCTGGTCGATAAAGATAGGATTTGGGCTTCACTTTAAGGTAAAATTCACACTAATCAAATGTCTCCAATAAAACGCAAATATCTTCGCTATCTCTCCACTTGAGATGTCCGACATCGATCCCATAGTGGCATGCCATCAACTAACGTAGATCCTGACGCCCACTATGTTTTCCAACAAAGAAGAAGGCAACCCCCTGAGAAAGTCAAGGCCGCCACAAGCACAATGAAAGGCTTATTAGACACAAGATTCATTTCTGAGGTGAAGTATTGTTAGCCTGAAAATTCTATCTGAAAGGTTCGACAAGAAATGATAGCAAACTCGTTGAAAAATGACTAAGTATGAAAAGACTCAATCTTTAACACACTGATCACGTCGACCAAGAGGGTTTGAATAACGTGGTAGGCTTGGTTTGGAAGAGTCTCATAAATAGATATGCGATATTAGGATCATTCTCTCTTCGAAATATGTCAAGAATCTCAAAAAGGTTTACACAAAACAAACCTTCGACAAAGTTTCGAGTTTGAGACGTTGATTAGATATTGATGAATTATCATATTTTTAGTCTAAGAGTCAATTAAACCAAGGATGTCTCAACAACCATGTGAAATTAAGCCAGAAACTCTTGACAAAGGCGATTAGGAGGTTTCAAAGGTATTTATTAGAATAAAAGTGGGTTTGCAGGAGTTTAAATACTAAAGACGCACGAAAGAAATTCAGGAGTTTAAAGCTCACGTAGAAGGATACATGTCGGGTTCTATGGAGATAACTATTATCGACGGTTAACATTGTACTATTATATAAACTAATCCCAGTGTTGAGGTCGAAGGTCATAAAATTCATCAAATATTCTCTATAGAACTAAAGTATCCAAGTCATAGAAAGAAACAATTTGTGAGATAATGTATGAGTCTACGTCTTTGTCTTTTACTTTTTCAAGTTTCCTTAATTGAAACATCTTACTTTAATTTCATTTACTGCACTTTTTATTTATTATCTTTATCCAAAGTTTATTTTAATTAAATTTTATGTCCAGTTCGTCATTTTACAAATATTTAAATCTAAATCCCAAACACTTTTCATTGTATATTTTTCTGTATAAATTGTCTTCGATATTTTTTCGAGTTTAATCTCTTAAATGAATCAAACTCGTGATTGTTTACTAAAAACACCAATAAATAAATTTGCATACTCTGTGAGACCCTGTTGTGTAAATAAATTGGGATAAGAAGAACATCACGATACATAAAGGTTCGATCAAAACTAAAGGACCTAATCTTCTCCCCCAAGAACTAGTCTTGAGAGTTTCTATTAAGTACTTGAGAGCTTTTAGTAGGTGAAGCTCACGAACCCCCTTATACAAGGAAATGTGGGTTATCCTACAACCATGATAATATAAGATGGATAATATGGTCATTTTCCTCTTCTCCATTTTTGAGATCAAAGTGGCCAAACTTCTCTCCCAACTGTAGATTGAAGTACCATCATTTCTCTCTACTAAAAATATTTGAGCTCAATATGGTTCAACAGGATAAGCATTAACCTCTTGTGATTTTAACAAGCTAATCAACTAACCTATGTTTTTATAACAAGCTAACCATGAACCTATCTATAATATTATTAATACTGATGATCTTCAACCTTTAAATGAAAAAAGGATTTTATAATAGCCTTAAGGGAAGCTCATCAACATTAATCTTACTCAACCTCAAGAACATGAGACTTATCACTCAAATCCCCAACAAAAGCTTTTATTGGGTTTAGCTTCTAACCACATGAATTTTTTCCTAAACATTGATAATGTTCATCAAGGTGAATCAGTAATAACCTTGAAGAACTTCATACATAACTACCCATCCAGAATTACAACATATCCTCACTCATACATAAATTATT
The DNA here is from genome assembly GCA_948472305.1 of Vicia faba. Classification (NCBI taxonomy): domain Eukaryota; kingdom Viridiplantae; phylum Streptophyta; class Magnoliopsida; order Fabales; family Fabaceae; genus Vicia; species Vicia faba. The sequence goes on from OX451740.1 coordinate 240,393,825, forward strand.
TCCTCAAAAAAGCATTTGGCTATATGAACTAGTGAGAGAAAGTGACAAAAAACCTTTAGAGAGAGAGAAAGAGTGTGTGTGTGTGTGTGTGTATCAATACACATTTTTAAATCTGGATGATTTGAATAGAGGAATGAGACCTCTATGTATATGCTTCAAATCCTCCAAAAGAGGAAACACAATAAATTCATTTTTGACCATTACTAATCTATTAGAGCAATCAATTAAATCATTTAAATACAACGAATACGTTTTCAAAAAATGAAGGAAGAGATATCTATTAGTCGCTTAATCATTTGAGTTCATTCAAACAACCTTTATCTTCAATAGTGCATTAATCTAACTGGTTGGGCTAACCTATTAAATCGAGTTAAAATATAGTTTTTTTTGGCTTTTTTAATGTTCCCATTTCTTTCTAAGGAACTTCTATATATTTTTTCAAAAGTATTTCTTTTCAAAATCATTTTGTAAAAGGGTTTTAAATGTGTGTGTGCTTATAACCAATTACTTCAAAGAGAAAAGAACTTTTGCTTACATTGATTCAGTCAATTGCTATTTTAGGGTGATCATCCTAGATCTTGTGTCTGATGTATTCCATATGTTTGACCTTTGCTTTTTGGTTTCTTTTATCCTTATCTGATCCTTTCTTATCAAACTCATGGCTTGCATTAACCGTTTAGGTGCATTGCTCGACTTTATCATTTGTTGCATCTTTGTTATGTTGAGTATCATCTAATCTGCCCTTATATTCATCATGTTGCATCTCTTTCTATGCTGATTGTTCTTTTATTGCTCTTCTTGGTTGAATTTATAAAAGATTGCATATTTTGTTATGTCAAATGTTGTCTTTATTGTTAGAACATAGTTTGATTCTACAATCCTTAATTAGAGTTTTGATGATAACAAACACAAAGAACAAATATGCGCTCTAAATTTGTGTTATTTTGAATGCAGAAGTTCTGACTGAAATAACATCAGAAGTTAAGCTATAGAAGCTTTCAAGCTGAGGTAATCAGAATGTTCTGAAGAATGATGATCAGAATCTGCGCTAAATTAAAGAATACTTTGATTCTTAACAGAAGTCTAATATTCCATCAGATCTTCACATCTCTGAGTCATTAATGTTTTGAAGTAAAAGCAACATGCAAGATTCTAGTTCTGAAGTGTTACTTTTCAATTAAGACAATATCATATGCAACGACTTCATTCAGACAAGAATCTTCTCAATATGGAAATAACATTGAGTGTCCATTATCACGCTTTATGTTGGACAAGATTTCCACGCCTATATAACAAGCTTAAAGGACAAATCATTCACGATTTGAATACACGACTGCTCATACATAAAAAACGCTGCAAACATTCATATTCACTTATACGCTCAAATTGTGTAAATATCACAGTAGTGATACAGTTTTTGTAACGAAAAACAATAGTACACAGTAAATCATTTTCTTTTGATTAAGCTAGTTTTCCTTGAGATAAACCGGGTTGTGGTTGTACTCAAGAAGACTTTGGCAGTTGTCAAAGTAGTATTGTAATCAAGTTTTGATTAGTGAATTAAGTCCTCATTGGAGAGAGGCGAAATCACCTTGGCGGGTGAACTGGAGTAGTTTGAGATCAAATGAACAAGGATAAAAATATCGTGTCTACTACTTTTGATTTTAAGTTTCAATTCAACCCCCGCTTCTTGTGTTTTTCACTTCTTCAATTGGCATCAGAGCGCCTGGTTCTGAGTTCATACACTTAACCGTGTAAGTACAAGATCCAAGCTTTAGAAAAACACTATGGTGGGACCAAGCCAAAACATCAGCAATGACTATCATGAGGACAAGGACAAAATCAACGAAAAACCTCCAGTCTTTGATGGAGAAAATTTTGACTACTGGAAAGACAGAATTGAGAGCTTCTTTATGGCTCATGATGCTGATCTATGGGACATGGTAATTGATGGATACGCACATCCTGTGGATGAAAGTGATTAGAAGATAGATAGAAAAAGGATGTCTGACCAGCAAAAGCGTGATTTTAGAAACCATCATAAAGCCAGAACAATACTTCTCAGTGCGATCTCATACTCAGAATATGAAAAGATCTCAAACAGAGAGACATCTAAAAATATGTTTGACTCTTTGAGAATGATGCATGAAGGCAATATACTGTAATTGCAAGCTTCTCAAGTCATATTCAAAGGATGTGTTTTGATGAAGACAACTTGGACATCAACTTTCAAAGGATGTGAAAAAAGCTTATCAACATCAAATAAAAAGTCTTGAAGATTATTGAAGAATTATTGAAGAAATCATCAAATGTCAAAATTCTAGATGGAAGATAGTGAATCCATAGTAGCAATGTTCTCAAGATTCCAGATTCTTGTTGTTGGGCTGAAAGTTCTTGACAAAGGATATTCTACTGCTGATCACATAAAGAAGATCATCAGAAGTCTACCAAAGCAATGGAGGACAATGGTCACTACACTTAAGCTGGCTAAAGATCTCAACAAGATATCTCTGGAGAACTTGTTAGCTCCCTCAGAAGTCATGAGATAAATCTAGAAGAAGACGAGCCTCAGAAGCAAGGTAAGCCTCTAGCATTAAAATCTAACAAAAAAAATCTGATTCTAAGGTTTTGCATGCTATGGAAGAAACCTCTGATGGATCCTCATCAGAAGAAGACGAATTATCTCTTCTCTCCAGAAGGGTCAATCAACTGTGGAAGCAGAGACAAATAAAATTCAGAAACCCGAGAAGATCAGAGAATCAAAATGAATCCTCCTCCAGATACAGAAAGTCTGAGTCCTCCTATGGAGACAAGATCTGAAGCTTCTTCAGGTCACAGAAAGTCAAATAACAAAGACATCATCTGCTATGAGTGCAATGAACAAGGGCACTACAAAAGTGATTGTCCAAGGCTTCAGAAGGAGAAGCCCAAAAAGAAGTTTTTCAAGGAGAAGAAGAAAAGCCTCATGGCAACATGGGACGATTCAGACGCTTCTGATGCTGACTCAGAGTCAGACGATGAAAGAGCCAACATCGCTCTTATGGCAAATGTGTCAGAAGACAACAAAGCCTTTGGTTCAGACTCAGAATTAGACACAGAAGAGGTATTCGTTGATTTCACTGTTAATTTTACTAAAGCTGAACTTGCAGAAAGTTTGAATGAAATTCTGGAAAGGTATCAGCAGATCAGAGTCAAATTCAAGAACCTGAAAAAGGATCTTGTCTCTGACTCTGAAAGAACTGAGAGTCTTAGATTAGAAAATTTTGAGATAAAAGAAAAGATTTTAAAATTAGAAAATGATTTTCAAAACTCTCATAAGGAAATAATCTCAGAGACTCCCAGCAATGCTGATAAGATCATCAAAGAGTATGATCACAACTTTCAGAAGTTTATGGCTAAAAACATAGATAGAAGCAAGATGGCTTCAATGATCTATGGAGTTAGCAGGAATGGCAGAAAAGGAATAGGATACCAAGGTAAGGTATCTCCACCTAAGAAAGTCATGGACCTAGTTATAAAACGCACACCACTAAAATCACACCTTACATACGGGCACACACATGACCTAAAATACACTAGTAATGATTACTCTGCCAAACCAAAATTCAAACAGAATTTTGGTAAAAATAACAAACCAGGACCCAAAAAGATATAGGTACCTAAGGACAAAATTATATATGTAGCAGATATCTTTAGCAGCAAGTCTAAAACACCAGTCATGGTACCTGGACTCTAGATGCTCTCGACACATGATGGGAAGAAAGAATATGTTCCAAAGCCTGAAACTTAAACCTGGAGGCTACGTGGGCTTTGGAGGCAACCAAAGAGGGAAGATCATTGGCTCTGGAACAGTAGGTAATGGTAATCTTCCTTCTATCAATAATGTGCTTTTAGTTGATAGATTGATGCATAACCTGTTATCCATAAGTCAATTAAGTGATAACAGTTATGATATAATCTTTAATCAAAATTCATGCAAAGTTGTTAGTCAGAAAGATGTAACTATCCTATTTAATGGAAAGAGGAAAAACAACATTTATAAGATAAAACTTTCTGAACTAAAAAGTCAGAATGTAAAATTCCTTCTCTCTGTTAACAACGAGCAATGGGCCTGGCACAGAAGATTGGGGCATGTTAGTATGAGAAGAATATCTCAGATTACAAACTCAATCTGGTCAGAGGACTTCCTAATCTGAAGTTCAGCTCAGATGATCTGTGTGAAGCTTGTCAGAAAGGCAAATTTGCAAAACCTGCTTTTAAAGCTAAAAATGTTGTTTCCACCTCTAGGCCATTAGAACTTCACCACATAGACTTATTTGGACCAGTGAAAACTGCGTTTGTTAGTGGCAAGAAGTATGGGTTAGTGATCGTAGATGACTATAGAAGATGGACATGGGTAAAGTTCTTAAGACACAAGGACAAGTCACATTCTGTGTTCGTTGCAGTCTGTAACCAAGTTCAGAATGAAAAGGATCTTAGAATTGTCAAAGTCAGAAGTGATCATGGTGGCAAATTTGAAAATAAAAAATTTGAAACATTTTTTAATGAAAAAGACATCTCGCATGACTTCTCTTGTCCTAGAACTCCCCAACAAAATGGAGTTGTAGAACGAAAGAACAGAACAATGCAAGAAATGGCCAGAACCATGATCAATGAGACTAACATTGCTAAGATCTTATGGGCAGAAGCAATTAACACAGCGTGTTATATTCAGAATAGAATCTCTATAAGACCTATTCTGGAAAAAAATCCATATGAATTATGGAAGAACAGAAAACCCAACATTTCTTATTTCCATTCTTTTGGATGCACATGTTTTATTCTGAATACTAAAGATCATCTGAATAAGTTTGACTCTAAAGCATATAAGTGTATTATGTTAGGATACTCTAAATGCTCAAGAGGGTACAAAGTATACAATACAGAAACACAGATTGTTGAAGAGTCAATCAGTGTTAGATTTGATGATAAGCTTGACCTTCAAAAGTCAAAGCAGAATGAATCTTTTGCAGATATAGAAGTTAAATTCACAGGTACTGAAGACAACTCATCATAAGTTCCCAACAGAGACGCTCCAACAACTTCAAAAAGAAATGTTACAGGTGCTCCAGTACCTTTTGTTGATCAACTCCAGAAAAGGTTATCTAGAAGCAGCATAGCTCACCCAGAAGATAAGATCCTGGGAAAGAAGGATGATCCAATCAGAACAAGATCAACATTCAGAAACTCTGAAGAATCCTTCATGGGAATGGTCTCACTGATTGAACCAACAACAATTGATGAAGCTCTTATGGACAATGACTGGATTCTCGCAATGCAGGAGGAATTAAACCAGTTCACCAGAAATGACGTATGGGATCTGGTTCCCAAACCAAAAGGATTCAACGTCATTGGAACAAAGTGGGTGTTCAGAAACAAACTGAATGAGCTAGAAGAAGTCATCAGAAATAAGGCACGACTGGTGGCACAAGGTTATAGTCAACAAAAGGGGATAGACTATACAAAAACCTTTGCTCCAGTCGCCAGGTTAGAATCTATCAGACTCTTAATCTCCTTTGTTGTAAATAATAGCATCACTCTGTATCAGATGGATGTCAAAAGTGCATTCTTAAATGGTTACATAGATGAAGAGGTATATGTGCACCAACCCCCTGGGTTTGAAAACTCTAAACACCCAGAATATGTTTTCAAACTAAAGAAGTCACTCTATGGTATGAAACAAACTCCCAGAGCTTGGTATGAAAGACTAAGTAACTTCCTGTTAGAAAAGGAATTCACCAGAGGGAAAGTGGACACAACCTTGTTCTGTAAGACATTTAAGAATGACATTTTAGTTTGTCATATTTATGTAGATGATATCATTTTTGGATCCACTAAACCTTCTCTGGGAAGAGAATTTGCTAAGTGCATGCAGGCAGAGTTTGAGATGAGCTTAATGGGGGAACTTAAATTCTTTCTGGGCATTCAGATAAACCAAACTCCAGAAGGAACTTACATTCATCAGAGCAAATATGTCAGAGAACTTCTAAAGAAATTTGACCTCTCAGAATGTAAGCCCTCAAAGACTCCAATGCATCCCACGTGCATTCTGGAAAAGGAAGAGGTAAGTAAAAAGGTAGAACAGAAAATCTACAGAGGTATGATTGGATCTCTCCTTTATCTGACGGCTTCAAGGCCTGATATTTTATTCAGTATTTGCTTATGTGCTAGATTCCAATCAAATCCTAGAGAATCTCACTTAACAGCAGTTAAGCAAATTTTCAAGTATCTGAAAGGTACTACTAATCTGGGTTTGTTTTATAGAAAATCCAATAAATACAGCTTAGTAGGATACTGTGATGCAGACTTTGCTGGAGACTGAGTAGAGCATAAAAGCACTTCTGGAAGCTACCAGTTTCTGGGAGACAACCTGATCTCATGGACCAACAAGAGACAGTCCATAATAGCATTGTCAACAACAAAAGCTGAATACATAGCAACTGTTGGATGTAGCACTCAAATGCTCTGGATGAAAAGTCAACTTGAAGACTTCAACATATTTGAAAGTAACATTCCTATCTTCTGTGATAACACTTCTGCCATATATCTATCAAGAAATCCCATTTTGCATTCTTGGGCTAAGCATATAGAAATAAAACATCACTTTATTAGGGATTATATTCAGAAAGGAATTCTTACTTTAAAATTTATTGACACAGACCATCAATGGGCTGATGTGTTTACAAAACCCCTTTCTGAAGATATATTCAATTTCATTCTGAAACATCTCAGCATGAAATTGTGTCCAGAATAAAATGTTTTATTTGCATATTCTAACCCTCAGAATTTTATTGTTTTCTGTGAACATCTGATCAACTTGTCTTCAGAAGTTAGGAGTACAGTTGCCTCAGAATCTATCTATGAAGATATGAACTTTTCATTTTAAGGATAGAGGCGTGCAGTTCACACCATCAGACATCTGTCATCCTCTCACAATCTACCTTCTGAGGCTGAACACGTGTTCAAATTTTGAAGGGTCCAAGGCTCTGATTGGATGCATTGAGACACTTGTCATTGGTAACTGTTCAATATCTCTCTAAATCCCCTAATTTCAGGTTTCATTAATTCAATATAATCATTACTTATTTTCTATTTCTTACTGATTAAATTTTCTAAAGAACTTATATAAACTCAATGTACTATTTCATTCATTCACGTTTTACCACCTTCAATACTCTCTCTTGCTCTAGTTTTTAAAAAACCCTTTCTATCAATTTTCATCAAAGAATCCATGTGAACAATGACATCCTCATCAAGTCTCAAGAATCTCAACAGTGCTCCTGGTTCTTCATCAACTGAACAATATGAGGAGCCCATTAGAACACTACTCACTCTGGTCGACAACCTTGAAGTTCTCTGTGTATTGATCGTCGATTTTGAAAGCTTACAAGAAAATGGGTTTAATCTGTATGAAGATGTAACTGCACAGGGATAGAGCAGATACTTTGATCGTCTGTTGGGTCCAACTTTTCCCATTCTTGTTAAAGAGTTTTGGATTCATGCTACTTCATCCAACCACCAGGTCACATCATATGTTATGGGAAAGAAGATAGTGATTACATAAGATTTGATCGGGAAACTCATTGGATACAATGGCGGCGGAGTCAGGTGCATTGATATGGCTGATAAGTGTTCTGACCTAAAATCCATTGCTAGGGTCATCTTCACTTCTGGACAGCCATCCAGCAAGATCAGAGACTTGAAAGATCATTATAGAATCTGGGCTAGAATAATTCTGGGATGTATCAATCACAGGAAGCCTACAAGCTCTCCTGATTACATCAACATCAATCGGCAGTTTCTGATATACTTCATTGCAAAGAAGACCAAGATAAACCTTCCACATTTGCTCTTCAACCATCTCAGAACAAGTGTGAAAGAGACAAGAGAAGAAGAAAGAACTAAGAGGGATTGGATTCCTCTAGGAAAATTGATTTCAGATATTCTAACGGAAAGCAGGCTGATAGAACATCTGACAGAGGCTCAAGAAATCAGCACTCTGGAAGCAACTGCTGGGAAACCTCTGAATGCTAAGAATCTGAAGAAAATGAAGATTATTGAAAGCATTAAGAAGGAACCAACCATTTCTTCTCATGAGGTCATCACTTCTAGGAGAATCCATCTGAAGTATTTTCCACTATTCTCTGAGATAGATGCCTCTCTAGAGATTATAGTCAGATACCTTGAAGCTTGTAGGAAGATGACCCATCTGTAACTCTTGGAAGTTTCTTAAATGAACCTCACTCCCCTAATCCAAATCCAGAACAACATGAACCAGAACTTGCAAGAGTTCTCTCTAATATTGAACTGCTTGATCAAGACTTTTTCTCACCACTCCCAGAAAATCCAAACACTCAATCTCAACAACCAGAAAATATACAACCACACTCTCCTCAACCAGAACATTAAAACCTCAACTCACCCCAACCAGAAAACAAAAATCCTCTCACTCCTCAATCTGAAAATCCATCTTTTGAAATACCTGAACCAAAAATTCAACACGCTACCACAAACCAATCAGAAGACTCCCTTTCAGACTCTGATACCACTACCCCAATTCCCGGGATAACAGAACCTCTTACGGTTCATTTACCTCTCTCCATTCATGATATTCCAGAAATACCTTCACCATATGAATCCACACCACCAAACACCCCTCACTCACCAATCCTGATTTCTGATTCTTTAACTCCCTCACCAATCAACCGTCCAGCTGACCACCTCAGAACTGTCATTGATCTAGAAGCGCTAGACCATCTAGCTTCCACCTCAAACAAAATTGCCATCCCCAAACCTAAACCAACCTTAACCAAATCAGATGTTGGTAAGAACCTGTTGATTTTTGAAATAGAAATACAGGAATGGGTTACTTCTTTGAAGCAAGCCAATCAAGAGAATTCTAATCCTGCTGCTTCTGATTCTCTGTGGGAAAGATTCAGAAAATGGTTCAACTCTGAATCCCAGAAGCTGGTAGAATTAAGCTATGAAATGGCTCAGCAGAACTTCAGTTATCAGCTGAAATCCTTCAAAGATCAAGTTCTAAGCCACTGGGACAAGAAAGAAATTATTCTGCTGGAAAATGCTCCCTAGAAAGAGCACCAACCTTCAGAAGCCACTAAACCAGATTCTGATAGTCACCCTCTAACTACTGCTCCAGAAAAGGTGATTGCAACAGAAGAAGTTGTTCAATCAGAAGAGGCTACAGAGTGTTCTGAACGACATACAACCCCTGAAGATACACCAGCTTCGTCTCTAGTCATGCAAACTCTGGAAGAGTTGAAGAAGGAGAATGCCTTAATCCATGCCAGATTGGATAAGCAAGAAGACTCAAACAAAGAGATCAGGTATATATTGGATAAATAAGAAGATACAACAAAAGAAATCAAAGACATTATGGGAAATCATGAAGAATCAAGCACTCAGATTAAGAGCTTGTTGGAAGCGTTGTTCACACGAATTCCCTCTCCATCTTAGATTTTCTTTAACTGTTTATCTGTATTTTTCATCGTATCCTCTTTGTTTCTGAAAAATGTCATTGCATTCTGTTTTCAATAAAAATCATATTTTTGACTCTGATTATATTTCTTTTTGATACCTGACAAAAAGGGGGAGAATGTAAGATATTTTCAATAACAGTATACCGGGACAAAGTCTCAACCATTCTGAATATCTTAACCTCTATGTTTTCTGAAAAGCTTGGAACAGGAAAATATTCTGATAAGGACAGAAGGAGATGCATCAAAAGCTCTGACGAGAAGGAACTTCAGGGAAGTAACTCATCTCTATCTGAGTAATCAACTCAGGGGGAGACTCTCTTAAGCTTTTTGCTCTATATTTTTCATTGAAAATCCTAGTTTTTGTCATCATCAAAAAGGGGGAGATTGTTAGAACATAGTTTGATTCTACAACCCTTATTTGTTTTGATGATAACAAACACAAAGAACAAATATGCACTCTAAATTTGTGTTATTTTGAATGCAGAAGTTCTGACTGAAACAACATCAGAAGTTAAGCTACAGAAGCTTTGAAGCTGAGGTAATCAGAATATTCTGAAGAATGATGATCAGAATCTGCGCTAAAGTAAAGAATACTCTGATTCTGAACATAAGTCTAATTTTCCATCAGATCTTCACATCTATGAGTCATCAATGTTCTGAAGTAAAAGCAGCATGCAAGATTCTAGTTCGGAAGCGTTACTTTTCAATTAAGGCAGTATCATATGCAACGACTTCATTCAGACAAGAATCTTCTCAATATGGAAATAACATTGAGTGTCCATTATCACGCTTTATGTTGGACAAGATTTCCATACCTATATAAACAAGATTAAAGGACAAATCGTTCACTAATTGAATACACGACTGCTCATACATCAAAAACGCTGCAAACATTCATATTCACTTATACGCTCAAATTGTGTAATATATCACAATAGTGATACGGTTTTTGTAACGAAAAACAACAGTACACAGTAAATCATTTTCTTTTGATTAAGCTAGTTTTCCTTGAGATAAACCAGGTTGTGGGTGTACTCAAGAAGTCTTTAGCAGTTGTCAAAGTAGTATTGTAATCAAGTTTTGATTAGTGAATTAAGTCCTCGTTGGAGAGAGGCGAAATCACCTTGGAGGGTGGACTGGAGTAGTTTGAGATCAAACGAACCAGGATAAAAATATCGTGTCTACTGCTTTTGATTTTAAGGTTCAATTCAACCCCCCTTCTTGTGTTTTTCACTTCTTCATTTATGATATTTTACACTTTGTCATTATATTGCATCTTGTGATCTGTGGATCTGGAACTGACTGTTTAACGCTGGTTCGCGAAATGTCGCGGAAGCAAGAGTCGCCACCGTCTTTTATTTTCTCCAAATGGAAAGGACAAAAGCACAGAAAAATTCCTTATAGAGATTGCTCTCGGTTCGGGAGGTAGATTATAGAAAGGGAAGGTGTTAGCACCCTTTCTATCCATGGTTATCCATGGGCTCTTAGATACTTGCTCATTGTGTTTTCAAAAAATGGTTTGTTTGCTTTTCAACTGTGGGTTTTAAAAAGTTTCTTTGAAAATTTCAGTTCGACTCTTGTATCGGTCCTCAAGAGTGTTTGAAAAATTGCTTTCGAAAGCTTTTGAAAAGGTGTCGGTGTGAAAAGTATTTTTGATTTATTTTTGAAATTAGAGCAAGCATCTAGAGTCGTCTACCTACCCTAAGGAATTCGTCTGTGTAAATGTCCTTTAAAGTAGTGCCATCCCACCATTGAGAGGTAGGTAGCACCACTATTGGAGGTATTCGGGTCAATTCGAGTTTAGGGACATGGTGATCACCAGAGCAATGGGAAGACACCTTAGAAGCTACCCTCATGCCAGGTTCCCGGATCATGAGGACTTACTAAGACATCCTCTACTCGACGATCACCTTTCGAGGCAAGGCAACAGTGAGGCGTACCCTAGGGGTAGTGTGTGATTTGTGTGTCGTTTTCAGATATTTTGTCTTGTCATGTTATGAGTGATCTACGCGTTTGTTTTTATTTTAGGTCATTCATTCTTGCATGCATTTATTTAACAGTTAAAAGAAAAAGTGCGGAAAGATAAAATTCTTAAACTATTACAAAGGCGCGGGTCCACATCGCCAAATTAAAATCCAGGACCCGATTTGACAGAAAGTAAATAAAGAAATAAGGTAAAAGTGCGAAAGACAAATATTTACATGGCTTTGGGAGAAGTACATAAGAATTATACGAAAAGAAAGTAAATGTGCGAATTGGAATTAAAATTGGAAACGAGGGCGTTGGGGCCTTTTTTTAATGAAATTAAATTAAATGATTAAATTAATTAAGTTAAAAAGAAATTGTTTTTTTGAGATTTTTTGTATTTATGAATCTTTAATAAGAGAATTAAATGAAATTGAGAAATTAACCCTAATTCTAATTTTTTATTTATTAAGAAAAACATGTTAAAATTAAACTTAAAATTAATCTAATTATTTACATGGTGATTTAATTACAAAAATAATATTTAATAATTAATTATTGTGAAAGAAAAGAAAAAAGGATAAAAATACTTAAAAAACCTTAATTCTACCAATGTTAAATTTATTAAGAAAAGATATTAAAATTAACCCTAAGTTTAAATCTAATTAATTAGTGAGGTTTATTTACAAAAATATTAGTTAAATAAAATATATTTAATTTTTATGACTTTTCTAATTTTTATATTATTTTTATATTTTTAGGAAAATAAGTAAATTAAAGAATTAAAGGAAATTAATTAAAACAAAGAAAAGAAAAATATAAAAATAGAATAAAAGGAGCAAACCCTAGGGGGGTCTGTCCCCAAATTGGAGGGTTTTGTCCAACATTTTAGGCCCATCTTGGGAGGCCTTCGTTGACTTTTCCTGGAAGCGTGTCACCTCTTTGACTCATGCCCATGGTATTCACCAAATCTAGGCCTTCAGATTGTCTCCATTGGCCAAGTGGCAAGCTGGATTTGAGGGACGTATGGTGTTCCCTTGTAACGAAACTGCACAGAAGCATGTTTATAAAAATAATATGGAAAGGGATGGGGGACCTGGGGTTCGAACCCAGGTCCCAGGGATTACCACCAATATGCTTTGCCAACTGCTCCAACTGCGCTTCTTATCTATATAATAACTAATAAATAATATGAAATAAAACAATGGTTAGTGGATAAATTCAGCGCGAAAATTCAAATCACCCTATCATGTCCTGACACTTCATCATCTTCCTCCTTGTTTTGTTTTTTCCCTGAAACATGAAAAGGTTAGCGGGGGTTTTAAACCCCCCCAAAATATGCTTGTTTTCAAAATAACGATTAGGCCATGGGGCTATATAAATTAGGCGCGAGGTATCTATTCAGATCGTCCAAGCACGCTGAGTTCAGTCATGGTACTGTGATGTTCCAATTTTACAACATTTAGAAACGCCCAAATTAAAACTTGAAGAACCCTAGCCTGTATCAATGGTGAATCTTCTATTTTGGCACGAAAACTTAATTAAAGTATGCAGTTAGTTTCAGAAGCAACCAATTAGTAAGAATCCATAAGAAAAATGCAATGAATATGCTTGGATATTAAAACACGAATATGCATAAAAGTGAAAACAGTTTGACTCATAACTACCAATTCTCAAGGTTTCAGGCTATGATATTGATTCAGTCTCCTTCCTTGAAGTCTCAGCAAGCCAATGGAACAATTATTTTGGCTTGAATCGCCCTAGAACCTAGTTTTCAGTATTGGACTTTTTTGAGAAAATTGCAAGTTTGGCTATGGCTTTTCTGCGCAGCTTTGTGGTCTCTTGGAATAGGGTTAGCTTTGCACTTATGTATGGAATGATTAGGGTAAGAATTCAGAGCCAAAGGATCCTTGCATTGATGTGGAAAATATTTGATTTTCAAGCCATAATTTTTCAATCTTTTTCACATGTTTTTGATGCCAATCATATCCAATTGCCATGATTCTTTCTATATCTGATTGTGCACGAAATCTTAAGCCTATTCCATGCACAAAAAGATTTAAAAACCTAAGTTTAGTATTTTCCACATATTTAATTTAATTAAATGAATTATTAATAATTAAAAATCCAAATAAATAAATAAAAATGATAAAAAAACTTCCCTTTGGTCCAAATGGTCGTGCACATGCTTTGGATGATGAATTGTGGAAGAAAAAGAGGCCCTTTAACATTTTTAGGTCATTTGAAGTAGTGTTGACTTTTCAAAATATCCAAAAATTTCCCAACTTCCACAAGGCATAACTTGCTCAATTTTTAAGCTTTGCTCATGTTCTTGGACATTTTGGAAAGGTCTTTGAGTCCTCTAACTAATGCCTTTGGTCCCATGTCATTTTGATTTACCAATATCAAGTTATGGCCTTTGACTCAAAGTCTCTTTTTGTTGACTTTTGAAAATGACCTATAATGTTGAAATTGATAACTTTTTGTGAGAGCATTTCTTGGACTTGAAGTGTGAAGAGGAGTTGTAGGAAATGTCTTTCTCTTCAAAATGAGCTTTGGATGGAATTTTTCTGATAATCCATGTGGAAGTTATGCCTTGGTCAAGTTACAGTTGACTTTTTCAACTGTCCAAATATGGAAACTTTTGTATCTTGAGACTTTTTGAGCCAAGCTTTGAGAATCATGATCAAGCATTGATCAAATGATGTTTGTGGCTTCAAAATGAGATGTTGACCAAAAATTTGAACTTTTGACTGTCAAATGACCATTTTGCCCCTACAGTTGACTGTAGTGCAATTAGGGTTTTTGACTGTGCAATTTTGTGCTGTAGGTCTTGAAACTTGGTATGAGGATGCTTGACCATGTTTATAGGCATGTGGGACTTGATTGGACCCTTGGAAACTTCATTTTCTTTGTCAGAACCAAAACCCTAATTTTTGACTGTTAGGAGGCCCTTGAACTGTACAACCCTTGGGGAGATTTTGAAGCATTGACTTGGCAAATCTTGAAGAATATGGGAGGGAAAATTTTGGGGTACAACAGTTGCCCCTGTTCAATCTTCTTAAACCTGAGGATGCAGATTGGCTGACGTGCCTTTCGTAATCCAAAGGTTGAAGATGATTGAACACTAGAGTGCCTAGAAATTTGCGCTCACATAGTAGTGTGATGATGGGGAATGGGCTTATAGATGCCATTTGGAGATTGATGGATAGGATGATGGGCTTACAGATGCCATGCTAAGGGGTGATGGACGGTGGATGGGCTCACAGATGCCATCTGGGTGTTGATTGCGTAAGAGTTTCCCTAGCGAGAACTTGCGTACCTGCAAAAGAAAAATGAGTACCTGGCATGTTACAGGAGCTGGTCTTCAAACTCTTTGTATAGCTGTGTCCTGACTGGTTATAGGAGCTGGATCTGGATCTTCAAAAGGTGATGAATGAACCGGGGATGGTTACTACCTCAACAGGAACGGTGAGAGAACCTTGGATGACTACTACCTCAACAGTATCATTGAGAGAATCTGGAGACGATTACTACCTCCGCAGTAACGCTGAGAGAACCTCGGGACGATTACTACCTCAACAGGAACGCTGAGAGAATCTTGGGCGACTTCAACCTCAACAGTAATCATTGAGAGAATCTGGGGACGATTACTACCTCCGCAGTAACGGGGAGAGAACCATAGGCGACTTTAACCTCAACAGTAATCATTGAGAGAATCTTGGGCGACTTTAACCTCAACAGTAATCATTGAGAGAATCTTGGACGACTTCTACTTCAACAGTAATCATTGAGAGAATCTTGGATATCTTCTACTTCAACAGTAACGCTGAGAAGATCTTGGGGCGATTACTACCTCCGCAGTAACGGGGAGAGAACCACAGGCGACTACAACCTCAACAGTAATCATTGAGAGAATCTTGGATAACTTATGCTGAGTCTTTATCAGGAAAATCTGTTAGGGGTCGATTTAGCTGGACTAGAGAAGGCCTTTGACTGGATAAGAAACAGAAAAATCTTAAGGTCGATTTAACTGAACTGGTCTAGGTCTTGATGTCTTCAACTGGATAAGAAACAGGGAGATCTTAGGGTCGATCTGACTGAACCAGAGAAGGCCTTGGACTGGATAAGAAACAGTAAAACCTTGGGAGAGATTTAACTGAACCGGTCGAGGTCTTGAAATGTAGCAGAGAACTTAACCGAATCTTTCCTGCAAAGTAAAGGTCAGTCATATGCAATACATGATATGGATCAAGCAATGATGTTCTCAACATAAATGAGATTGTAAGATATGATGCGTATATGCATGCTGTAATGATGCATGTGATGTTTAGGAATGTATGTTTTGTCATTTAGGAAAATAGATCCTTGACGGGTGCCGGGAAGTCACTCCTGGGCTGATGTTGAAGAATTAGATATTTGCTTCCGCTGGGGGTGATAGTTGCAAGAATTCCGGTAGGAGAAGATAACTCCGTTGGGGAATAAACTTGGCGAATGGATTACTCTGCGGGGAGAAAAGTACTCTAGTGATCTTGCTGGGAAGCAATACTCTGTGGGGAGAGAGATACTTTGCCGAGTTTGATGAAGATAACTTGCTGGGGATACTCTTACTGTGTTGGAAGTGTTAATAGACTTCGCTGGGGATAAGAAGACTTTGTCGAGGACGATCTTTCCGTGGCTTTTGGATGAGGATAACCCAGTTATATCCTGGTAAGGAAATAACTCTTTGAATAAAGCCGGACGACGCGTTCGTGCTTCGCGAGGATAAGCTTCCAGAATCTACTGGGGGATAAGCTTACTGCTTGGGGAGATGGATTCCAACTTTCCTGGGGAAACTGGATTGGACTCTCTTGGGGAAGTTTTGAGATGTATCGGGGAAGTGACTCCACTGGATGTCTGATATACCGCCGGGGAACAACCTTTAGGCCAAGACTGCCGGGGATGCTTGTTAAGGATGCATATATACTGCCGGAGAATGTCGAGATCTGCTGGAGGATACCCAACTTCCTTAAGGTTTGATAGTAGCTTTGATTGGGGAGAGTGTACTACTTGCTGGCTCACTCTCTGGGGAATTAAGATATCTGGTTATGTTCTTTAGCTGAACCTACCTTGGTACCTTGGAGGACAGAACAATTAGATTGCTTAAACAACTCTTTATTGCCCCTGTTTCTAATGTTACCTGTAGTTAATCCTTTGTTTCGTATGCAAATATTCATGAGTTAGCAAATTATTGTCAATGCATATATCACAAATTGAACCTTGGACGTTCTTCGCAAAACAAAACAGAAAAGGAAAAAACAATTGGCGATTTTAACTGAAAAGTATA
Source organism: Vicia faba (assembly GCA_948472305.1). Classification (NCBI taxonomy): domain Eukaryota; kingdom Viridiplantae; phylum Streptophyta; class Magnoliopsida; order Fabales; family Fabaceae; genus Vicia; species Vicia faba. Next base: position 240,410,652 of record OX451740.1, read on the forward strand.
TTTGTATAGATTTTTGAATTGCCCGTAAATAGGCGTTTTATGTACAAGAGGCTGACGTCCTAGTAAGAGAACGCCGCCGAACAAAAGAGTTTATATAAATTTTGTACAAGAGAAACTAAAACAGCTGTGTGAAATGAATGATCCCACTGGGTTTCAACTCTGCTATCGCCTTTATATCTCCGAGCATCTCATCACTTGATGACCTTAGTTGAAGATGAAGCTGATTGATCGATGCCGTCTGAACTTGATGTAGATACCGGATTCTGGATGCAAAGTGATCCAATGAGACATAGTATTACGCTTTATCCCTAACTTTTGCCTGGACTGCCCTTTCGGGTTTTCAGTCCACCGGGATACCCATTTTTGCCCAAGCCGCCTTTTCAGGTTTTCGACTTGCCGAGTGTACAGATTTTTTCATTTCATCCCTTCATTTTGCCCGAACCCTTTTGGTTCACCGGGAAGCCCTAATTTTTGCCTAGGCATGTCAGCCTAGCGGGTCCTTTTTTATGCGTAGTATCTTTTTACTATGTCTGCATTGGCGGGGTGAGGAAGGTCGTCACCATCCATGTTGGTTAAAATCATGGCTCCTCCTGAGAACACATGTTTAACCATAAACGGCCCTTCATACATAGGGGTCCATTTGCCCCTTGGATCACTCTGAGGGAGGATGATACGCTTGATCACCAGATCCCCGACTTGATATTCCTGTGGTCTGACCTTTTTGTTAAATGCCTTGATCATCCGTTTCTGATACGTCTGACCATGACAAATAGCAGCAAGTCTCTTTTCATCAATAAGGTTCAATTGATCAAGTCGTGTCTGGATCCAATCGTCTTCACTCAGATCTGCATCCTTCATTATCCGGAGAGAGGGTATCTGTACTTCGATCGGTAAGACTGCCTCCATACCATAAACCAAGGAGAAAGGAGTTGCCCCGGTTGACTTCCTGGCTGAGGTACGGTACCCATGTAGAGCGAACGGTAACATCTCGTGCCAATCTTTATAAGTCACTGTCATCTTCTGCACGATTTTCTTGATATTTTTATTTTCTGCTTCTACAGCCCCATTTATCTTCGGTCTGTAAGGAGAAGAGTTGTGGTGCTGTATCTTGAACTGCTCGCAGAGCTCAGTGATCATCTTGTTATTGAGATTGGTACCGTTGTCTGTAATGATTCTCTCAGGGACGCCGTATCGACAGATCAGATTATGCCGAATGAACCGTGCCACAACAATCTTGGTTACCGTAGCGTAGGATGCTGCTTCAACCCACTTCGTGAAATAATCGATCGCCACTAGGATGAAGCGATGCCCGTTGGATGCCGTAGGTTTAATCTCACCGATCATGTCTATGCCCCACATTGCAAACGGCCAAGGCGCAGTCAGAACATTCAGAGGAACTGGAGGAACATGCACCTTGTCTGCGTATATCTGGCATTTATGGCATATCCGAGAATGTTGGTAGCAGTCAGCTTCCATGGTGGACCAGAAATACCCTGCCCGAAGGATTTTCTTCGCCATAGTGTGTCCACTGGAATGTGTACCAAAGGTCCCTTCATGTAACTCTTCCATGATCCTTTCTGCTTCGGTCTTGTCCACACAACGCAGTAAGGTCGAATCATGGTTTCGCTTGTACAAGATGCCGTTGCTAAGGAAGAACTTCGCTGCGAACCTCCTCAGAAACTTCTTATCGTTGACAGATGCTCCTTCAGGGTATTCCTGAGCTTCCAAATATCTCTTCACTTCATGGTACCAAGGCTTCTCAGTCACCAATTCAGTCTCGAGATCACAACAGTATGCCGGTTCGTCCAGTTTCCAGATAGTGACCTGGGGAGCCTCATTGTCCCATTTGACCTTGAACATAGAAGACATTGTAGCTAACGCGTCCGCCAGCTGATTCTCCTCTCTCGGAAAGTGTTCAAAAGTTATCTCTGTGAAGTGGGGGATCAATGTCAACACACATTTTTGTAAGGAATAAGATTTGGATGTTTCGTATCCCACTCCCCTTTGATCTGATTGATCACGAGAGCGGAATCTCCGAAGACACTCAAATACTTGATCCTTAGGTCGATCGCAGCTTGAAGACCCATGATGCATGCCTCATACTCCGCCATGTTGTTGGTACAGTTGAAACATAGCCGGGCAGTGAGTGGAGTATGAGTGCCTTGAGGCGATATGATTACAGCGCCGATACCGTTACCCAAAGCATTGGAGGCTCCGTCAAAGTGCATAGACCATCGGGATCCTTCCTCAGGTCCTTCATCCGGTCCAGGTACTTCACAATCAGTCACTATCATGATGCTCTCGTCCGGAAACTCGAAGTTCATTGACTGATAGTCGTCTACGGCCTGATGTGCCAAGTGGTCTGCCAATACACTTCCCTTGATGGCTTTCTGGGTCGTGTACTGAATGTCGTATTCCGTCAAGATCATTTGCCATCTTGCTATTCTCCCAGACAGAGCAGGCTTTTCGAATATGTACTTTATAGGATCCATCTTTGAGATCAACAAGGTAGTGTGAGTCAACATATACTGTCTCAGCCGGCGAGCAGCCCATACCAAAGCGCAGCAAGTTTTCTCAAGCAGTGAGTATCGGGTCTCACAGTCGGTAAACTTTTTGCTAAGGTAATAAATGGCATGCTCTTTTCGGCCAGACTCGTCATGTTGCCCCAGCACACACCCCATTGAGTTGTCAAGCACTGTCAGGTATAGTATCAGAGGTATCCCTTCAACCGGTGGCATAAGGATGGGTGGTTCTTGGAGATATTCTTTAATTCTGTCAAAAGCAGCCTGACATTCATCATTCCAACGTACTACCTGATCTTTCTTCAGCAGCTTGAAGATTGGTTCACAGGTGGCAGTTAGGTGCGAGATGAAGCGAGCAATGTAATTCAGGCATCCTAAAAAGCCTCTGACTTCCTTCTCTGTCTTAGGAACTGGCATCTCTTGAATAGCTTTGACCTTAGCAGGGTCCACTTGAATACCCTTGTCACTTACAACGAAGCCTAGAAACTTTCCAGATCTTACCCCGAAGGTGCACTTGTTCGGGTTCAACCTCAGCTTGTACAGCTTCAGACGGTCAAATAATTTCTGCAGATGATCTAAATGCTCTTCCTCAGTCTGGGACCTTGCGATCATGTCATCAACATACACTTCTATCTCATGATGGATCATGTCATGAAATAAAGCAACCATGGCACGTTGGTAGGTTGCCCCAGCATTTTTCAGTCCAAAAGGCATGACCTTGTAGCAGAAGGTGCCCCACTGAGTAACAAAGGTAGTCTTTTCCATGTCTTCAGGAGCCATCTTGATTTGATTGTAACCTGAAAAGCCATCCATGAAAGAGAACACCTTATGCTGAGCTGTATTGTCAACAAGGACATCAATGTGAGGTAAAGGGAAGTCATCTTTGGGGCTGGCCCTGTTCAGATCCCTGTAGTCGACACACATGCTGACCTTACCATCCTTCTTTGGTACCGGCACCACATTAGCAACCCACTGAGGGTAAGAGGTCACTGCAAGAAACCCAACATCAAACTGTTTCATAACCTCGGCTTTGATCTTCTCAGACATCTCTGGACGCATACGGCGGACCTTTTGCTTGACTGGAGGGAAGTCTTCCTTAGTAGGCAAATGATGGACCACAATATCGGTATCCAACCCGGGCATGTCTTCGTAGGACCAGGCAAAGATCTCCATATAATCATGTAGCATCTTAGTCAACCGTTGCTTCACGCTGAGCTCTAGGTTGGCACCAATCTTTACCTCTTTCCTGTCTGCCTCAGTACCCAAGTTTATTATTTCCACTGGCTCTTCATGTGGTTGAATTGCCCTCTCTTCCTGAAGTAACAGTCTTGCAAGCTCGCCAGGCACTTCGCAATCATCTTCACCTTCGTCTTCGGCTAAGTTGATCGGATTTTCGAAGTCATAACTGGCAGTAGCAGAGTCGTTACTAGTGAGATCCAGAGTGGATTGGAACCTGTATGAGTGAGTGTGTGTAAATACAGCTGTTTTGAAATATATAAAGGAAGGAAAGACAGAAAAGGAGCATAAGATATGAAATGCAAGAAAACGTCCAAGATTTTTTTATTTATGATATATGAAATGACAATTTATATGCCCTCACAAATAAAGCCAACGGTGCCTCGGGTAAGACACCGGGCCATAGAGTTTTATTTATTGTTTATTACAAATAACGAAACAAAGAAGTTTATTACTGCGTAACAAAAGTAACAGGAGTATGGTCTTTGGCAATCCAATTGGTCAATCCGCCCTCAGTTGTCGGGTAGATCCAGCTATTGAATTCCGCTTCATCCACTTCATTATTCTCCCCGACAGCATTCACTCCTGGATTTGTAATGAGCACAGGAGGTCTTCTGGTCTTCGCCTTCCGCATAGCTTTCTGACCCTCTGCAGTAAAACCCAATCCGAACTTGTCAGTTTTCTATGTAAAATCAGGGAGCCTGCCCCAGTTAGTACATTCACCTTTCTGAACCACAGCCCGGACATCCTTCAGGGAAGCCATCTTCAAAGGAACATCCTCTTCGACCGCTGTTTCTGCTGCTGCTGAAATTGGAAGTACCTCTTCGAAATGCTGAAAGGGGGTTTCAATAAACTCCCCGTCCATCTCAATGTATCTGAAGGAATTCAAATGGCTCACCATATACTCCTCCTCTCCTTGCACAGTGACGATCTTCCCTCTGACGGGGTACTTGAGCTTCTGGTACAAGGTAGAGGTCACTGCCCCAGCTTTGTGGATCCAAGGTCGACCCAGTAGACAGGAGTACGATGGACGGATATCCATCACATAAAAGGTAGAGTCAAACACCTGAGAGCCCACACGAATAGGAATGTCAACCTCTCCATGAACCATCCTCTTGGAACCGTCGAAGGCTCTGACGATAATATTGCTAGGTTTTAATTCCAGGCCTTCACAATCCAAATGGTCTTAGGCTTTCTTGGGTAGCACATTTAGGGAAGAACCAGTGTCCACCAACACGTGCGCCAAAGTAGTGCCCCTGCATTCAATAGAGACATGCAGAGCATCATTGTGGTCCCTTCCCTTTGCAGTCAGGTCAGCATCTGAGAAACCCAAGCCATTGTCCGCTGTCAGATTTGCTACGCAATCGGTGAATTGAATTGCAGATGTCTCCTGTGGCACATGGGCCGTCTTGAGAAAGGAGATCAAGGCCTTAGCATGGGCCTCTGAGCATAGTAATAAGGAGAGCATTGAGATCTTGGAGGGAGTATGCCCCAGTTGTTCCACAACATTGAAGTCGCTCTTCTTGATTATCTTTAGGATTTCCTCCATTTCTTGTTGGGAGGCTTCAGCAGTTATAGGTATTGGTGCCTCCATCCGGGCAGGCTCATCTTCAATCCCTTTGCCCCGAGCATTAGATGACTCGGCAGCAGGGGAAACAACTTGGTCAGAAACAGGAACCGGTATACTTGTAGGTGTTATTGTGAGGGGTCTTCGAGCAGCGGGTGGTGCAATGTCAAGCGAGAAGAGCCTGCCACTGCGGGTAACCTTGGCTGGACCAGTGATATCGCAGATACTGGCGCCAGTGTTGAACTCTTGTTTGATTCCATTCACATATACATCTGCCCCATAGTGCCAGGGGACAGCTTTATCAGATACGTAGGGGAGAGGCCCCGGAACAGTAATAACAACAGGTGCGACAGTCATGATTTGAACAGGCTTCCTCGGGAGAGCCTTAATTGGATTATTGAAGATTGTAACAACAACAACTTCTTCTACCGGAATCAACTGAACAGCGGACTTTTTAAACAGAATCTCTTTGCTGTCCATTAGGCTTTGGATGCCCAACTTTAGCGAAGGACAACCAGATAGAGAAACAGCACAGAACAGGCAACCCTCACTGCAACCCGGAAATAAACCGGCCAGCAGTAGGTTCCTCTTGACAGTCTTCAAAGCAGTAGCTACATCATCCACGGAAACAGCGTAAACATCTTCATCAACAGCATTTACTCCATGCTGGGGCATAGGAGCAGTCACCACATTCGGCCTCTCAGGCGCTTCAAACTGTATCTCTTTTGCGTCAATAAGGTCTTGCACCTTATTCCTTAATGCCCAACAGTCATCAGTGGAATGCCCCGGGCTATCGGAGTGATAAGCACAGCGGGCATTTGGATTGTATTTCAGGGAGACAGTGTTCACAACTTTTGGGGCCTCTCTGACAGTCACTAGATTGGTGGATAGTAACTGTGGCAAGATCTGCGACAAAGTCATACTCAAACGTTTGAATTCTCTTCTAGGTCTTTCAGCCCTCTGAGGATTGGTTTGCCGAGGAGCGGCAACAGGCTTAGCAATCATTACCGCACTGACAGATTGGCGGCGCTCAGATTTCTCTTGTCTCCTGGAGCCGTATACATCACTAGCCTCCTTCTTGAAGGGTTTCTTCTCTGAACTTGTAGATGCACCCTTTGGAATCTTACCAGACTTCAACCCAGCCTCAATTCTCTCTCCAGTCAGAATAAGATCAGTAAACCCTGCAGATGAGTTACCGATAAGATGGTTGAAAAATGGCCCAGATAGGGTCCCCAGGAACATGTCTACCAACTCCCAGTCAGTCAACGAAGGCTGCACCCTGCCAGCCAGATCCCTCCACTTCTGAGCGTACTCTTTAAAACCTTCACTTGAACCTAACGACATACCCTGGAGTTGGGTACGTGTAGGGGCAAGGTCGGCATTATACTGATACTGCTTATAGAAAGAAGTAGCCAACTCCTCCCAGTTACGAACCTTGGTCCCATCCAGCTGATAGAACCATTCGAGATGAGTCCCTGAAAGACTCTCCTTGAAGAAGTGGATCCACAAATTCTTATCCACTGAGTACGGTTGAATCTTCCGCACGTAGGATCTGAGGTGTAGCTTGGGACAAGACGCCCCGTCATATTTGGTAAAAGATGGTGCTTTGAACTTACGAGGAATGATCACACCAGTAGACAAACCCAAATCTCCAAAATCCAGCCCAGGCACCTGTTGGATCTCCATAGCATTCAACCTGTCTTCCAACTGCTTGTAACGGTCTTCAGCCGGAGGATACTGTTCCTCATCAAAATCAGTCTCGTTGTCGGAGACTACCGGACTAGGACCTTTTTCCTCTTGAGGAGTACCCTTGCCTATGGAAGAACCAGCCTCTTCATTCTGCAGAGTGTTGCCAAACCTTCGGCCCGAGTTGAAAAGAACAGTTCTTCTCTTCTTCTTCTTTTCCTTCTTTAGGAGCAGAGCCTTCAGCTCTTCTTGGCCCTGAGCCAAACCCATGATTAGTTCCTGAAATTGCGCATTCTGCGCCTGAAGAGCCTTGATGGACATCTCAGTTGATGATGAGTCAGGATTCATGATGCTGAAATAAACAGCGAAGAACGGTAAGCAACCTGAAAAGGAGAAAACCTGCTATGTACATGATGAATGATATGTGTTTATGCAATGCATTCAAGGGTTCGAAAGTTTAAATTTGTTGTAGACAAAGAAGAACACACGTTATCATTAAGGAAATAATTGTTCAGTACATCAAAGCCTCATGGGCAAAATAATACAAAAGCAAATCAATCCCAGAAGACACTACACATCCTCTTTGGAGCTATGTAGGTGTTGAGATTCCTCTCCTCATGCAATAGGCGGGTGAACTCCAAGACCTTCTTTTCATTAGCATGTAAACTGGTCTCAAGAGAATTTCGTTCTTCCTTAAGCTGGATCCAGCTCTTCTGCATTTCTTCCCAGGACGTGGGCATGTCAGGGTGCTGAATAGTGTAGGACACTTCTCCTTCCAAGACTGGTTCTTTGATTACTGGGAGCATATGAGGATAAGGCATTACTAGCTTCTGGGAGCGGGCTCGTACCCACTTGAGATAAGGTTCCAACGGGATGGAATTCCTGTGCCCCAGTGTCTTGCTGTCTATCCTACTTGGCATCCTCCAAGCTCTGATAAATCTCTGGCGAAGTCCTTGTGCATCGTTGTCGAAGTCAAAAACTATGTCAGGAATTAACATGTCATAAGGGCCATCCCTCCGAGCATAACCAAACTGTCTCCAAGCTAGGCATGGGTTGTAAGTAATACCTCCTCTGATTCCAAGTAAAGGAACATTAGGGTACTCCCCGCAACGATCAATGATAGTGACATCTTCTCTGGACCGAGGGCACCAATGTATATCTGCATGTGTAAGAGTCATCAACCGTTGTGACCATCTCAAACCCCGCTCATTCTTCAAAACGGATTGCGGAAGGTGCGAAATAAACCACCTTCCCAGGAGAGGAGTGCAACACATAAGGACACCTCTTTTTCTCATGGTTCGAGTGTAACATGAGTGAAGGATGTCCCCCAGCAACGTAGGTATAGGATTCCTGGACATGAAGATCTGGACAGCACTGATATCTATAAGCTGATCTGGGTTAGGGAACAACACCAAACCATAGACAAGGAGGGCCACAACTTCTTCAAAAGCTTGCAAGTCAAGGGAGTTCCAATATTCATGGGCCTTTTCAAACAGAAATCTGGCTAAGAACCCTTTGATACCACTTCTAACTTCCCAATGGCCCTTGAGGTCAGATGATTGTAGGTGCAAGGCTTTAGCAATCTCTTCAAGCTTGGGTTCCTTTTCTGTACCGTTGTAGGGTAGTTGATCAAGGATAGGGATCTTCAGGAGCCGGGAGAACTCCTCCAATGTAGGTACCAACTGATAATCCAAGAAGGTGAAACAGTGATGCAGAGGGTCAAAGAACTGGAATAAGACCTTTATCATATCTTCCTCAATGTTGGTATTGACCAAGCTGATGAGTCTTCCATGTCTTTCACTGAATGAAGAGCTCTCGGGAATCCTGGATATAAGCTCCTTAAGCTGAGGAGGGATCCTTACAAGACTGATTTGAATTGTCTTTCTGCGAACAGTTTCCATGTCCTACAAAACAAGAACAAAGATGAAGATTCGAACCCCTGAAATGGTTAGTCAATGCATATGATGCTGGATGATGTCATGATGCTATGATTAAACACACCACAGATATTTACAAAGACAAACATGTAAGGCACACAAGGCACACAAGGCAAGCCCTTAGGGTTTAAGGCCAGCATGGGGTCTGGGTAGTACCCTCTTGAAGTTGGTGGGCTCAACCTGTCCTATTAGAAGTAACCGGGTTCTAAGGGTCCCAATATCATGGGATTGCTTTCATTGTTCATCGTTTCGATTTAGCCACTGAACTGGCGACCGAAATATTCCAGGAAAGCAACCCTCAATTGAGTGTAGTATCGAGTATCAACCAACCTTGGACTGCACCAAAGTCAGTTATCTCACTACCCTAAAGAGGCCAAGATAGTTCAATTAAGGTTCCTAAGGTCTGTTGATGCTTCACGACACCACGCGGAGGCCCCGTACTCTCCTTGACTGAACTCAAGGGTTACCGGTACACACAAAAGTGCCACATCAACGTAGCAGACTATTTCAACCATGTCGGTATACCCCGCACAGTTCCCTCACAGCCTTGTTGCTACTTTCTAAGAAGGTATCCCCCAGATCCGGGTTAGGATCTATAGAACTCCCAAGACAGTCCCACAATTTAAAGCAAGCAAAGCAATACAATTGAAAACACAGTTATGAACTAACTCTAAGGTACACCTCACTTTAAGTAAAATTCCCCAGCAGAGTCGCCAGTTCTGTGATTGGTGGATCTGGAACTGACTGTTTAACGCTGGTTCGCGAAATGTCGCGGAAGCAAGAGTCGCCACCGTCTTTTATTTTCTCCAAATGGAAAGGACAAAAGCACAGAAAAATTCCTTATAGAGATTGCTCTCGGTTCGGGAGGTAGATTATAGAAAGGGAAGGTGTTAGCACCCTTTCTATCCATGGTTATCCATGGGCTCTTAGATACTTGCTCATTGTGTTTTCAAAAAATGGTTTGTTTGCTTTTCAACTGTGGGTTTTAAAAAGTTTCTTTGAAAATTTCAGTTCGACTCTTGTATCGGTCCTCAAGAGTGTTTGAAAAATTGCTTTCGAAAGCTTTTGAAAAGGTGTCGGTGTGAAAAGTATTTTTGATTTATTTTTGAAATTAGAGCAAGCATCTAGAGTCGTCTACCTACCCTAAGGAATTCGTCTGTGTAAATGTCCTTTAAAGTAGTGCCATCCCACCATTGAGAGGTAGGTAGCACCACTATTGGAGGTATTCGGGTCAATTCGAGTTTAGGGACATGGTGATCACCAGAGCAATGGGAAGACACCTTAGAAGCTACCCTCATGCCAGGTTCCCGGATCATGAGGACTTACTAAGACATCCTCTACTCGATGATCACCTTTCGAGGCAAGGCAACAGTGAGGCGTACCCTAGGGGTAGTGTGTGATTTGTGTGTCGTTTTCAGATATTTTGTCTTGTCATGTTATGAGTGATCTACGCGTTTGTTTTTATTTTAGGTCATTCATTCTTGCATGCATTTATTTAACAGTTAAAAGAAAAAGTGCGGAAAGATAAAATTCCTAAACTATTACAAAGGCGCGGGTCCACATCGCCAAATTAAAATCCAGGACCCGATTTGACAGAAAGTAAATAAAGAAATAAGGTAAAAGTGCGAAAGATAAATATTTACATGGCTTTGGGAGAAGTACATAAGAATTATACGAAAAGAAAGTAAATGTGCGAATTGGAATTAAAATTGGAAACGAGGGCGTTGGGCCCTTTTTTTAATGAAATTAAATTAAATGATTAAATTAATTAAGTTAAAAAGAAATTGTTTTTTTGAGATTTTTTGTATTTATGAATCTTTAATAAGAGAATTAAATGAAATTGAGAAATTAACCCTAATTCTAATTTTTTATTTATTAAGAAAAACATGTTAAAATTAAACTTAAAATTAATCTAATTATTTACATGGTGATTTAATTACAAAAATAATATTTAATAATTAATTATTGTGAAAGAAAAGAAAAAAGGATAAAAATACTTTAAAAACCCTAATTCTACCAATGTTAAATTTATTAAGAAAAGATATTAAAATTAACCCTAAGTTTAAATCTAATTAATTAGTGAGGTTTATTTACAAAAATATTAGTTAAATAAAATATATTTAATTTTTATGACTTTTCTGATTTTTATATTATTTTTATATTTTTAGGAAAATAAGTAAATTAAAGAATTAAAGGAAATTAATTAAAACAAAGAAAAGAAAAATATAAAAATAGAATAAAAGGAGCAAACCCTAGGGGGGTCTGTCCCCAAATTGGAGGGTTTTATCCAGCATTTTAGGCCCATCTTGGGAGGCCTTCGTTGACTTTTCCTGGAAGCGTGTCACCTCTTTGACTCATGCCCATGGTATTCACCAAATCTAGGCCTTCAGATTGTCTCCATTGGCCAAGTGGCAAGCTGGATTTGAGGGACGTATGGTGTTCCCTTGTAACGAAACTGCACAGAAGCATGTTTATAAAAATAATATGGAAAGGGATGGGGGACCTGGGGTTCGAACCCAGGTCCCAGGGATTACCACCAATATGCTTTGCCAACTGCTCCAACTGTGCTTCTTATCTATATAATAACTAATAAATAATATGAAATAAAACAATGGTTAGTGGATAAATTCAGCGCGAAAATTCAAATCACCCTATCATGTCCTGACACTTCATCATCTTCCTCCTTGTTTTGTTTTTTCCCTGAAACATGAAAAGGTTAGCGGGGGTTTTAAACCCCCCCAAAATATGCTTGTTTTCAAAATAACGATTAGGCCATGGGGCTATATAAATTAGGCGCGAGGTATCTATTCAGATCGTCCAAGCACGCTGAGTTCAGTCATGGTACTGTGATGTTCCAATTTTATAGCATTTAGAAACGCCCAAATTAAAACTTGAAGAACCCTAGCCTGTATCAATGGTGAATCTTCTATTTTGGCACGAAAACTTAATTAAAGTATGCAGTTAGTTTCAGAAGCAACCAATTAGTAAGAATCCATAAGAAAAATGCAATGAATATGCTTGGATATTAAAACACGAATATGCATAAAAGTGAAAACAGTTTGACTTATAACTACCAATTCTCAAGGTTTCAGGCTATGATATTGATTCAGTCTCCTTCCTTGAAGTCTCAGCAAGCCAATGGAACAATTATTTTGGCTTGAATCGCCCTAGAACCTAGTTTTCAGTATTGGACTTTTTTGAGAAAATTGCAAGTTTGGCTATGGCTTTTCTGCACAGCTTTGTGGTCTCTTGGAATAGGGTTAGCTTTGCACTTATGTATGGAATGATTAGGGTAAGAATTCAGAGCCAAAGGATCCTTGCATTGATGTGGAAAATATTTGATTTTCAAGCCATAATTTTTCAATCTTTTTCACATGTTTTTGATGCCAATCATATCCAATTGCCATGATTCTTTCTATATCTGATTGTGCACGAAATCTTAAGCCTATTCCATGCACAAAAAGATTTAAAAACCTAAGTTTAGTATTTTCCACATATTTAATTTAATTAAATGAATTATTAATAATTAAAAATCCAAATAAATAAATAAAAATGATAAAAAAACTTCCCTTTGGGCCAAATGGTCGTGCACATGCTTTGGATGATGAATTGTGGAAGAAAAAGAGGCCCATTAACATTTTTAGGTCATTTGAAGCAGTGTTGACTTTTCAAAATATCCAAAAATTTCCCAACTTCCACAAGGCATAACTTGCTCAATTTTTAATATTTGCTCATGTTCTTGGACATTTTGGAAAGGTCTTTGAGTCCTCTAACCAATGCCTTTTGTCCCATGTCATTTTGATTTATCAATCTCAAGTTATGGCCTTTGACTCAAAGTCTCTTTTTGTTGACTTTTGAAAATGACCTATAATGTTGAAATTGATAACTTTTTGTGAGAGCATTTCTTGGACTTGAAGTGTGAAGAGGAGTTGTAGGAAATGTCTTTCTCTTCAAAATGAGCTTTGGATGGAATTTTTCTGATAATCCATGTGGAAGTTATGCCTTGGTCAAGTTACAGTTGACTTTTTCAACTGTCCAAATATGGAAACTTTTGTATCTTGAGACTTTTTGAGCCAAGCTTTGAGAATCATGATCAAGCATTGATCAAATGATGTTTGTGGCTTCAAAATGAGATGTTGACCAAAAATTTGAACTTTTGACTGTCAAATGACCATTTTGCCCCTACAGTTGACTGTAGTGCAATTAGGGTTTTTGACTGTGCAATTTTGTGCTGTAGGTCTTGAAACTTGGTATGAGGATGCTTGATAATGTTTATAGGCATGTGGGACTTGATTGGACCCTTGGAAACTTCATTTTCTTTGTCAGAACCAAAACCCTAATTTTTGACTGTTAGGAGGCCCTTGAACTGTACAACCCTTGGGGAGATTTTGAAGCATTGACTTGGCAAATCTTGAAGAATATGGGAGGGAAAAATTTGGGGTACAACACATCTCTATTATGCTGAGTATGTGTTCTTTACTTTATAGTCAAGGACTTGTTGCATCTATCATGTTGATTTGTTTTGTTTTATTCTTTTATAGTTGAGGCAAAAACTCGGATGCCTCTTCCATATGTCGAGTAAGCTATATGATCTTTCTACAATTGTAATCATAAAAAAACACTTGTTACCTGCAAAACAAGGTTCCACGCCTCCATCTACTCCCCATGCTTTAACACCTATTAGAGAAGCACATCTCTCCCCTTACCTTGTTTTTCCTAGCAAGCAAGCAATTCTTTCCTTGGAATTCTTCTTCTCCTACCTCTAGCCAACCTTGTCTCTCTCTTTCCTCTTTGCCAATTCTCCAAAAGTTTTCATGTACTAAAACTCTTAGGTTTTCCAAATCCCTTATTTTATTCCAAAACCTAATTCCTTCTAATTAGGCCATTTTCTTCCTATCCTCCACATTTTCCTTAATTCCAACCTCTCCCTCAATTTCTCTACACATATTATTTTTCTATTATTTACTATTCTAATATATTAACTTAATTAATTTAAATAACTCTTATTATCTAATTATCAAAATAATTCTAAATAACTCCAATTTATTCCAACTAACCTCTACTCCATATAATTATTTAACTACCATAATCCACAAATCAATTAAAATACACAAAATCATGATTAATTCATAGATAAATTGATTGAAATAAACTAATTTAAAATGGGATGTGACAACTCTCTCCCACTTAAGAAATTTTCTCCCTAAAAAATTACCAGAGGAAGAAGAGTCGGATACAACTCCTCTCATATGCTCCTCACGCTCCCAAGTCATGCTCCCACCAGTTGGTTCTCTTACACTATCTTTACCAAGACAATCTCTTTACCACGTAACTGCTTCACTTCATGATCCTCTACCCGCATGGATAATGCCTCCGTAGTCAAGTTATCTCTCACCTGCACATCATTCACTTGGATCATATGATACGAATCCAGAATGTACCTCCTCAACTGAGACATATGAAGCACATCAAGAATATTAGCAAGCGAGGGTGGCAAAGCAATCTGATAGGTCACTTCTCCTATCCTTCCTAAGGTTTGGTATGGACCAATAAAATACAATGTGATATTTCGAGACTTCAAACCTTGACCAACACTAATTAACAATGTCACTCTCAAAACACATGGTCTCCCTTCTGGAACTCAAGTGCTTTACTTCTCTTGTCATGGTAACTTTTCTGAAAACTCTACGACGCTTTCATCTTCTCTTGGATGCTTTTATATTCTATTAGATCATCTTGATCTTCTTAATCTTTTTCTATGTTGGAAAAAAATTTGTTCATACTCCTTAGGTTTTAATGATTATAAATTACTTAAAGAACAATTAGATATACTAACATTTGTTTAAGTGTACAAGATCATTAAGCGTATAATTAACTTTGTTCGGACCCAGTTAAATAGCTTATGAAGAAGAAGAATTTGAATTAGATTATAATGGATTAGAATTTGATTGTCACGTAGAATCTCAACATTTGGTGACTCAACTTTTGATGAGCTGGAAACATAGTACATCGCCTCTGTTCTGTACTTTGTGTAAAGCAACACCATCTTGTCAAAAGCTAAATTATGGAGAAAGACAACTAGGGGTTCTAGAATAAGGCTCAAGGATGTTTGACACGACTTCTTTAGTCTACTCCAGCATCCATATGGTCTCCTTAATTGAGAAAGACATAATGGAAAAATATTTTATTCAGAAGTTGAAGATCCTAACTATACCAACTCCAACGTCTCTCTCTTGGAAACTGCTTCTTTAGCAAAGACACTTGTGCAAGTTATCCTCCAGCGTCTCTTTTTTTCTTTCTATATAAGGATATGAAAGTTCAAAGGGAAGATACACCAATATACAACAAGATATTAAAACAAAGAACAAGAACTATTTTTCTCTCTAAGATTTCGTACATAGTTGTTGTATTTCACATAGTCTTGAGATTTATTACCCTTGAATATCCTAGAAGTCTCAAGTAACAAGGTCTTTGCTTATGATGTATTTATTGTACATTGGATTGTGTATCAAGTACATCTTATTGTAATCCTAAACATTTTTGTTTAGAATTTGTAAAGTCTTAAACTGGTGTGTTTAGGCAAGGAAGTCTCATTCATATTTTGATTGAGCGAGGAAGTCCTGAACTTGTATGTTTAGTAAAGGAAGTATCATTCAAGTTTTGATAGAATAAGGAGTCCTGAACTGGTGTGTTTAGGAAAGGAAGTATCTTTTAGGTGTGATTGAGCAAGGAAGTCTTGGACTGGTGTGTCTAAACATGTTGTAATCAGGTTCTGATTATAGTGAAAAGGTCATGTGGGACAATTGGACTGGATTACTATCTTTATAGAGGAACAAATATAATTTATGTGTGTGCTTTTATTTGTTGCTTTTATGCTTTAAATATTTCCGTTGTTATTTACTCTTTCTTAGAATCTGAACTTGGTCAGATTTAAAAGCTCTTGTTCTAAGAATCAAAAGTTTACCAAATTCACAATTCAACCCCCTCCCCCCCCTCTTATTGTGCATTTTTCTAACCTTCATTTGGAATCAGAGCACGGTCTGTGCTTACCACTTAACAATGGTACATTAAAAGATCCTGAGAAAAATACACTAGATGGCTAGAACTCTTGATTCTAGTGGTCTTGGTACTTCTGGTAGTACTGGTATACCTTATGATTATAGTACATATGAAAAGAGCAACTATTCAGCTAAACCACCTACATTCAGTCATGATTCTACTGACTTTGAATGATGGAAGAGAAAAATGTACACATGCATTACTGGACTTGATGATAAGCTATGGGACATCCTTGAGGATGGTATTAATATTGAGGTGAATGGAGTGGGAGTGGATGCTAATAGAAAAATTCTCACACCAGCTCAAAAGAAAGTGTATAGGAAACACCATGGAGTAAAAGGTATTCTTGTTGATGCTTTACCCCACTATGAGTATATAAAAGTCATATATAAGTCTACTTACAAGACTATATTTGAATGATTATGTTCTACATATGATGGTAACTAGTAGGTGAAAGAGGCTAGGGCCAACCTTTGTGGATGCACTTCTCTTTTAGATGTTTTCATGATGTCAAAACTAGGATTTCATTTAGCTTTTCTGTATATTGAATGGTATCTTTGAGTATTTGTGTGCACCCTTGCATTAGAAGTCAATAGGAACCTTAAGAAGAATATAGAACAAGTCTGGTTTGGTTATCCATTAGTATCATAAAAGAAAAATAATTTTATGCACAAAATTCATGTCTATGTGTCTGAAACAACCAACTGAAAATTATCAGACAATGAAGTCACCATCAAACGTCTTTTATCCCACATGAAGGGAAAGGTAAACATCGATAAAACCTGAGAAGGGAAAGTTACAGTCTTGCGACCGAGAGATCGGGTAATGGAGTCTATTATGCAAGGGGAAGGTATTAGCACCCCACACGCCCGTTATACTCTACGGTAACCACTCTTGTTGTTCTAATCAAAGGGTGTGTCTAATCTATGCTTACTGTTTACTAATGTGGAAGAATGCATGCAAAAGAAAGGAGAAAATAGTGTAGGGAAAATAAATTTATGCTCGCTTGGACCCTACACCAATTCCTATGTATCCTTTTTGAGGAATCAGAGTTACCGTAGTTCGGCTCACATGTTTTGTTTGTTTTATATTTTTTATGAACAATGCTAATTCAGCCTTCTGCCGCAGCTTGACCTTTAGAGACTCACGCGTTGGCACAGAAGTAAATTTACATGTCCTTACCCGAAAATGGTTTTGAGTTACGCCCTCAAGATAAGATTCCACATTTGATTGGTTTGTGTTTTGTTACCTTGAAGAAGGGTTTAAGTTGTTAGCATGTTTTATGATTTTCTAAGAAAAAGAAAGTTTTAGTTTTAAATGCATATGCAAAAAGGGAAGAAAAGAGTCTATGTGAGACTAGCCTATTTCTAATCCTAATGTTATCATACAATGATGGTCCTAAGGTTTGGTTTAACAAAAAGGAAATGCCTACCTAATGTTAGCATGCATGGTTTGCAACCTAAGGTCTAACTTGCATCCGAAAGGAACAAGTGTAACACCCCACTTTCCCAACTATATAATTATAACAAAATATATGAAAATATATCAGAGTACACAAATGGGATGTCACATCTTCCAAAAACTCACAAGATTTCAAATTATTTTATTACTTCATTTCTCATAAAAGAATTATTTACACAATAGAAATATCAAATATTCATTTTCATAGCACCACAACTTAAATAACAAATATCTCCACGAAACTCGTGGTTAAACATAAATATAAAGGTAAGATACATAATGAATAAAACAACATAAAACATAGAAAATTCCCATAATCCCGTGTTACGTATCAGAGCGACTCCCAGGACTTAATCAGGTAACACTCACTCCAAGCACTACTCGGGTACCTGATTATCTATACTCCCAGGGAAGCACGGACACAACAACACAAAAGGGGTGAGAATTTCATTCAATAAATATACGGTGAATATCACATTATAAGGAGTAATAATCACACAATTCACACATCACACAACACTTTGCAACATAACACACATTCACGTAATACGACATCAACTCAAAATAATGCAATGCAATGAGACTGACATCACATCAATGCATGTGGTACCATCAGGGCATAATCCCTCAACACATATGCAAATTTGGGTAATAACAAGGCATAAGCCCTCATCACAATGTCATTACAGACCAACAACTGGGCATGAGCCCTCATCACTATGCAACATGCGACATCATATGCAACAACATAACTATACAACCACAAGGCATAAGCCTTCAACATTCATCACGCCATTACAGGACAACAACATGGCATGAGCCCTAATCACTATGCAACATGCAACATCATATGCAATAACATAACTATACAACTACAAGGCATAAGCCTTCAACATCCGTCAATATAGACCATCATCATCGTCATCATGCAACATAAATTCCATATAAAATCCCAAATTTTAAACTTAATTTATTATTATTACTAGCCTTCTTATATCTACCTAAGCCTTACTAGTCATTATGGATAGAGAGAATACACTCCACATGCAAAAACGGGAATAAATTGCGAAAACGAGAATTTTTGCACCTTCCTCTGCCCATACGTGTATGCTGCCAACGTTACACGTATTGCCTTGCTGCTTGCCCTGCCATACGGGTAATGTTGTATGCATTACGAGTAACGCCTTCTATAACATACACATGCACAAATATAAACAGACATGCAAAATACCTACTTCAAAGGCAGGGTTTTAAGCAAACACAGAGAGCAGACAAAATGCACACAATATGGAATTGCCCTAAACGGGTCTTTAAATAAACCAAAGGGATTCCTGACATGATCAGCAACAGAGATCCCCTTCATACATCTCTACCCTACTTCTCATGGCATCAGAAAGCAGTAAAGTCCTGCTTCTCATGATCTCTAGAAAAGCGGTAAAGAAATGCGATAAAGTGGAGAAATAAGGAATAAAATAGAGTTATGATGATACCTAATGAAGAAGGTCCGTTGCCTCTTCAAAACCATGCAAGCAAAGAGAAAACTCTACAAAAGCTACTTCACAATTGACCAAACAAACGAATTCTCAAGCGTTGTATATCTCCTAAGTTGCATCAATATTCTATCACAAAATTAACCATGAAAAATGGAGGAAAATAATGACAAACTTTCAATTAAATTCTAAGGAAAATTCCTAAAATAAATTCTAAAATATTCTACTATTTTGTATTATTTTTCATCAACAAAAAAATATGGAAATAAAATTGATGTAGAATAAAATTCCAAAACATTGGGGGTGCATAGTTACATCCAGGGGTAATACTGCAAGCAACTGAATTGATGCTAAGCCCAATCTGAATGAGTCCATTAGCCATTTTTTGTTCAATTGCAATTCAAGCTTCTAAAAATCCTATAGTATGGGCTTGAGAAGAATGAATTTAGGTCCATACTCATCTTTGTACCTTGATATGAGACTTCAAAAAAACAACATAGAGACGGGCTGAGAGGGAGTGTGGTTCGATCCAGAGCCAGTTTTTGTACTAGTTTCGAAAAATCTCACCAAGCCTTAGTACATCAAAGCCTAACGTGCATTGCCACTAAATCTAACAGTTTTTTGTACTGCTTCCATCTCTTCTTTTTTCAAGAATGCAAACCCTACGACGCACACATCCCTTCCTCTTTATCCAAAATCATAACATCGTTCAATCAATAGCCCCTTCTTCTTCGCTCAACACTGCCAATTCCATGAAATTAACACTGAGTTCCATTATGACGAGCCATTAGCGACTCATCTTCGTCTCCATCGATCTCATTTAGATTCAGTTTGCATCGTTGTTCAAAGCTTTGTATCAGTTCGAGTTCTCCGTCTACAGCCTTGCGGTTTCCATCTCCAGACGTGATTCACTTGCGTTATTACTGATGGTGAGGATGATGATTGATGGTTGAAGCTCGATCTTAGTAGCTTGAAGATTGTTGATGGAGATCGAAGAAGATGCAGTAGAAAATAGTTGCGATTGTCGAGAAGTGAATGGTAAAGATGAAGATGTCTGAAGGAGGAAGGTTGAAGGTACATAATGGTTATAGAGTTTGAAGGTGAATGAAGGTGTGAATGAGAGAACAAAGTTGAAGATGGTGATGTAGTTGCTGGATATAGAGGAGCTGTAATTTTTGATGAGGGCAAGGCGGTGATAATGATTGGAGATGCGTAAAGAGGTGAAGATCAACGAAAATTCTTGAAGTTAGGTGGTATAGGTGTTACAGAGAATTGATGCAGGTTGGAGCACGAAGGTGAAGGTTTTTACAGAGAATTGATGATGGAGAAGACTGTGAAGAGTTGAGAGTGAAGGTTTTGAAGAATTGGTGAGAGGTGTTGTGGATCGGGTACCATTGATGAAGATTGTTGTGATGCCAATGTTGAAGCAGAGAGTAGAGATAATGGAGATTATGCAAAGAACCTATATATTGAATCAGAGAGAGAAAGATGAAGATTTTTGGTGACTCCTCAGAGAGTGTTAAGGTGAGTTTTCTTTGTGATTTTTATGGATAATTGTATACTATGAATCATCATGATTCCTCTCCCTCTCTTTCTGTTATACGATTTTCTCTCAAAGAGTTTGTTAGAGATGTCCATTCTGTTAAAAATTGGTTAGAAAAAGTTCTGTTATGGTTAGTTAGGAGGCTGGCTTGAGTTTTCAGTTGGTTAGTGAAGTTGTAACCGATCTGAAAAAATCAGTTAGATGTTAGTTATAGAAATTGGTTGGGAAAAGGTTGACAGACTGTTAGAAAATTCTGTTAAAAAAATATAGGATTCTATAATTTCTGTTAAATGGTTAGGAGGTTATATAATAGTTGGAGTGTTAGTTAGTTAGTTATGGATTGTTACAGGAAGTTTGAGTTAGGTTTCTGTTATGGAAGTTATGAAATTCTGTTATAGGTAATTAATGAGCTGGTGTGATCGGTGGATCTGGAACTGACTGTTTAACGCTGGTTCGCGAAATGTCGCGGAAGCAAGAGTCGCCACCGTCTTTTATTTTCTCCAAATGGAAAGGACAAAAGCACAGAAAAATTCCTTAAAGAGATTGCTCTTGGTTCGGGAGGTAGGTTATAGAAAGGGAAGGTATTAGCACCCTTTCTATCCATGGTTATCCATGGGCTCTTAGATACTTGCTCATTGTGTTTTCAAAAATGTTTGCTTTTCAATTGTGGGTTTAAAAAGTTCCTTTGAAAAATTTCAGTTCGACTCGTACGTCAGAGTGTTTGAAAAGTTTGCTTTGAAAGCTTTTGAAAATATGTTGGTGAAAAGTCTTTTGAGTTTGTTTTGAGATTAGAGCAAGTATCTTTGAGAACCTACCTACCCTAAGGAATTCGTCTGTGTAAGAGTCCTTTAAAGTAGTGCCATCCCACCATTGAGAGGTAGGTAGCACCACCGTTGGAGGTGTTCGGGTCAATTCGAGTTTTAGGGACGTGGTGATCACCAGAGCAATGGGAAGACACCTTAGAAGCTACCCTCATGCCAGGTTCCCGGATCATGAGGACTTACTAAGACGTCCTCTACTCGACAACCACCTTTCGAAAGGCAACAGTGAGGCGTACCCTAGGGGTGGTGTGTGCGGTTCGTGTGTCGTTTTCAGATATTTGTCTTGTCATGTTTATTTGTGATCTACGCTTAATTTTAATTAGGGCCATTCATTCTTGCATGCATATTTAAGAGTTATAAAGTTTGCGAAAAAATAAATCTAAGGCTATTACAAATGGCGCGGGTCCACATTGCCAAAATTAAACCGGACCCGATTTAGCGGAAAATAAATAAAGCGAATAAAAGTGCGAAAAGTAAAATTGTTACAAGGCTTAGGGAGATTTACATAATTATAATGAACGACATAAAGTAAATATGCGCAATTAAATTAAAACAATGGGCGTTGGACCCTTTTACAAAAATATTTAAAGTTAATGAATTAATTAAGGAGGAATTAAAATTAAAGATTTAAAAGGAATGTTTTTTTTTGGTATTTTTGTATTTTTTAGATTAAATAAGAAAAAGGATTAATTATAATTAAAGTAAAATGTCCAAACCCTAATTCTAATGTTTTCTTTATTTATTATGAAAGAATTGAATTAAAACCTAAATTAAACCCTAAATTATTTATGTACAATTTTTAATTTATGAAAATAAATAACTAATATTATTATTCTGAAAAAAGGGAAAAATTAAAAAGAAAATAAAAAGTTATTAAACCTAAACTCTATTTTTTTTGGATTTTAGTTATTAAAAAGAATTAAATTTGTAACCTAATTAAAACTAAATAATTACAAGCATTTATTTATGAAAATAATCATAATATAAGTATTTATTGATTTTTTTGTCTTTTCTGAATTTTAATGTTTTTATGTTTTTTTTGTGAAAATAAATTAATTAAATTAAACAATCAAGAAAACAAAATAATAATTTAAATAAAATATAAGAAAAATAAAAGGAAGGCAAACCAGGGGGGGGTAGCCCCAATTTAGGAGGTTCAGGCCTGGAATTTTGGCCCATTTGCTTGAATTTCGTTGACTTTTGGAATCACGTATGACACGTTTGACTAAGGCGTAGCATTTTCTTCAATCCTGGCCTTTGACGTGGATGTTCTGGGACGCGTGGAGGTTGATTGTTGGGCGTGTATGATGATCCTGAATGTTATGCCTGCATACAATCATTAAAGGAAAAATAACATGAAATTATTCAGACCTGGGGTTCGAACCCAGGTCTTATGCCTTGCCAATGCCTTCCCTGACCACTACGCCATGTGAGTTATAATTAATATATATTAACGAACAAATAACAAAAGACAAAAACACACGCGTTAGTGGTTTAGCGCGCCAGTTTTCAAACTGGCCTATCACGTTGTGACAACGAGGTTGTCTTCTCCATTTTTCTGAAACAAAAGCCTATGGAAGCGGTTTTACACGCGTGGCTGTAGATAACCTACAAGAAAATAGCGATTAGCATTCTATTGGTCATAAATTCATCGCGAGTATAGCTGCTTCTTCGTCTCGAGGCGCTGAGTTCAACCATGGTGGTCTCAAAGGCTAATTTTGCTGTATTGAAAAAGCCCTAAATTTGTACCCTGCAAAACCCTAAGGAACGAACATGGCATCTTGGCCAAAAGCGCACGAAACTTCAATTAAAAGTTATGGTTAGCTTGCAAACTTCATCAGAAACAAGAATTCATGAATAAAAATGCAAAAATATGGATGAATTATGATATACGATTTCAAAAATTTCGCTTTACAGTTTGAGTTCTAACTACCGATTCTTTGCGTTTTGGTTGATGTTAGGGATTGGCACACGTTCAGAATTGTCCCAGGAATCTAATGGAATGGAAGTTGAGGCTTGAATCGTCTCCTAACCTTGAAAACAGTTTTGTGTTTTATGGAAAAAATTTCAATGTGCAAAGTGTTCTTGGGGCGCAGCTTAGAGTGTTAGGCCATTAGGTTTTGATTCCTGAATATGTATAGAGCATATTAGGTCAACAAAACTTGACAAAATCCAAAGCATTCAATGATTTCAATCTTTGATTTTGTAAGATCTTTTTTGAATCTTTTTTCATGTGTATTTGGTTCAATCATGCTCCAATCAACCAAATCTTGCCATAATTGACTAAGCACGAGATATTGAGAGTAGAATGTGCACAAAAAGATTTTTTTAGGTCAAATTTATATTTTCTACATATTTAAATGATTTAAATGAATTAATATTAATATAAATTCAAATAAATAATTAAAAATTGAGAAAATACTTCCCCTTGGGCTTAATGGTCGTGCATAGGCTTGGCATGAAGAAACTTGGAAGAAAAATGGGCCCATTTGCATTTTTGGATCATTTGAAGTAAAGTTGACTTTCAAAAATTCCCAAAAATTTCCCAACTTCCACAAGGCATAACTTTCTCAATTTTCAAGCTTTTCACATGTTCTTGGACATTTTGGAAAGGTCTTTGAGTCCTTTAACCAATGTCTTTGGTCCCATGTCTTTTCGATTTACCAATCTCAAGTTATGGCCTTTGACTTAAAGTCACTTTTTGTTGACTTTTAAAAATGACCTATAATGTTGAAATTGATAACTTTTTGTGAGAGCATTTCTTGGACTTGGAATATGAAGATGAGTTGTAGGAAATGTCTTTCTCTTCAAAATGAGCTTTGGATGGAATTTTTCTGATAATCCATGTGAAAGTTATGCCCTGGTCAATTTCAGTTGACTTTTTCAGCTGTCCAAATATAGCAACTTTTGCATCTTTGATGATTTCTGAGCCAAATTTTGAGAATCATGATCAAGCATTGATCAAATGATGTTTGTGGCTTCAAAATGATATGTTGACCAAAAATTTGAACTTTTGACTGTCAAATGACCATTTTGCCCCTACAGTTGACTGTAGTGCAATCTAGGGTTTTGACTGTGCAATTTTGAGCTGAATGTCTTGAAACTTGACATGAGGATACTTGACCATCTTTGTAGGCATATGAGACTTGATTGGGCCTTTGAAAACTTTCAATTCTTGATCAGAACACAAACCCTAGTTTTGACTGTATAGGAAGCTGTTGAGCTGCATAACCCTTAGGGGATTTTGTGACCTTGACTTGACAAATCTTTGATGAATATGGGAGGGCAAATTTTGGGGTACAACAGTTGCCCCTGTTCAATCTTCTTAGACCTGAGGATGTAGATTGGCTGACGTGCCTTTCGTAATCCGAGGGTAGAAGATGATTGAACACTAGAGTGCCCAGAAATTTGCGCTCATATAGTAGCAATGTGATGGAAATGGGCTTATAGATGCCATTCAGAGGTTGCTGGATAGGATGATGGGCTTATAGATGCCATCTGGATGTTGATTGCGTAGAAGATTCCTTAGTGAGAACCTGCATACCTGCAAAACAGAAAATGAGTACCTGACACGTTGCAGGAGCTGGTTTTCAGATGCTTGGTATAGATGTGTCCTGACTGGTTACAGGAGCTGAATCTGGAGCTTCAAACGCTGATGAATGAACCAGGGATGGTTACTACCTTAGCATGAATGGTAAGAGAACCTTGGGCGACTTTAACTTCAACAACGTTCGTTGAGAAAAATCTTGGGTGTCTTTAACTTCAACAACGCTTGTTGAGAAAAATCTTGGGTGTCTTCTACTGGAATAAGAATCAGGGAGATCTTAGGGTCGATCTGACTGAACCAGAG
This sequence comes from Vicia faba, assembly GCA_948472305.1. Lineage (NCBI taxonomy): Eukaryota > Viridiplantae > Streptophyta > Magnoliopsida > Fabales > Fabaceae > Vicia > Vicia faba. The sequence goes on from OX451740.1 coordinate 240,435,824, forward strand.
AGGCCTTTGACTGGGTAGGAATCAGGAAAATCTTAGGGTCGATTTAACTGAACCGGTCTAGGTCTTGAAATATCTTCAACTGGATAAGTATCAGGGAGATCTTAGGGTCGATCTGACTGAACCAGAGAAGGCCTTGGACTGGGTAAGAATCAGGAAAATCTTTAGGATCGAATTAACTGAACCGGTCTAGGTCTTGAAACATCTTCAACTGGATAAGCATCAGGGAGATCTTAGGGTCGATCTGACTGAACCAGAGAAGGCCTTTGACTGGATAAGCATCAGGAAAATCTTAGGGTCGATTTAACTGAACCGGTCTAGGTCTTGAAATATCTTCAACTGGATAAGCATCAGGGAGATCTTAGGGTCGATCCGACTGAACCAGAGAAGGCCTTTGACTGGATAAGCATCAGGAAAATCTTAGGGTCGATTTAACTGAACCGGACAAAGTCTTGAAATGTGATTGAGAATTTAAACTGCATCTTTCCTGAAAGGTAAAAGTCGGTCATATGCAATGCATGATATGGATCAAGCAATGATGTTCTCAACATAAAGGAGACTTGTATGATGCAGTGCGTTATGCATGCTATGATGATGTATGTGAAGTTTTATGTATGTTTTCGTCTAGGAAAGTAAATCCTTGATGGGTGCCGGGAAGTTGTATCCCGGGCTGACGTTTGAAGAATAGATTTTGCTTCCGCTGGGGATGATAACTGCAAGACTACCGGTAGGAGAAGATGACTCCGTTGCGGAATAAACTTGGCAAATGGAAGATTCTGCGGGGAGAAAAGATATTCTTGTGACCATGCTGGGAAGCAATGCTCTATGGGGATAGAGATGCTTTGCTGAATGTTGATAGCTTGCTGAGGATACCCTTGTTGTCGGGAGTGTTAATAGACTTCGCTGGGGATAAGAAGATTTCGTCGGGGACGCTCTTTCCGTGGCTTTTGGCTGAGGATAACCCAGTTATATCCTGTTAAGGAAATAACTCTTTAAATCAAGCCGGACGACGCGTTCGTGTTCTGCGAGGGGATAAGCTTCCAGAATCTACTGGGGATATGAATTCCATCTTTCCTGGGGAACTGGATTGGACTCTCCTGGGGAAGTTTTGTATTGCAGGGAAGTGATTCCTTTGAATGTTGGTATGCCGCCGGGGAACAATCTTTAGACCAAGACTGCCGGGGATGCTTGTTAAGAATATATGTATTGCTGCTGGGGAAGTATTGAGATCTACGGGAGGATACTCAATTTCCTTGATATTTGATGATTTGCTTGGAGAAGAATGTATCGTTTTATTCTCTGGGGAACTAATATATACTGGTCGTGTTCTTTAGCTGAACCTACCTTGGTACCTTGGAGGATAGAACAATTGGATTGTTTAAACAACTCTTTATTGCCCCTGTTTCTAATGTCACCTGCAATTAATTCCTTTGTTTCGTATGCAAATATTCATGAGTTAGCAAATTATTGTCAATGCATACATCACAAATTGAACCTTGGACGTTCTTCGCAAAACAAAACAGAAAAAGAAAAACACTTGGCACGTTTAACTGAAGATATATTTTTATTGATTTTGAATGGCCTGTGAATAGGCGTTTTGTGTACAAGAGGCTGACGTCCTAGTAAGAGGTACGTCGCCGAGCAAAAGAGTTTATACAAGTTTTGTACAAAAGAAAATAAAACAGCTGTGTGAAATATGAATGATCCACTGGGTTTCAACTCTACTATTGCCTTTATAACTCCGAGCGTCTCATCACTTGATGACCTTGGTTGAGGGTGAAGCTGACTGATCGATGCCGTTTGAGCTTGATGCAGATACCGGATTCTGGATGCAAAGTGATCCAATGAGACATAGTATTACGCTTTTATCCCTAATTTTTGCCTGGACTGCCCTTTCGGGTTTTCAGTCCACCGGGATACCCATTTTTGCTCAAGCCGCCTTTTCAGGTTTTCGACTTGCCGGGTGTACAGATTTTTTTCATTTTCATCCCTTCATTTTGCCCGAACCCTTTTGGTTCGACGGGAAGCCCTAATTTTTGCCTAGGCATGTCAGCCTAGCGGGTCTTTTTTCATGCGTAGTATTTTTTAACTATGTCTGCATTGGCGGGGTGAGGAAGGTCGTCACCATCCATGTTGGTTAATATCATTGCTCCTCCTGAGAACACATGCTTAACCACAAATGGCCCTTCGTATGTAGGGGTCCATTTGCCCCTTGGATCACTCTGAGGAAGGATGATTCTCTTGATAACCAGATCCCCAACTTGATATTCCTGTGGTCTGACCTTTTTGTTAAATGCCCTGATCATTCGTTTTTGATACGTCTGACCATGACAGATAGCAGCAAGTCTCTTTTCGTCAATGAGATTGAGTTGGTCAAGTCGTGTCTGGATCTAATCATCTTCGTTCAGATTTGCATCCTTCATTATCCGGAGAGAGGGAATTTGCACTTCGATCGGCAAGACTGCCTCCATGCCATAAACCAGAGAGAAAGGAGTTGCCCCGGTTGACGTCCTAGCTGAGGTACGGTATCCATGCAGAGCGAACGGTAACATCTCGTGCCAATCTTTATACGTCACTGTCATCTTCTGCACGATCTTCTTGATGTTTTTATTTGCTGCTTCTACAGCCCCATTCATCTTCGGTCTGTAAGGAGAAGAATTGTGGTGCTGTATCTTGAACTGTTCGCAAAGCTCAGCAATCATCTTATTGTTCAGATTGGTGCCGTTGTCTGTAATAATCCGCTCAGGGACGCCGTACCGACAGATCAGATTGTGCCGAATGAACCGCGCCACAACAGTCTTGGTTACCGTAGCATAGGATGCTGCTTCAACCCACTTCGTAAAATAGTCGATCGCCACTAGGATGAAGCGATGTCCATTAGAGGCCGTAGGTTTGATCTCGCCGATCATGTCTATGCCCCACATTGCAAACGGCCAAGGCGCAGTCAGAACATTCAGGGGAACCGGAGGAACATGCACCTTGTCTGCATAAATCTGGCACTTGTGGCATGTCCTGGAATGTTGGTAGCAGTCAGCTTCCATTGTGGACCAATAGTATCCTGCCCGTAGGATCTTCTTAGCCATAGTATGCCCACTGGAATGCGTACCAAAGGTCCCTTCATGTAACTCTTCCATGATTCTTTCCGCTTCAGTCTTATCCACACAACGCAGTAAGGTTGAATCATGGTTTCGCTTGTACAAGATGCCGTTGCTTAGGAAGAACTTGGCTGCAAACCTCCTCAGGAATTTCTTATCATTGACAGAGGCACCTTCAGGGTATTCCTGAGCTTCCAGATATCTCTTCACTTCGTGGTACCAAGGCTTCTCAATTACCAATTCAGTTTCGAGATCACAACAGTATGCCGGTTCGTCCAGTTTCCAGATGATGATCCGGGGAGCTTCATTATCCCATTTAACCTTGAACATTGAAGACATTGTAGCTAACGCGTCCGCTAACTGATTCTCTTCTCTTGGAAAGTGCTCAAAGGTTATCTCTGTAAAATGGGGAATCAGGGTCAACACACATTCTCTGTAAGGAATCAAGTTTGGATGTTTCGTATCCCACTCTCCTTTGATCTGATTGATCACAAGAGCGGAATCTCCGAAAACACTTAGAAATTTGATCCTTAGGTCGATCGCAGCTTGAAGACCCATGATACACGCCTCATACTCCGCCATGTTGTTGGTACAGTTGAAACACAGCCGGGCAGTGAGTGGAGTATGAGTACCTTGTGGAGATATGATGATGGCGCCGATACCATTTCCTAAAGCATTGGAGGCTCCGTCAAAGTGCATAGACCATCGGGATCCCGGTTCAGGTCCTTCATCCGGTCCAGGTACTTCACAGTCAGTTACTATCATAATGCTTTCATCCGGAAACTCGAAGTTCATTGATTGGTAGTCATCTACAGCTTGATGAGCTAAGTGGTCTGCCAATACACTCCCCTTGATGGCTTTCTGGGTTGTGTACTGAATGTCGTATTCTGTCAAGATCATTTGCCATCTTGCAATTCTCCCAGACAGAGCAGGCTTTTCGAATATGTACTTTATCGGATCCATCTTTGAGATCAGCAAGGTAGTGTGAGTCAGCATATACTGTCTCAGCCGGCGAGCAGCCCATACCAAAGCGCAGCAAGTTTTCTCGAGCAGTGAATATCGGGTCTCACAGTCGGTAAACTTTTTGCTAAGGTAATAAATGGCGTGCTCTTTTCGGCCAGACTCGTCATGCTGCCCCATCACACACCCCATTGAGTTGTCGAGTACTGTCAGATATAGGATCAGAGGTCTCCCTTCAACCGGTGGCATAAGGATAGGTGGTTCTTGGAGATACTCTTTGATTTTGTCAAAAGCAGCCTGACATTCATCGTTCCAACGTACTACCTGATCTTTCTTCAGCAGCTTGAAGATTGGCTCACAGGTAGCAGTCAGATGAGAGATGAATCGAGCGATGTAATTCAGGCGTCCTAAAAAGCCTCTGACTTCCTTCTCTGTCTTAGGAACTGGCATCTCTTGAATAGCTTTGACCTTAGCTGGGTCCACTTGAATACCTTTATCGCTGACCACGAAGCCTAGCAACTTCCCAGATCTTACCCCGAAGGTGCACTTGTTCGGGTTCAATCTTAGCTTGTACAGTTTCAACCGGTCAAACAACTTCTGCAGATGATCTAGATGCTCTTCCTCCGTCTGGGACCTAGCGATCATGTCGTCAACATACACCTCTATCTCGTGATGGATCATGTCATGAAATAAGGCAACCATGGCACGTTGGTAGGTTGCCCCAGCATTCTTTAATCCGAACGGCATGACCTTGTAACAGAAGGTGCCCCACTGAGTAACGAAGGTAGTCTTTTCCATGTCTTCAGGTGCCATCTTGATCTGATTGTAGCCTGAAAAGCCATCCATGAAAGAGAATACCTTGTGCTGAGCTGTATTATCAACAAGGACATCAATGTGAGGTAAGGGGAAGTCATCCTTGGGGCTGGCCCTGTTCAGATCCCTGTAGTCGACACACATTCTGACTTTACCGTCCTTTTTAGGTACCGGCACCACATTGGCAACCCACTGAGGGTAAGAAGTTACTGCAAGGAACCCGGCATCAAACTGTTTCATGACCTCGGCTTTAATCTTCTCGGACATCTCTGGACGCATTCGACGAACCTTTTGTTTAACTGGAGGGCAGTCTTCCCTAGTCGGCAAGTGATGAACGACAATATCGGTATCCAACCCTGGCATGTCTTCGTAGGACCAGGCAAAGATCTCCATATAGTCATGCAGCATCTTGGTTAACCGTTGCTTCACGCTGAGCTCTAGGTTAGCACCAATCTTTACCTCTTTTTTGTCTGCTTCAGTACCCAGGTTTATGGTTTCCACTGGTTCTTCATGGGGTTGAATTGCCCGCTCTTCCTGAAGCAACAGTCTTGCAAGCTCGCCCGGCACTTCGCAATCATCTTCACCTTCGTCTTCGGCTAAGTTGATCGGATTTTCGAAGTTATAATTGGCATTAGCAGAGCTGTTATCAGTGAGATCCAGAGTGGATTGGAACCTGTATGAGTGAGTGTGTGTGTAAATACAGCTGTTTTTGAAAATTATGTAAGGAAAGGAAAGATAGAAAAGGAACACAATATTTGCAATGCGAAAAAACGTCCAAGATTTTCATTCATGATGTATAAAATGACAGTTTGTATGCCCTCACAAATAGAACCACGGTGCCTTGGGTAAGACACCGGGCCATAGAGTTTATCATTGTTTATTACAAATAATAACGAAACAAAGAAACTTATTACTGCGTCACAAAGGTAACAGGGGTATGGTCCTTTGCACTCCAATTGTTCAATCCGTCTTCGGCCGTCGGATAAATCCAGCTGTTGAATTCAGCTTCGTCCACTTCATGGTCTTCCCCCACAGCATTCACTTCTGAACTTTTGATAAATACCGGAGGTCTTCCGATCTTTGCTTTCCTCATAGCTCTCTGACCTTCTGAGGTGAAACCCAGCCCAAGTTTATCAGTCTTCTGGGTGAAGTCTGGAAGTCTGCCCCAGTTGACACATTCGCCCTTCTGCACCACAGCCCTGGCATCCTTCAGGGAAGCCATCTTCAAAGGACCACTTGCTTCTGTTGTTTCTGCCGCAATTGGAAACACCTCCTCGAAATGCTGAAAGGGGGTCTCAATGAACTCCCCATCCATCTCAATGTATCTGAACGAGTTTAGGTGGCTCACCATGTATTCTTCCTCTCCTTGCACGGTGACAATCTTCCCTCTGACGGGGTACTTCAGCTTTTGATGCAAGGTAGAGGTCACTGCCCCAGCCTTATGTATCCAGGGTCGACCCAGCAGACAAGAGTAAGATGGACGGATATCCATCACGTAAAAAGTGGAGTCGAACACCTGAGAGCCCACACGAATCGGAATGTCAACCTCCCCATGGACCATCCTCTTTGAACCATCAAAGGCTCTGACGATGATGTTGCTGGGTTTCAAATCCAGCCCTTCACAATCTAGACGATCCAGAGCCTTCTTGGGTAGCACATTTAAAGATGACCCAGTATCAACCAACACATGTGCCAAGGTGGTGCCCCTGCATTCAATTGAGACATGCAGAGCATCATTATGGTCTCTCCCTTTTGTGGTCAAGTCAGCATCTGAGAAACCTAAACCGTTGTCTGCCGTCAGGCTTGCCACGCAATCGGTGAACTGGACTGCAGAGGTTTCATGTGGCACGTGGGCCGTCTTGAGGAATGAGATGAGGGCCTTTGCATGGGCCTCAGAGCACAGCAGTAAAGAGAGCATGGAGATCTTGGAGGGCGTATGCCCCAACTGTTCCACAACATTAAAATCGCTCTTCTTTATAATCTTCAAAATCTCCTCCATCTCTTGTGGGGAGGCCTCAGCAGCTATGGGTATGGGTGCCTCCATCTGGGCAGGCTCAGTTTCAATTCCCTTGCCCCGAGCATTGGATGACTCGGTAGCAGGAGAAACAATCGGATCAGCAGCAGGAACAACAACTTGATCAGCAACGGGAGTAGGTGTACTTGTGGGAATTATCAAGAGCGGTCTTCGGGCGGAAGGTGGCGCAATGTCAGGCGAGAAGAGCCTGCCACTGCGGGTAACTTTGGCCGGGCCAGTGATGTCACAGATGCTGGCGCCAGCGTTGAGCTCTTGTTTAACTCCATTTATATATACATCTGCCCCATAGTGCCAAGGGACAGCTTTGTTAGATACATAGGGCAGGGGCCCAGGAACAGTGATAGTAACAGGTGCAACGGTCAGAATTTGGATGGGCTTCTTCTGGAGAGCCGGGATCGGATTATTGAAGATAGTCACCACAGAGACTTCTTCTATTGGAACCAAACGAACAACAGACTTCTTGAATAGAATCTCCTTGCTATCCATTAAGCTTTGGATGCCTAACTTTAGCAAGGGACAACCGGATGGGGACACAACACAGAACAGGCAACCCTCACTACAACCCAGAAATAAACCGGCCTGCAGTAGGTTCTTCTTAACGATTTTTAGAGGAGTGGCTAGATCCTCCACAGAAACAGCATAAACGTCTTCATCAACAGCATTTACCCCGTGCTGAGGCATAGGGGCAGTAACTACATTCGGCTTTGCAGGCGCCTCGAATTGTATCTCCTTTGCATTGATAAGGTCTTGCACCTTATTCTTCAACGCCGAACAGTCATCAGTAGAGTGCCCCGGGCTATCTGAATGGTAAGCACAACGAGCATTCGGGTTGTACTTGGGGGATGCAGTATTGGGGAACTTTGGCGCCTCCCTGACAGTCACTAAATTAGTTGAGAGCAACTGTGGCAGGATTTGCGACAAGGTCATGTTTAAACGGGAGAATTCTCTCCGGGGTCTTTCCACCTTCTGAGTATTGTTTGGCCGGGGAGCGGCAGCAGGCTTAGCAATCATTACCGCACTGACAGCTTGGCGGTGTTCATGTCTTTCTGATCTCCTGGAACCATATACGGCGCTAGACTCTTTCTTGAACGGTTTCTTTTCTGAGCTAGATGAGGCACCCTTTGCAATCTTCCCGGACTTCAGCCCAGCTTCAATTCTCTCTCCAGTCAAGATTAAATCTGTGAAGCCAGCAGAAGAATTCCCAATGAGGTGGTTGAAAAATGGCCCAGATAGGGTCCCCAAGAACATGTCTACCAGCTCCCGATCAGTCAATGGTGGCTGCACCCTGCCAGCCAGGTCTCTCCACTTCTGAGCGTACTCCTTAAAACCTTCGCTTGCACCTAACGCCATACCCTGGAGTTGGGTACGTGTGGGGGCAAGGTCGGCATTATACTGATACTGCTTGTAGAAAGCAGTAGCCAGCTCCTCCCAGTTACGAACTTTGGTCCCATCCAGCTGATAGAACCATTCGAGATGAGTCCCTGAAAGACTCTCCTGGAAGAAGTGGATCCATAGATTCTTGTCCGCAGAGTACGGCTGAATTTTCCGAACATAGGACCTTAAATGCAGCTTGGGACAAGACGCCCCGTCATATTTCGAGAAGGATGGTGCTTTGAATTTATGCGGGATAATCACACCAGTCGACAAACCCAGATCTCCGAAATCCAGCCCAGGTGCCTGTTGCACCTCCATAGCCTTCAACCTGTCCTCCAGTTGTTTGTACCTGTCATCTGAAGGAGGGTACTGCTCTTCATCAAAATCTGTCTCGTTGTCGGAGACCACTGGAGTAGGAACCTTTACTTCTGCCTGAGAAGGACTCCTGCCAACAGAAGAACCAGCCTCTTCATGCTGCAGAGTATTACCAAACCTTCGGCCCGAGTTGAACAGAACAGTTCTTCTCTTCTTCTTCTTCTCCTTCTTCAGGAGCATAGTCTTTAGTTCTTCTTGGCCTTTAGCCAGCCCCTTGATTAGTTCTTGGAACTGCGCATTCTGCGCCTGGAGAGCCTTGATTGATGTCTCTGTTGATTCAGATCCGGGATTCATGATGCTGAAATAAACAGCGAAGAACTGTAAGCAACCTGAAAAGGGGAAAAACCTGCTATGCACATGATGTATGAAATGCGTATGCAATGCATTCAAGGGTTCGAAAGTTCAAATTTGTTATAGACAAAAAGAACACACGTTATCATTAAAGCAAATCATTGTTTGATACATCGAGGCCTCATGGGCAAAAAATACAAAAATCAAGTCAATCCCAAAATACACTGCGCATCCTCTTCGGAGCTATGTAGGTGTTGAGGTTCCTCTCCTCATGCAACAGGCGAGTGAGCTCCAGGACCTTCTTTTCACTGGCATGCAGGCTAGTCTCAAGAGAATTCCTTTCCTCCTTAAGCTGGATCCAGCTCTTCTGCATCTCTTCCCAGGATGTGGGCATATCAGGGTGCTGAATAACATGAGACACTTCCCCTTCCAAGACAGGTTCTTTGATTACTGGAAGCATGTGAGGATAAGGCATCACTAACTTCTGGGAGCGGGCGCGTACCCACTTGAGATAAGGCTCCAAAGGGATGGAGTTCCGGTGCCCCAGAGTCTTGCTGTCTATCCTACTGGGCGTCCTCCAGGCTCTGATAAATCTCTGACGAAGTCCTTGAGTATCACTGTCGAAGTCAAAAACTATGTCGGGAATTAACATGTCATGAGGACCATCCCTCCGAGCATAACCAAACTGTCTCCAAGCCAGGCATGGGCTATAAGTAATACCTCCTCTGATTCCAAGTAAAGGAACATTAGGGTACTCCCCGCAACGATCAATGATAGTGACATCTTCTCTGGACCTAGGGCACCAATGTATATCTGCATGTGTAAGAGTCATCAACCGTTGTGACCATCTCAAACCCCGCTCATTCTTCAGGACTGATTGGGGAAGGTGCGAAATAAACCACCTTCCCAGGAGAGGAGTGCAACACATAAGGACACCTCTTTTTCTCATGGTTCGAGTGTAACATGAGTGAAGGATGTCCCCCAGCAATGTAGGTATAGGATTCCTGGACATAAAGATCTGAACGGCACTGATATCAATGAGCTGATCTGGGTTAGGAAACAACACCAAACCATAAACAAGGAGGGCCACAACCTCTTCAAAAGCTTGCAAGTCAAGAGAGTTCCAACATTCAAGGGCTTTTTCAAACAGAAACCTGGCTAAGAACCCTTTGATACCACTTCTGACTTCCCAATGTCCCTTGAGGTCAGATGACTGTAGTGCAAGGCTTTAGCAATCTCCTCAAGCTTAGGTTCCTTTTCTGTACCGCTGAAGGGTAGCTGATCAAGGATAGGGATCTTCAGGAGCCGGGAGAACTCCTCCAATGTAGGTACCAACTGATAGTCCAAGAAGGTAAAGCAGTGATGCAGAGGATCAAAGAACTGGAACAGGACCTTTATCATATCTTCCTCAATGTTGGTGTTGACCAAGCTGATGAGGCTTCCATGCCTTTCACTGAATGAAGAGTTCTCGGGAATCCTGGATATAAGCTCCTTAAGCTGAGGAGGGACCCTTACAAGATTGACCTGAATCGTCTTTCTACGAACAGTTTCCATGTCCTACAAAACAAGAACAAAGATGAAAATTCGAACCCCTGAAATGGTTAGTCAATGCATATGATGCTGGATGATGTCATGATGCTATGATTAAACATACCACAGATATTTACAAAGACAAACATGTAGGGCACACAAGGCACACAAAGCAAGCCCTTAAGGTTTAAGGCCAGCATGGGGTCTGGGTAGTACCCTCTTGACGTTGGTGGGTTCAACCTGTCCTAATCAAAGTAACCGGGTTCTAAAGTTCCCAATATCACGGGATTGCTTTCATTGTTCATCGTTTCGATTTAGCCACTGAACTGGCGACCGAAATATTCCAGGAAAGCAACCCTCAACTGAGTGTAGTATCGAGTATCAACCAACCTCGGACTGCACCAAAGTCAGTTATCTCACTACCCTAAAGAGGCCAAGATTGTTCAATTAAGGTTCCTAAGGTCTGTTGATGCTTCATGACACCACGCGGAGGCCCCGTACTCTCCTTGACTGAACTCAAGGGTTACCGGTACACACCAAAGTGCCACATCAACGTAGCAGACTGTTTCAACCATGTCGGTATACCCCGCACAGTTCCCTCACAGCCTTGTTGCTACTTTCTAAGAAAGGTATCCCCCAGATCCGGGTTTAGGATCTATAGAACTCCCAAGCAACCCACAATTTAAAGCACACAAGGAAAACAATTGAAAACATAGTTATGAGCTAGCCCTAAGGTACACCTCACTTTAAGTTTATACCCAGCAGAGTCGCCAGTTCTGTGATCGGTGGATCTGGAACTGACTGTTTAACGCTGGTTCGCGAAATGTCGCGGAAGCAAGAGTCGCCACCGTCTTTTATTTTCTCCAAATGGAAAGGACAAAAGCACAGAAAAATTCCTTAAAGAGATTGCTCTTGGTTCGGGAGGTAGGTTATAGAAAGGGAAGGTATTAGCACCCTTTCTATCCATGGTTATCCATGGGCTCTTAGATACTTGCTCATTGTGTTTTCAAAAATGTTTGCTTTTCAATTGTGGGTTTAAAAAGTTCCTTTGAAAAATTTCAGTTCGACTCGTACGTCAGAGTGTTTGAAAAGTTTGCTTTGAAAGCTTTTGAAAATGTGTTGGTGAAAAGTCTTTTGAGTTTGTTTTGAGATTAGAGCAAGTATCTTTGAGAACCTACCTACCCTAAGGAATTCGTCTGTGTAAGAGTCCTTTAAAGTAGTGCCATCCCACCATTGAGAGGTAGGTAGCACCACCGTTGGAGGTGTTCGGGTCAATTCGAGTTTTAGGGACGTGGTGATCACCAGAGCAATGGGAAGACACCTTAGAAGCTACCCTCATGCCAGGTTCCCGGATCATGAGGACTTACTAAGACGTCCTCTACTCGACAACCACCTTTCGAAAGGCAACAGTGAGGCGTACCCTAGGGGTGGTGTGTGCGGTTCGTGTGTCGTTTTCAGATATTTGTCTTGTCATGTTTATTTGTGATCTACGCTTAATTTTAATTAGGGCCATTCATTCTTGCATGCATATTTAAGAGTTATAAAGTTTGCGAAAAAATAAATCTAAGGCTATTACAAATGGCGCGGGTCCACATCGCCAAAATTAAACCGGACCCGATTTAGCGGAAAATAAATAAAGCGAATAAAAGTGCGAAAAGTAAAATTGTTACAAGGCTTAGGGAGATTTACATAATTATAATGAACGACATAAAGTAAATATGCGCAATTAAATTAAAACAATGGGCGTTGGACCCTTTTACAAAAATATTTAAAGTTAATGAATTAATTAAGGAGGAATTAAAATTAAAGATTTAAAAGGAATGTTTTTTTTTGGTATTTTTGTATTTTTTAGATTAAATAAGAAAAAGGATTAATTATAATTAAAGTAAAATGTCCAAACCCTAATTCTAATGTTTTCTTTATTTATTATGAAAGAATTGAATTAAAACCTAAATTAAACCCTAAATTATTTATGTACAATTTTTAATTTATGAAAATAAATAACTAATATTATTATTCTGAAAAAAGGGAAAAATTAAAAAGAAAATAAAAAGTTATTAAACCTAAACTCTATTTTTTTGGATTTTAGTTATTAAAAAGAATTAAATTTGTAACCTAATTAAAACTAAATAATTACAAGCATTTATTTATGAAAATAATCATAATATAAGTATTTATTGATTTTTTTGTCTTTTCTGAATTTTAATGTTTTTATGTTTTTTTTGTGAAAATAAATTAATTAAATTAAACAATCAAGAAAACAAAATAATAATTTAAATAAAATATAAGAAAAATAAAAGGAAGGCAAACCAGGGGGGGGTAGCCCCAATTTAGGAGGTTCAGGCCTGGAATTTTGGCCCATTTGCTTGAATTTCGTTGACTTTTGGAATCACGTATGACACGTTTGACTAAGGCGTAGCATTTTCTTCAATCCTGGCCTTTGACGTGGATGTTCTGGGACGCGTGGAGGTTGATTGTTGGGCGTGTATGATGATCCTGAATGTTATGCCTGCATACAATCATTAAAGGAAAAATAACATGAAATTATTCAGACCTGGGGTTCGAACCCAGGTCTTATGCCTTGCCAATGCCTTCCCTGACCACTACGCCATGTGAGTTATAATTAATATATATTAACGAACAAATAACAAAAGACAAAAACACACGCGTTAGTGGTTTAGCGCGCCAATTTTCAAACTGGCCTATCACGTTGTGACAACGAGGTTGTCTTCTCCATTTTTCTGAAACAAAAGCCTATGGAAGCGGTTTTACACGCGTGGCTGTAGATAACCTACAAGAAAATAGCGATTAGCATTCTATTGGTCATAAATTCATCGCGAGTATAGCTGCTTCTTCGTCTCGAGGCGCTGAGTTCAACCATGGTGGTCTCAAAGGCTAATTTTGCTGTATTGAAAAAGCCCTAAATTTGTACCCTGCAAAACCCTAAGGAACGAACATGGCATCTTGGCCAAAAGCGCACGAAACTTCAATTAAAAGTTATGGTTAGCTTGCAAACTTCATCAGAAACAAGAATTCATGAATAAAAATGCAAAAAGATGGATGAATTATGATATACGATTTCAAAAATTTCGCTTTACAGTTTGAGTTCTAACTACCGATTCTTTGCGTTTTGGTTGATGTTAGGGATTGGCACACGTTCAGAATTGTCCCAGGAATCTAATGGAATGGAAGTTGAGGCTTGAATCGTCTCCTAACCTTGAAAACAGTTTTGTGTTTTATGGAAAAAATTTCAATGTGCAAAGTGTTCTTGGGGCGCAGCTTAGAGTGTTAGGCCATTAGGTTTTGATTCCTGAATATGTATAGAGCATATTAGGTCAACAAAACTTGACAAAATCCAAAGCATTCAATGATTTCAATCTTTGATTTTGTAAGATCTTTTTTGAATCTTTTTTCATGTGTATTTGGTTCAATCATGCTCCAATCAACCAAATCTTTCCATAATTGACTAAGCACGAGATATTGAGAGTAGAATGTGCACAAAAAGATTTTTTTAGGTCAAATTTATATTTTCTACATATTTAAATGATTTAAATGAATTAATATTAATATAAATTCAAATAAATAATTAAAAATTGAGAAAATACTTCCCCTTGGGCTTAATGGTCGTGCATAGGCTTGGCATGAAGAAACTTGGAAGAAAAATGGGCCCATTTGCATTTTTGGATCATTTGAAGTAAAGTTGACTTTCAAAAATTCCCAAAAATTTCCCAACTTCCACAAGGCATAACTTGCTCAATTTTCAAGCTTTTCACGTGTTCTTGGACATTTTGGAAAGGTCTTTGAGTCCTTTAACCAATGTCTTTGGTCCCATGTCTTTTTGATTTACCAATCTCAAGTTATGGCCTTTGACTTAAAGTCACTTTTTGTTGACTTTTAAAAATGACCTATAATGTTGAAATTGATAACTTTTTGTGAGAGCATTTCTTGGACTTGGAATATGAATATGAGTTGTAGGAAATGTCTTTCTCTTCAAAATGAGCTTTGGATGGAATTTTTCTGATAATCCATGTGAAAGTTATGCCCTGGTCAATTTCAGTTGACTTTTTCAGCTGTCCAAATATAGCAACTTTTGCATCTTTGATGATTTCTGAGCCAAATTTTGAGAATCATGATCAAGCATTGATCAAATGATGTTTGTGGCTTCAAAATGATATGTTGACCAAAAATTTGAACTTTTGACTGTCAAATGACCATTTTGCCCCTACAGTTGACTGTAGTGCAATCTAGGGTTTTGACTGTGCAATTTTGAGCTGAATGTCTTGAAACTTGACATGAGGATACTTGACCATCTTTGTAGGCATATGAGACTTGATTGGGCCTTTGAAAACTTTCAATTCTTGATCAGAACACAAACCCTAGTTTTGACTGTATAGGAAGCTGTTGAGCTGCATAACCCTTAGGGGATTTTGTGACCTTGACTTGACAAATCTTTGATGAATATGGGAGGGCAAATTTTGGGGTACAACAACTGGAAACTAGTTAGATGTTAGGTTCCTGTTATGGGTTTATGAAAATAGTTAGTTAGGAAGGTTAGAGGAGTTCTGTTAGAAGCGAAATCATGTTTTTCTGTTACTTGAGCTAGCTGTTTTTCGGTTTCCTTTTATTCTTTGCAATACTTTCTGATATTTTTCATTGATAAAAACCACCCTCCGATATTTTTTGGATGATTAAATTGTGAACTGCTCTAGGTGAACCGAATAGTCATGAGCTGATACTGATGTAGGGTCACTGTTCAGATTGATTTTGGCTTGAAGTGCAACTTCAGTTCTGGATTTTTTGATTCATGGCCGCTTGACTATTGGTAGTTAATTTTCTGAACTCTTTTTCTGTCAATGAAGGTTTTATGGTTAACTGGTTCTGAAAATTGTAGGGCTGGTTGTGGAACATTGGCTCTGAGTTTTGACGGAACTGGTTTTTTGAATGTGTGCATGCTGAGTTTAGGTTGCAGGGCATGGTACATGTTGATTCCCTCCGACTCAATTCTTTTTCTGTTTTCATTTTTCTGCTATGCTGATCTGCGGGACACATTTTTATATTTCAGATGAGTGCAAGGATGATTTGAGTCGTGGTTTAATGTTGATGAATATGGGAAGTTGCTGAACTCCTGGAAGAAACGTGAAGATAGGTGGAGAAAATCTTGGGCATGACATGGAACATTAACAAGATGAAGTCATGATAGAGCCTAGGATGAAACTTA
Source organism: Vicia faba (assembly GCA_948472305.1). NCBI lineage: Eukaryota > Viridiplantae > Streptophyta > Magnoliopsida > Fabales > Fabaceae > Vicia > Vicia faba. The sequence goes on from OX451740.1 coordinate 240,451,512, forward strand.
AGTCCAAACCAAATTTTGTGTAATTTTCTTGATCATGTAATCTAATTGAAAGGGGATGTAATTTGGTATTTCATTTAGTAAATAGGAATGCTCTCTTGAATCAAGTGTTAAATGATCTTATAGCTTCTTGAATTCAAATGAAGTATTCTCCCGAATATTCAAAGTGCTTCTTTCTTTCAAATTGTATTTTGACATTCCATTTTCTTTTCCTCCAATATTTCCTTTAAATGCCTTTGTATGGATTCAAATACTCATGATATAAATCCAAAATATTTGCAAGGTTATCAAAAGAGACGTGAATCTTGAATGAATCCTTGAGAGGCTATTTGGATGATATTTTGATAGTTGGATGAATTCGATGCATGCCTTTTCATACTTGTGAGTTGAATTCCAAGAAAAGCCACGCAAATATTTAAGAACTTTGATTTTCTTCAAATCCACTTCAAATATTAATGAACGAATTCTAATAAAAATACAGCTTCAATGAATCCCTAATTCAATTCAATTCTCCGATCTAAACCAAATTTGTGTGTCAAGCAATAATCAATTTGAAAGAATGACGCCTTGATTACAATCCACATCTTGTACCATGTCCTGGCTATATGAGCACTAGAATAACAACGTCTTGGACCCTTGAGGAAGATATTCAAGATGACTTTGAACTTATACCTTAGTTCACATAGTCTTTACTTAAACATTTAGTGAAACCCTAGTGATCATGCCCTTGACGAGGATGACAACCTTATAGATTGTTGGGGGAGAAGTTCACAATAATCAAGAATCCAAACCCTAGTTCCATAAACCAAGGTTACTGGGAAACCAACCGATTCAAGCCTGAGTGAATATGAGAACCATCAAAGCCATAGAAACCCTAATTCCATCATATCATTGATCCCATGCCAAATTATTGACCAATGATGCATGACGTGCAAAATGACCTAATGAAAGTTATGTACATGAGAAAAGTTCGAGATGCATAAGCGAGATAAAAGGAAAAGGGTAGGAAAAATTTGGGGTATTACAGCTGCCCCTATTTAATCGTCTTAAACCTAAAAGTACGATTGGCGAGTGCCTTTCGGATGTTAGAGGTAGAAGATGATTAAATATCAATGCCAAAAATTTGTTCTGAAAGAAGGCGTGAATGTTTATTTATTTTGTGATATCTGTCGGGGAAAGAATTTTTTTGGTTTTCTTGGTGAGAAGGGTTTATGGATGAACCTGGAAGGTGATTGCTTGTAACATGGCAACCGCGACAAAACGGGGTTTAGAACTGACACAAAGAGTGCTTAAAAACCAACACGACAAGTGTTTAGAAGTTGAAGATGACGAGTGTTTAGAAACTGGCACGACGAGTGTTTAGAAGAGGACACGACGAATGTTTAGAAACCGACACGACGAGCGAAGGTAAATGACATGACAAGCGTCTAAAGATAACACAACGAGTGTTTAGACACCGACACGACGAGCGAAGGTAAATGACACAATGAGTGTCTGAAGATAACACGACGAGTGTTTAGAAACTGACACGGAGAGAGAAGGTTAATGACACGACGAGCGTCTGAAGATAACACGACGAGTGTTTAGAAACCGACACGATGAGCAAAGGTAAATGATACGACGAGAATCTGAAGATAATACAACGAGTGTTTAGAAACCCACAGGACGAGAAAAGTTAAATGTCACGACGAGCGTCTAAAGATAACACGAAGAGTGTTTAGAAACCGACACGACGAGCAAAGGTAAATGACACGACGAGCGTCTGAAGATAACATGACGAGTGTTTAGAAACTGGCATAACGAGTGAAGGTAAATGACACGACGAGCGTCTGAAGATAACACGATGGGTGTTTAGAAACCGACACGATGAGGGAAGGTAAATGACACGACGAGCGTCTGAAGATAACACGACGAGTGTTTAGAAACCTAAACGACGAGCGAAGGTAAATGACACGACGAGCGTCTAAAGATAACACGATGAGTGGAAACCGACACGACGAGCAAAGGTAAATGAACGATAAACATATTAAGATAACACGAAGAGTGTTTAAAAACCGACACGACGAGCGAAGGTAAATGACACAACAAGCGTTTGAAGATAACACGACGAGTGTTTAGAAACTGGAACGACGAGCAAAGGTAAATGACACAACGAGCGTCTGAAGATAACACGACGAGTGTTTAGAAACCGACACGACGAATGAAGGTAAATGACATGACAAGTGTATGAAGATAACACAACGAGTGTTTAGAAACCTACACGATGAGCGAAGGTAAATGACACGATGAGCGTCTGAAGATAACACACCGAGTGTTTAGAAACCGACACGATGAGCGAAGGTAAATGACACGACGAGCGTGTGAAGATAACACGACGAGTGTTTAAAAACTGACACAACGAGCGGAGGTAAATGACACGACGAGCGTCTAAAGATAACACGATGAGTATTTAGAAACCGACACGACGAGCAAAGGTAAATGACACGACGAGTGTCTGAAGATAACACAATGAGTGTTTAGAAACTGACACGACAAGCGAAGGTAAATGACATGACGAGCATATGAAGATAACATGATGAGTGCTGGAGGAAAGACTTCATCGGGGACCCGTGATAGATTAACATATACGCATGTTCAAAACCACACTGAGGAGTATAGGAAGAGGACATAAACGAGTATCAAAGGATATACAGACGAGTATCAAGAAAAGGATAACACATACGAGTGTTTGAATCAATACAGACGAGTATCAAAAGAAGATATGGATGAGTATCAAAGAAATTATTACATGGATGAGTGCTTGAATCAATACAGACGAGTATCGAAAGAAGATACAGACGGGTATCAAAGAAAGGTTTAACATGGACGAGTGTTTGAATCAATACGGACGAGTATCAAAAGAAGATACATGCGAGTATCAAGAAAATGTTTAACACGGACGAGTGTTTGAATCAATACGGATGAGTATCGAAAGAAGATACAGACGAGTATCAAGAAAAGGTTAAACACGGAGAAGTCTTTGAACCAATACATATGAGTATCAAAATAAGATACAGACGAGTATCAAGGAAATGTTAAACACATACGAGTGTTTGAATCATTACGGACGAGTATCAAAATAAGATACAAACGAGTATCAAGAAAGAATTACACAGATGGGTGTTTGAATCAATATAGACGAGTATCGAAAGAAGATACAGACGCGTATCAAGAAATAATTACACAGAAGAGTGTTTGAATTAACATGGATTAGCATCAAAAGAAGATACAAACAAGTATCAAGAAAGGATTACACAGACAAGTGTTTAAATTGATACATATGAGTATCGAAGAAAGGTTAAACATGGACGAGTGTTTAAATTGGTACGGACGAGTATCTAAAGAAGATACGGACGAGTATCAAAGGAAGGTTTAACACGAACAAGTGTTTGAATCAATACGGAGGAGTATCGAAAGAAGATACAGACGAGTATCCAAGAAAGGTTTAACACGAACGAGTGTTTGAATGAATATGGACGAGTATTGAAAGAAGATACATACGAGTATCAAGAAAATGATTACATGGACGAGTGTTGGAATTTGAATTAATTGCCAGACGGGAACTGACTACTAGATGAGAATTGGGTTTAGAATTGATCGTCAGACGGGAACTGACTACCAGACGAGAACCGAGTTTAAACTTGGTGTATTGATTTTGCTGGGAATATGTGAAGGTCATCAATTGGGGATTTGGGAGCAGTATCCTCTTGTGGGGATGTCTGATTTTGAGTGATTCAAGTGTTTCGTATAAGGTACCCGATATGGCTTATGCTTCGTATGCATGTTTGAATTTCTTTTGTCGCAAATACCCATTCTGATGGATCAGCTACACGCTTTTGAAGATGCAATGTTATGCAGTGACAACTATATGTAATGCAAAGAAATAAAATTCATGGGGATAAGCGAAGGTTCGTTGGGAACTGTTGCTCTTCACCAGGGATGCCAATACATATCGGCGCTGGGAAGCTGCAGTACCAAGGATCACTGGGGATACTGATAAGAATTCACACTGGGGAGCTCATAATACCAAAAATTATTGATGACTCTACTGAAGATTGAATTGCTGACGAAACAAGTCTACAGGTACGCCACTGAATTCTGAATTGTATTGTCGGGAAAGAGATAATATGGTCCGACTTCCTTATATCCTAAACTGTCTGGAGGATGGTTGAACTGAATGCACCGAGGAACAGATACTGAACACCATGTGGATATCTTTGAATTTATGTCCCAAGTTTATGCCACACTGGGGAATGACCTCTTAAACCAAGTGGGGGTAAAAATATGGACATGGACCCATATGAATCCCTCAGTTTACTCCATTGGGGATACCCCGGTTCAGCTCTGCAAATGCCCCGATTTATCTCCCGCATGCCCCGATTTAGCTCTCAGGGGATGTGCAATTGCACGTTCCAAGTCAAACGATGAATCCAGACTTTCTGAATTCACTTGAGGAATCGGGTTTGAAATTGCCTATAGCAGATGAAGGTAGATTTGTGCACTGGCTAGATCAGGGTGACCATTATGATTCTTTTAGCTCGATTGTAGTAGTCTCGTACAACATAATTGGCTTGAGAAACTTTGCAAGTATGGACGAGGAATTCCCCTGTCTGGAGGATTTCTGAGAGAATCTATGCTGAAAAAGAAGACCGAAATATCTGTGGCACAATACGATATGAGGTGGCTTGCCCCAATCTCTTGAGTCACGAGATAAATTGTTCTTGATTACAGATTTCTTGGAGATATTTGTCGAATCTGGACGTTATTTCCCCAGGTTGAATTAATCATGAATAGATTTCTCAACGCGATAGCCTCTGATTGATATTAGCTTGAAGAGATTTATCGATGTGATAGCCTCTAGTTTAGTATAGGTTGAAGAGATTTATCGATGTGATAGCCTCTGACTGATAGCTTTGAGGGAATTCCCCAGGGGATGAGCTCGGTGAGATGGAATCTCGACTTGATTTCCCCAGATCGGTGGAATCTCTAGGCAACATGCCCCTAGATAGGTCATTTCTCTTGTGACAACTGACTTTTGCTTCAACAGAGTATTCAAGCCTCTCTTCTCTGATAAGTTTGAGTTATTTACTGATGTTGATTGTGTAAACTTACTTGACTTCAATCAGTTGTTTTGTATGCAGAAGAATGTTTATTATGAGAATGATAATTCTAATGCAACACGTATGCAAGTCTTGAAGTTTGAAAAAACTTTAAATGAAATGATGTCACAACTCTGTTGTGAATGAGTCACTAGCTAGAGAGTAACATTTGCAAATTCTTTTTTCATGAAATATAATGTAAGCCTATGATGCCAACATAGATATTTTAACATACCTCATAGGAGTCAGTTAAACGCTATCTCATTGTGGCACGCTTTCAAATTGATCTATGCTTCAGTTAGGAATTTTAAGGGTTGTAACGTGGCCTGGTTCATGGTTTTAGAAAAAGGATTCAAGGCTTAAAATTATTTGGTACCCACCCATTCTCTATGATGTTCTCCAGTCCTAAGTTCAGTTAACTCGATACAAGCATTCATCTCTCAAAAGAGGAGTTTGTGATAGTTGAGGGACCATAAAAGGTTTCTTGGACACAACAATCACTAGATTTTGATTTTGGTGTCTGATCACACGACCTTGTTCTTTTGATGAGGATTTTTATTGGTAATCCTTTTCTCATATTTTAGGCTTTTCAATTTCTTTCTCGCTTTCCCTAACTTTTGCCTGGACAAATTCTTTTGAATTTCGATTTGGAAAGACCAGCGAGATGCCCTAACTTTTGCCTAAGTAACTTGTTTTCAAGTTTTGACTTAATGGGGCTTTTTTGTGTCTTTCTTATTCGTACTTTCCCTTTTGAACAAGTCATTTATTTTTACGTCATCTTCGATTTGTTGGAAGTGATCGTGACTGTCTAAGTCTTTGGTAGAAGAGGGATAATCATTGTTGTATCATCATCTGATCTCGACTTCTTGATGTACGAGAGATACCCATTGGGATATCGGTAGTTGATGCACACTCCTAATAAGTGAAAGTTATCCATTGTGGTTTTTAATTTCCTCAACCTTTTGAAGGATAACCATTGTTGTAACCTTAGATGGACACTCTTGATGAGTTCTGAACGCTTGATCAGATTAACTGAACACTACCCGCCTTAGGGTTAAAATGAGGTTTTTTATGAACAGAAAAGAAACTCCTACTTCGAAGGCTCAGAGGGGTTAACGAGGGTATATATCCATTATATCTCTGGTGTTTGTGGATTTGAAACAAGGCATGTACATCATCAACAAGGTCTTACTCAAAAGCATACCAACCATAGATTTTTTGTGTTTTTAGATTATCGTCATCCTCCCTTCAATATTTACCTAAGCATAAGACTTGGAAACGTGGCATCAATATGCAAGTAAAACATTTAAAGAGTGATAATGAATGGATGAACAAAAACAAAAGGAACAACTCAAGACAAGCATACTTATTGCATTAAGATTTTCATTAAAAAATAGACAGGTTTCTACATGTAAGCAATGTTTAAACAAACAAGCAAGAATGCAAATGAAAATGCAGTAAAGAAACCAATGATTGCCATCGTTGAGGAGACTTGACTCCGTATGGATTTCTTGATTTTGACGACTTTCTGCAGTCTTGATGCTTGAATGGGCGAGGGAACTCCGCTTATGATTTGATGTGCCACAATAGTCTATGAATATATCCCGTCTTGGACCTTGTCTCTGGATGACCTACCATCTTCAATCGAATGGCTAAGTGCCCTTGGTGAGAAAGAGTCTGGAAGTTGGCCAATAGGAATTGGACTTTTGGAAGAGACACCAGATAGATGTTAGGCTTTATACTTTAACCCCTTTACAATCTTCAATATCAAAACCGGTTATCCCAATTAGAAGAGATGTTTGTGAGAGGAGGACCCCAAAGATCAGAGATTTATCACTTGAACTTCCACCAGGCGAGGAAATAATTGGATGTAATGAACTGGGATCACATCAACATGCTCGTCAGGCTTCTTCTGTCCTTGCTTAAAGGCTTTTACCAATGAATTCACTTGGGGAACACAGACTGGATGCTGTCAAACAGATCAGGGAATGCAAAGCTGTGGAGAGTGCCCTTGATTGAATAGTCGGATGCCCTGGCACGGTTACCACATCTGATGTTGGTATCATGACCTAGAAGGGGATTTATAGACAGTACCGAAGTACGGGGTCTAACATACAAAATCCCAAACAAGTATGGAAACCAATGAGAATGAAACACTGATATAAGATCAACTCTTCTTCATGTGTATCCTAGTCTCGCTGGTAAAACAAGTTTCTTGAATCCACATAGGAAATGGGAACCATCTGCTGTGGCAATAGGTGTAGGATTATTGATATCATCGTCAAAGCTTGCATGTATACCACAATCAATCCCATCGGGATCTTCGTATCGGTCAATTCCCCACAGAGTTATCCCATACTGATCTCTGAACACGTGAAGCAAGAAATTAAGTTTGAACCTCTGAAGAGAGCACCGAGTCTGAATAAGAATCTCCAATCTTCGAGTATCTGTTATGATGCATGAATATGCATGGGGGTGCATGGATGATGCCATGTCATGTTCCGTCATTTCCAAGGAATTTACATGCTTTGATTTCGATTTTACACAGGTAAGTGATGAAAAAAGTTCAACACAAGGCTTACAAATATGATTCCCTGGAAATAACAAAACATGTATGTTAAGCATGTGGTTAACCATGTTATGTATACAAAGACATGGGGTCAAAGTTCCATCACTTCTGAATATGATTACTGCACTGTTTCTGAACCATATGAATATTACTAGATCAAAGGTCCGACATAGCTTCCGCACATACAAGAACCAAGTACTATGCAGGTCATCAATTGTACGGGATAAAGGCTTCTAGAACACCAGATACTATTGAGCCTTTTCTAAATATGTTGGGAATACCAATATCGAAGGTCCAAAAGAACCTCTAAGTAAATAATTCAGGGACTCAGAAAATAAATATGAGAACCATATGGTCACCAACAAAACATAGTCACCATATGAGTAAGTCACCAACAATACCTGTAATATTAATTCCCTCCCCACTCACGGGTGAAGACTAGGTCATGGTAAGGCAAGGGTAACTCGAAAATCACGAGTCCGCTTGAAAGTAAAATCATTGCAACGCAGACGTGCATGATGAAAATACCTCCAATTGGACCTCATTCGAGGGTGGTATATGACATGATTGCACTAGTCAGACCACGTCCTATAGCCGTCATTCCCCCACTTTATTCCTAGGTTTCCTAGATAGTGCAGCCTGGCCTAGGTACTGGGCCTTTTACCTCATAGTAACACCCACCCAATCAAGAAGCAAATCCAGTACAACAGTAGCATATGGAAAATAGTAAAATGAAATGCATACATATGCTCAGATAATCATGTATGAGTGAATAAACATAAAGCATAGAAATAAACACCCAAAGAAAAGAAAACACGAGCTAGGATCGACTCTGGGATGGACTAGTAATTGGTTGACCTATCCCCAGTGAAGTCGCCAGCTGAAACAACCAGCTGAAAATCATCAGACAATAAAGTCTCCATCAAACGTCTTTTATTCCACGTGAAGGGAAAGGTAAACTTCGAGAAAACTTGAGAAGGGAGAAGTCACAGTCTTGTGACCAAGAGATCAGGTAAGGGAGTCTGTTACGCGAGGGGAAGGTATTAGCACCCCACACGCCCGTAGTGCTCTATAATATCCACTATTGTTGTTCTAATCAAAGGGTGCGTCTAATCTATGCTTATTGTTTACTACCGAGGAAGAGTGAATGCAAAAGAAAGGAGAAAATAGTGTAGGGAAAATAAAGTTGTGCTCGCTTGGGCCCTACCCCAATGCATACATATCGTTTTTGAGGAATTTGAGTTATTGTAGTTCGACTTACATATTTTGTTTGTTTTTTATTTTTTATGAACAATGCTAATTCCGCATTCTGCCGCAGCTCGACCTTTAGAGACCCACGCGTTGGCACAGAAGTAAATTAACACGTCCTTACCTGAAAATGGTTTTGAGTTACTCCCTCAAAGCAAGATTCCATATTTGATTGGTTTGTGTTTTGTTACCTTGAAGAGGGGTTTAAGTTGTTAGCATGTTTTATGACTTGCTAAGAAAAAGAAAGTTTTAGTTTTAAATACATATGCAAAAAGGGAAGAAAAGAGTCTATGGGAGACTAGCCTGTTTCTAATCCTAATGTTATCATACAATGGTGGCCCTAAGGTTTGGATTAACAAATGAGAAATGCCCATCTAATGTTAGCATGCATGGTTTGCAACCTAAGGTCTAACTTGCATCTAAAAGGAACAAGCATATCCTAAGGGAACATGGTATGTACAAGGGGCAAAAACAAGCAAGCTCGAAGGATCACACACATAAAAAGGTAAAGAAAAGAAGAGAAATGATTTAGTCAATGGGATTGTATCACCCGAGAAAAACAAGCGGGAATAAGATGTAAACAAAAATGTGATGTCCAAAGCAACAGGACACCTAACCAAGATATAAGAGACCGAAGTAAGAAACAAAAGGAAATATGAACAATCAAGGAGTATCAGCATCGACTAATGCGAACTCCTGACAAGGTATGGGGGTTTAATTGCAAAATCCTTCCCCACTTGACGACTCGATAACAAGAGCAGACACAACTTCGAAGCATCATGGTGTGTCACAAGCTAAGTATGACACAGACAAAATTGAGGGGTTTGATTGTGAACCCACCCCGCTCGCCTCTTTTTGAGGACTTATCATCTGTAACATATGAGGGCACAAATATAAAAACATGTGCGGAATACCTACTTCAAAGGTAGGGTTTTAAACAAAGAAAAATAGCAGACAGAATGCACACAATGCAGAATTTCCCTAAATGGGTCTTTAAATAAACCAGAGGGATTCTTGAAATGATCAGTAATGGAGATACCCTTCATACATCTCTACCCTACTTCTCATGGCATTGGAAGCAGTAAAGTCCTGCTTCTCATTATCTCTAGAAAAGCGATAAAGAAATGCGATAAAGTACGTAAATGAGGAATAAAATGGAGTTGCGATGATACCTAACAGAGAAGGTCCATTGCCTCTTCAAAACCATGCAAGCAAAGAGAAAACTCTACAAAAGCTGCTTCACAAGTGATCACACAAACGAGTTCTAAAGCATTGTATATCGCCTAAGTCGCATCAATGTTCTATCACAAAATTAATCATGAAAAGTGGAGGAAAATAGTGACAAACTTTCAATTAAATTCTAAGGAAAAATTCTAAAATCAATTCTAAAATATTCTACTGTTTTGTATCATTTTTCATCAACAAAAAAAATATGGAAAGAAAATTGAAGTAGAAATCAAATTCCAAAACATTGGGGGTGCATAGTTACATCCAGGGGTAATACGGCAAGCAACTGAATTGATGCTAAGCCTAATCTGAATGAGTCCATTATCCATTTTTTGTTCAATTGCAATTCAAGCTTCCAAAAATCCTGTAGTATGGGCTTGAGAAGAATGAATTTTGGTCCAGCCTCATCTTTGTACCTTGATATGAGACTTCAAAAAAACAACACAGAGACGGGCTGAGAGAAAGTGTGGTTCGATCAAGAGCCAGTTTTTGTACTAGTTTCCCAAAATCTCACCAGACCTTAGTGTATTAGAGCCCAACGCGCATAACCACTGAATCAACCGAATCCATTATTTTTTTGTACTTCTTCCATCTCTTCTTTTTTCAAGAATGCAAACCTTACAGCACACACATCTCTTCCTCTTCGTCCAAAATCATAACATTGTTCAACCAATAATCCCTTCTTATTCGCTCACCACCACCATTTCCATGAAATTGACACTGAGTTCCATTATGACGAGCCATTAGTGACTCATTTTCATCTCCATCAATCTCGTTTTGATTCAGTTTACATTGCCATTCAAAGCTCCGTATCAGTTTGAGTTATCCATCTACAGCGCCGCGGTTTCCATCTCCAAACGCGATTCGCTTGTGTTATTGCTTATGGTGAGGATGATGATTGATGGTTGAAGCTCTATCTCAGTAGCTTGAAGATTGTTGATGGAGATCGAAGAAGATACAATAGAAAATAGTTACGATTATCGAGAAGTGAAGGGTAAATATGAAGATGTCTGAAGGAGGAAGGTTGAAGGAACAAAATGATTATAGAGTTTGAAGGTGAATGAAGGTGTGAATGAGAGAACACGGTTGGAGATGGTGATTTCGCTGATGGATACAAAGGAGCTACAATTTTTGATGAGGGAAAGGCGGCGATGATGATTGAAGATGCGTAAAGTGGTGAAGACTGATGGCGATTCTTGAATTTCAGTGGTATAGGTGTTGCAGAGAATTGATGCAGGTTAGAGCACAGTGGTGAAGGTTTGTACATAGAGTTGATGATGGAGAAGATTGTGAAGAGTTGAGAGTGAAGGTTTTGAAGAATTGGTGAGAGCTGTTATGGATTTGGTACCATTGATGAAGATTGTTGTGATGCCAAGATTGAAGAAGAGAGTAGAGATAATGTAGATTTTATGGAGAATCTGTATATTAAATAAGAGAGAGAAAGATGAAGATTTCTGGTGACTCCTTAGAGAATGTTAAGGTGGATTTTCTTTGTCCTTTTTTGTGGATAATTGTATACTGTGAATCATCATGATTCCTCTCCCTCTCTTTTTGTTATACGATTTTCTCTCAGAAAGAGTTTGGTAGAGATGTCTATTCTGTTAGAAATTGGTTAGAAAACAATTATGTTATGGTTAGTTAGGAAGTTGGCTTGATTTTTCGGTTGGTTAGTGAAGTTGTAACCGATCTGAAAAAAACCAGTTACATGTTAGTTATAGAAATTGGTTTGGAAAAGGTTTAAAAACTGCTAGAAAATCCTGTTAAAAATAGTTATAGTATTCTGTTATTTCCGTTAAACGGTTAGGAGGTTATATGTTAGTTGGAGTGTTAGTTAGTTAGTCATGGACTGTTATAGGAATTTTGTGTTAGGTTTCTGTTATGGAAGTTATGAAATTCTGTTATAGGTAATTGATGAGCTGGAAACCGGTTAGATGTTAGTTTCCTGTTATGGGTTTATGAAAATAGTTAGTTAGGAAGGTTAGAGGAATTCTGTTAGAAGCAAAATTATTTTTTTCTGTTACTTGAGCTAGCTGTTTTTCGGTTTCCTTTTATTCTTTGCAATACTTTCTGCTGACTTTCATAGATAAAAACCTCCCTCCGGTATTTTCTGGATGATTGAATTGCGAACTGGTCTGGGTGAACTGAATAGTCATGAGCTGATACTGATGTAGGGTCGTTGTTCAGATTGATTTTGGCTTGAAGTGCAACTTCAGTTCTGGTTTTTTGATGTAGGGCCACTTGATTATTGGTAGTTAATTTTCTGAACTCTTTTTCTGTCAATGCAGGTTTTATGGTTAACTACTTTTGAAAATTGCAGGGTTGGTTGCAAAACATTGGCTCTGAGTTTTGACGGAACTGATTTTTTTGAACGTGTGCAAGCTGAGTTTGGGTTGCTGGGCATGGTACGGGCCGATTCTCTCCGACTCAATTCTTTTTATGTTTTCATTTTTCTGCTATGCTGATATGCGGGACACATTTTTTAAATTCCCGGTGAGTGCAATGCTGATTTGAGTCATGGCTTAATGTTGACGAATATGTGAAGTTGCTGAACTCCTGGAAGAAACATGACGATAGGTGGAGAAAATCTTGGGCATAACATGGAACATTAACAAGATGAAGTCATGATAGAGCTTAGGATGAAAATTGAGTCCAAACCGAATTTTGTGTAATTTTCTTGATCATGTAACATAATTTAAAGGGGATGTAATTTGGTATTTAATTTAGTAAATATGAATTCTCTCTTGAATCAAGTGTTAAATGATCTTAGATCTTCTTGAATTCAAATGAAGTATTCTCCCGAATATTCAAAGTGCTTCTTTCTTTCAAATTGTATTTTGACATTCCATTTTCTTTTCCTCCAATATTTCCTTTAAATGCCTTTGTTTGGATTCAAATACTCATGATATGAATCCAAAATATTTGCAAGGTTATCAAAAGAGACGTGAATCTTGAATGAATCCTTGAGAGGCTACTTGGATGATATTTCGATATTTGGATGAATTCAATGCATGCCTTTTCATACTTGTGATTTGAATTCCAAGAAAAGCCACACAAATATTAAAGAAATTTGATTTGCTTCAAATCCACTTCAAATATTAATGAACAAATTCCAATCAAACTACAACTTTAATGGATCCCTAATTCAATTTAATTCCCTGATCTAAACCAAATTTGCATGTCAAGTGTGATCGGTGGATCTGGAACTGACTGTTTAATGCTGGTTTCGCGAAATGTCGCGGTAAGCAAGAGTCGCCACCGTCTTTTATTTTCTCCAAATGGAAAGGACAAAAGCACAGAAAAATTCCTTATAGAGATTGCTCTCGGTTCGGGAGGTAGATTTATAGAAAGGGAAGGTGTTAGCACCCTTTCTATCCGTGGTTATCCACGGGCTCTTAGATACTTTCTCATTTGTGTTTTCAAAATTGGTTGTTTTCTTTTCAAGGTGAGTGGGTTTGAAAAAGTTTCTTTGAAAATTTCAGTTCGACTCTTGTATCAGTCCTCAAGAGTGTTTGAAAAATTGCTTTTGAAAGCTTTTTGAAAGGTGTCGGTGTGAAAAGAAGTTTTTGATTTGTTTTGAAATTAGAGCAAGTATCTACGAGTCATCTACCTACCCTGATGAATTCGCCTGTGTAAATGTCCTTAAGATAGTGCCATCCCACCATTGAGAGGTAGGTAGCACCACCGTTGGAGGTATTCGGGTCAATTCGAGGGTTCGGGACATTGTGATCACCAGAGCAATAGGAAGACACCTTAGAAGCTACCCTCATGCCATGTTCATGGACATGAGGACTTACTAAAACGTCCTCTACTCGACGACCACGTTTCGAGGGGCAAGGCAACAGTGAGGCGTACCCTAGGGGTGGTGTGTGAATTGTGTGTCATTTTCAATTATGTTTATCTTGTCATGCATTGGTGATCTACGCTTTGTTTTTTATTTTTGGCATTCATTCTTTCATGCAAATTATTAACAGTTAAAAGGTGCGGGAAGATAAAAGTCCTACGCTATTACAAAGGCGCGGGTCTACAACGCCAAATTAATCCAAGACCCGATTTGAAATAAATAAACATGCGGAAAGTAAATACCCTAATTAATCTATTACAAGGCTTTGGGGCAAGTACATGAAATTAAAAAAAAGGGAAATAAAAGTAAATGTGCGAAAAGAAATAAAATCGAGAATGCGAGGGCGTTGGACCCTTTTAAAGAAATTAAATCGAAATCGTAAATTAATTAAATTAAATAAAAGTAAGAACTTATTTTTTGGAGTTTTGTATTTATGGAATTTAATGAGAAAATTAAATGGAATTAAAACCCTAATTCTAAACTATTTTTAATTTATTAAAAAAATGTTTAAGTTTAACCTAGTTTTAACCTAATTATTTAATGGCATATTTATTTTCAAAAATAATTAATAATTAATAATGGTAAAAGAGGAAAAAGGAATAAAAGTATAAAAACCCTAATTTCTATATTTTTATTTTATTAAGAAAGCATTAAAATTAAACCTAAAATTAAAACTAAGTTAATTATTAAATTTATTTACAACAAAAACATTAATACATTAAATAATAAATAAATATATTTTTATTTTTGACTTTCTGGTTTTTTTGTATTTTTATATTATAAAACTTATTTGATGAATTAAAAGAAAAAATCATTAAATTACAACAAACAAAAAGAAAAAAGAATGAGAAAGGAAATACAAACATATGGGGGTTTGTTGACCCTTTTGGAGGTATATTGCAGTAATGAGGCCCATTGAAATTTGGTCTTTTTTTACCCTCCGATGATGCGTGTGGAGCGTTTGACTGATGCACATGGTGGACTCCAGATCCTGACCTTCAGATTCATCTCCTGAGACATGTGGCGCGCCAAGGTAGTGGATGCATGATGGACCCTAGGCAGAGAATTACACCTGAATGCATATTGGACAAAATTATGAAGAATATAGGGGGACCTGGGAATCGAACCCAGGTCCCAAGGTTTGCAAACATCACTTTCCACCAACTGAGCTGTTTGGCAACTTTGTTATTATAATGAAACACAATTAATATAATGAAAAGTAAGTGCAAGTGGTATAAAACAAAAAAACGCGCGCCAAGCTTTTGAATCAGCCAACCATATGATGACAACCCATCTTCTTCTCCACTTCTTCGCTTTTGCCTGAGAAATATATAATGGATAGCGGGGGTTTTAAACCCCCACAATCTGAAACACAAAAAAATAGCGAATAGAAATTGAACAAATATAAAAAAGGCGCGATGAGTGTTTTAGGTTCGTTGGAACGTCACGATTTCAATGGTATAGGTCTTGCTGTCTAATTTTTCCATATGCAAAAGTCCCCAATTTCAAACTTCTGCAACCCTAACGAGCTCCCATGGTGGATTCGTGTATAGGGCTTAAAAACTCAATTAAATGATGCCAACAGCTTTAGAACAACCATGTTAGTATGAATCAGTGCTTAAAACATATGGAAAAGAGGTGCAAATGCAAATACGATTATGAAAAAAATTGAGAACAGGGCCACGTGATTCTACTGTTTCTGGCTGTATGAAGACTTGATTTTGATTGGGAAAGATCCCTGGCAATGTAATCAAGCTTATGGAATGGTTATTTTGCCTTGAAACAAACTCTAACTGTGTTTTTAGTTTTGAAAAATCTTAGAGAAAAGTGCAAAGTGTATATCCTTCTTGGGCGCAGCTTCCAGGTTCTAGGCATTAGGTTTGCATTATGCATATGTATGTGAATATTTTAGGTCAACAAAACAAGCCCAACATCCAAGTTTTAATGCCTTTGAATTTTTGTAATCTTCCATGATTTTCCAATCTTTTTCATACCTTTCTCATGCCAATCAAATGAAGATTCTTGCCTTTTTGGGGTGTGCACAAAATATTGAGTGAGTAAATGAGAGAATATGCTGCAAAAAGATTTAAAACACATGCTTTGCTATTTTTGTCATATTTTATTTAATTAAATGAATTAATGGTGATAAAAATTCAAATAAATAATAAAAAATGATGAAATAACTCCCCTTTGGGTCAATGGGTCGTGCATAGCTTTTGGGTGATGATTCTTGGAAGAAATTGAGGCCCATTAGCAATTTTAAGGCATTTGAAGCAAAGTTGACTTTTCAAAAATCCCAAAAATTTCCCAACTTCCACAAGGCATATCTTGCTCAATTTTTAAGCTTTGATCACGTTCTTGGACATTTTGGAAAGGTCTTGAAGTCCTCTAACCAATGCCTTTGGTCCCATGTAATTTTGATTTACCAATCTCAAGTTATGGTCTTTGACTTAAAGTCCCTTTTTGTTGACTTTTGAAAATGACCTATAATGTTGAGATTGATAACTTTTTGTGAGAGCATTTCTTGGACTTTAAGTATGAAGAGGAGTTATAGGAAATGTCATTATCTTCAAAATGAGCTTTGGGTGGAATTTTTCTGATAAACCATGTGGAAGTTATGCCTTCGTCAAGTTACAGTTGACTTTTTCAACTGTCCAAATATGGAAACTTTTGCATCTTGAGACTTTTTGAGCCATGCCTTGAGAATCATGATCAAGAATTGATCAAATGATGTTTGTGGCTTCAAAATAAGATGTTGACCAAAAATTTGAACTTTTGACTGTCAAATGACCATTTTGCCCCTACAGTTGACTGTTGAGCAATTAGGGTTTATGACTGTGCAACTTGACCTTGTGAGCCTTGAAACTTGACATGTAGGTGCTTGACAATGTTTATAGGCATGTGGGACTTGATTGGACCCTTGGAAACTTCAATTTCTTTGCCAGAACAAAAACCCTAATTTTTGACTGTTAGGAGGCCATTGAACTGTGCAACCCTTGGGAGATTTTGAAGCATGCTCTTAGCAAATCTTGAAGAATATGGGAGGGAAAATTTTGGGGTACAACATCAAGCAATAAGCAATTTGAAAGAATGACGCATTGATTATAATCCATATCTTGTACCATGTCCCGACTATATGAGCACTAGAATAACAACTTCTTGGACCCTTGAAGAAGATATTCAAGATAACTTTGAACTTAGACCTTAGTTCATATAATCTTTACTTAAACATTTAGTGAAACCCTAGTGATCTTGTCCTTGATGAGGATGACAACCTTATATCTTGACGGGGGAGAAGTTCACAACAATCAAGAATCCAAACCCTAGTTCCATAAACCACAGTTACTGGGAAACCAACTGATTCAAGCCTAAGTGAAGATGAGAACCATCAAAGCCATAAAAACCCTAATTCCATCATATCATCGATCCCATGCCAAATTATTGACCAATGATGCATGACGTGCAAAATGACCTAATGTAAGTTATGTACATGAGAAAAGTGCGAGATGCATAATCCAGATAAAAGTAAAAGGGTAGGACAAATTTGGGGTATTAAAATGTCGAAACATTCGTGCTTTGTGTCGACACATGTGCTAATGTTTTAACCAAATAATTCTCTGGAAATTTTTGTTGACTCATCCTCTTGTTTATGTTGACACATATCTTCAAAACTGCTCTATGTGTCGACACATTCGTGTTTCGTGTTGACTCATGTGCTATTGTTTTTAAGCTTGAAAATCTTTGGAAGTTTGTGTCGACTCATAGCCTGTCACAGGTCGACACATGTGCCTTATTTTGTCACGTATTTGTCGACACATCACTTGTTCGTTTCGACACATCCTATACCAAACTTAAAAAATCCGTTTTTCTTTTGTGTTTCTAGGGTGAGACGGTGACTCATCGCGTAATCTTGGGTGACAACAATCTTGCAATTGGATTTGACCGAGTGAACATTGAAGACGAGTTTTCCTTCAAGATAGTAGCGTGAGACAATGGATCAATTGGAGTTGTTGGGGGCTTGATATAAATCCATCAGTCCAAAGGGAATTTTGTTGGATCATCAACAACCATTGGTGTTGTAGGGGTGCATTACAACATTTCTCTTAGAAACATACTTTTGCAATTAGTAAGAAATTGGTCTCAATTCCAAAATAAAATTGGGGGAAGACGTAGCCATAGTGAGGATGATTGGTGAACTTGTAACACCATCTAACCCAACATATAAATAAATAACATAATCAGAGTAAATTAGCACACATCTCGAAAAAGGCATCACAATTGACTTCACAAAACAATAAAGAAATCAAACATGCATACTAGTCACGATCATAACACGTATTCAAATTCACGTTTCACACACCAATACAAAATATGCATCTCGCAGCGGAATAATTATCTCAACATAAATATATAAATGATTGAAATCCCATGCTGACAATCATATTATAAGTACTAGGCACTGAGGCCAAACATCACATGATCTCATGCATATCCAAATAAAAGAGAGTAATAACAAATATCTCAAAACAAATCAAAACATGAGTTCGAATATCCCTCATATTACATAGACTAGAGAAATGACTCACTACCTAGGAATAAGCAGATAAATAAACATCTAGCTCCTCCTCTAATCCTGGCAAGAAGCACCGCTATCTCCGGTACTTGAGCAATGTCGTATAAAACATCATTCCAACAAAAGGATGAGAATTCATATCATTATGAAAATATATAATCATAATCAATGTAAAACATACATACACCAATATGAATTTATCACTCTTCATAAACCACGTACTAGGCATAACATAATCCAATATATCAACCCATATATACAACATAACTCATCAATTCATATTCCAAATGAAATTCAATTCCAATTACCACAATTATACAATTAAATCAATGATCACATGTTGCACATCAAAACACCACATTCACACTAATATTACATAATGAGTGATAATGCAACAATTCACATAGACACATGTGACTATAATGTGACTCAAATGCATTATGTATGTGGTACCAATGTAATCCATACCGGTCCAGCTGGATCCACATCTCCAAGACATATAACCACCAATAAAAGCCCGATTCAGCCTTAAGCTTTCAAACCCTATTCATCGTTAGGTTTGGGAAAAGTCAATAGTTCCCACGAAATTACCAAACCTTGTCTCTTGACACAAATAATGCATGTACATGTGCAATCTCAACAACTCATCACATAATTCAACACATTTTGAATTATCTTCATAATATTGCACAACATACATCTTTCATGCCAATCAATCACATATAAACAATCTCATAGTATAAATAATCTTAACACATCATTATTACATGTAGCAATTAGATACAAATCATGCTATATTGAAACATCATCAAACTCCAACACTTACATACACAATTCAAGTGTTAAGGTTCTCATCAAAACACTTCCAGAACCAATTAGAATCAAGTCAAATAAATTATTAAAATACATGTAAATCCATGATAAATCATAACATACAAGATTCCAATCCTATTAATGCATAAAAATAATTTTTCAACTTGCAGCGACCCGCGCTAAGCGCCCTAACCAGATGGTAGTTCAAACCAAAATCACAATCCTTCAAGAATTCCAACCATCTTATTTGCCTCATCTTTAACTCTTTATGATCAAATAGATATTTCAAAATATTGTGATCACTAAACACATCAAACCTCGATCCAAACAAATAATGCCTCCAAAGTTTCAATTCAAACACAACTGTGGCCAACTCTAAATCATGCGTCGGATGATTCCTCTCATGAACTTTAAGTTACCTTGAAGCATGATCCACAACCTTATGATTTTGCACTAACACACCTCCTAAGCCCATCAAAGAAGCATCACAATAAATTACAAAAGGTTCTTCCAGATTCGACGAAATCAAAATAGGAGCGGTTGTCAACCTTATCTTAAGCTCTTAAAAACCAGCACACACTGCGAAGTCCAAATAAAGGCTTGACCCTTTCTAGTCAACTACGTCAATGGTAACGCCAACTTGGAAAAACCTTCAATAAAATTTCAATAATAACCTGTTAAACCAAAAAAAATTCTAATCTCAAAAACAGATTTCAGAGCTTCCCATTGAGACACAGCCTCAATCTTCGACGGATCAATAACAATACCACCCCATATATCACATGACCAAGGAAACCCACTTCCTTCAACCAAAACTCACACTAAGAAAGTTTCGCATACAACTTCTTCTCTTTCAACATAGATAACACAATCCTCAGATGCTCAACATGATTCTCTTCACTATTTGAATATATCAAAATATAATTAATGAATACAACAACAAACTGATTCAAATACTGATGAAAAATTCTATTCATGTATTCCATAAACACGCGAGGTGCATTGGTCACACCGAACGACATCACAAAATATTCATAGTGACCATACCCTATCCTAAAAGCAGTCTTCTGAATATCTTCAGCCTTAACTCGAATATGATGATACCCAGACCTCAAATCAATCTTACTAAACACACTTGCACCAACCAACTGATCCATAAAATCATCAATTCTCGGAAGTGGATACTTATTCTTAATAGTCCCCTTACTCAGTTGTCTATAATCCATACACAACCTCATAGAACCTTCCTTCTTCTTAAATAACAAAACACATGCACCCCACGGTGACACACTCGAACGAATAAACCTCTTCTCAAGCAAATCCTCAAGTTGACTCTTCAACTCTTTTAATTCAGATGCAGACATCTAATATGGAGCCATCGATACTAGACTAGTTCCAGGAACCAAGTCGATCGTAAACTCCACTTCACGCTCTGGCGGTAAATCACTTATATCATCAGGGAACACTTTAGGAAAATCACGAACTATCGGTATTTCACAAATCGTCCTTTTCCCATAAATTTCCAATGTTGCCATCAAATCCAACAACACAACACCATCTTACAAAGACTCATTCACTTTACATGCTATCAAGCTGGAAAGACAAGCTTATACCATCCAATATGATCCCTTATACTATCAATAATAGATTAAGGGTGATCAATTACTCAAATTGTCAATAGGTAGCCGACAACCATAATGGAGCATAAACCATCGTTACCAAACTATAATAATGTCCTTTATCTCATGCTCAAAGTTACCTAAGCACTATGGTCAAACTCTTCACGCCATAAACATTTTAGGGAAGAAAAGCTTCTCCCCACTTGTTTTAATCCCACTCCTACAAACAAGTGATCCAAAAACAAGAAAGTACCAAATGTGTTTCACACATATGTCGCGTAGTAGGGGAATAAACACATTAATAACTTGGCCAACCGACCGACCATTGCTCTGATACCACTATTGTAACACCCTCTAACCCCACATAGACATAAATAATATAATCAGACTAAATTAGTATACATCTCGAAGAGGGCGTCACAATTGAATTCATAAAATGATAAAGAAATCAAACATGCATACTGGTCATGATCATAACACGTATTCAAATTCATGTTTCATACACCAATACAAAATATGCATCTTGCTGCGAAATAATCATCTCAACATAAATATATAAATGATTGAAATCTCATACTGACAATCATATCAAAAGTATTAGGCACTGGGGCTAAACATCCCATGATCTCATACATATCCAAATAAAAGAGAGTAATAATAAATATCTCTAAAAAAAATCAAAACATGAGTTCGAATATCCACCGTGTTACATAGACCAGAGCAATGACTCACTATCTAGAAATAAGTAGATAAATAAGGATCTATCTCCTCCACTAATCCTGGCAAGAAGCATCACTATCTCCGGTACCTGAGCGATGTCGTATAAAACATTATTCCAACAGAAGGGTGAGAATTCATATCATTTTGAAAATATATAATCATAAGCAATGTAAAACATACATACACCAATATGAATTCATCACTCTTTATAAACCACATATTAGGCATAACATAATCTAATATACCAATCCACATATACAACATAACACATCAATTCATATTCCAAATGAAATTCAATTCCAATTACCACAATTTTGTACAATTAAATCAATTATCACATGTTGTACATCAAAACACCACATTCACACTAATATTACATAATGAGTGATAATGCAACAATTCACATCGACATATGTGACTCCAATGCAACTCAAATGCATTGTGTATGTGGTACCAATGTTATCCTTACCAGTCCTGTCGAGTCCATATCTCCAAGACAAATAACCACCAATAAAAGCACGATTCAATCTTAAGCTTTCAAACCCCATTCAACGTTAAATTTACAAGTCAATAGTTCCCACAGAATTATCAAACCTTACCTCTTGACACAAATGATGTATGTACACATGCAATCTCAACAACTCATCACAATAACTCATCACATAATTCAACATATTTTGAATTATCTTCACAACATTGTACAACATACATCTTTCATGACAATTAATCATATATACACAATCTCATAGTATAAATCATCTCAACAAATCATTATAAAATGTATCAATTAGATACAAATAATGCTATATTCAAACATCATCAAATTCCAACACTTACATACACAATTCAAGTGTTAAGTTTATCATCAAAACGCTTCCAAAATCAATCTGAATCAAGTCAAATAAATTATTAAACTACATGTAAATCCATGATAAATCATAAAATACAAGATCCCAATCCCATTCATGCATTAAAAATAATTTTTCAACTTGCAGCCACCCGCGCTAAGCGTCCTCACCAGCGCTAAGCGCCCCCTACAAAAACCAATAAAATTTCCTGCGAACAACATTCTGTCCATACACGAAAATCCATATTGAGGCATGTTCTAATGCCCATTTTTCATCAAATAAACATATTCTAACATGTATACATCATAGAGAACCTATTTATATCATAAAAACTAGATTTCAAAAACCTAATTTCCAAATCCCTAAATCAATTTGGGTGATTCAAAACCTAGAAATTCACATGCTCAATCCTATTACATGTTACTACCCATCATATACTCCCACAATAACATAGATTCTCACCCTTACCTTGAATGTAGAGTATTTAGAGTTGCATCTTCACTTTTCCTCTTTTCTCTTCTTTCTCCTCTTCTCTTCACATCTTTGTTTTTGTTTTATGACAACACTAACTCTAATCCATCTTCTTACTACTCTATTTTATTAATGGGCCTAATTCTACTTACCCATTCGATTATGACATAAAACCCAATTCTAATTATTTACTATTCTTACGTATAATTCCAATTATTCAAATAACACATATATTCAAATAATTCAAATATTCACCAAATCACACAATTAAATAAATAACTATATAATATAATAATTAATAAAATAATTAAATAATAACAAATAAAAATCGCGGTGTTACAGAACTTCCTTAACAAATCCTCGTGTCGTTCTCTCTCTTTCTCTTTACCTTGCTTTATTTCTTTTACATTTTACTAGCAATTTATTACACTCTTGATTGTGCAAATTGATTAGAATATAAGTTTTCTTTGAGCGTTTAAATCAATTTGTTGTTTTTCTTACATTCACTTTGATTTTAAGAGGTTTTAACATCAACAAAATTCAAAGGAATTTCTGGAAAATTAAAGTGCACACTAGGTGTTCGATAAATTGGCTAAGTAAGTTTTTACCATTGATTTCATTAGAAATAGGCTGCTTAATTTATTGGATTCAAATTGTTGATTGATAATTTTCTGTGTTGCTCACTTATTATCTTTACTTAATGTGAATTGATTGGACGCATATACGAGCTCCAATAATCGTGTGTGTTTAGACAAATTCGATCCAAGGACAGGACTTCTGCTAACCATTCTTTTTAACGTGATTTAAAAACCGTTTTAAAACTAAATTTTGAATAAGGTATCTATCCACCCCCTCTAGATAACTTGTCTTCATCTAAAAAGTGGCATGAAGATCCCGATTCATTCCGTGTGCTTCCAATACACTTTTTAGAAAATGGAAAACACACCTAAAGGGGAGTATAAAAAGAGATCCCATATTCACTGGTGAAAACTATGGTTATTGGAAGACTTGTATGCACATTCATATCATTTCTTATAATAAGGGTGTATGAGATGTCATCGAAAACGGTCCTAACATAATTACCTAGGACGTTGATAGTGTCATCGTACCCAAACCGAAAGCACAATGAAGTACAAATGAAAATGAATTATGGAGTTACGATTGGAAGGCACAAAATATTCTCATGTCCTCTCTTGGAATGGATGAGTTTTATCGTGTCTCTCATTGTGAAATTGCAAAATCTATGTGGAATGCATTGGAAATTTCCCATGAGGGAACTAATGAGGTTAACAAGCTAGAGTAAATACATTGACTCAAGAGTTTGAGCTCTTTTGCACAAAGCATGATGAAACCATTGCAGATATGTAGAAGAGATTTTCTCATCTCATTAACTGTTTGAATATACTTGGGAAACCAGTTTCCAATAAAATTGCTACTGACAAAGTTTTGAGATGTCTTACTCGGGATATGCAACCTAAGGTCACCATGATCAAGGAAGCCAACAATCTTGCCACACTTGACCTCACTACATTGTTCGGTAAGCTTAAAGAACATGAGCAAGAACTCAATTGCTTATAAAAGTTTGAAAAGAAGCATGATAAGAATTTAAAGAAAGAAAAAGACAAATGTAATGAAACGGAAAAGAAGACCATTGCTATAAAGGCTTCTAGCTTAAAGTCCTCAACTTTTGAGAAAAATGAGAGTGATGATAGTGACAATGATGATTCAAATAATGAATAGACATGATTATTTGCAAGAAGATACAATAGGTATATTCAAAATAATGGAGTAAAGCATTCCGAATAGAATCTTATCAAGTTTAGAAAATAATCCTCTTCCTCAAAAGAAGAAAACAACAACAAAGGAAAATCAAGAGGCATATGCTACAATTATGGAAAATTGGGTCATTATAGTCCGAGTGTCCATCTCTTAATAAAGACGAGGAAAAGGAAAATCACATGATGAAAGCTCCAAAGACTTGAGCTCTAAAGGTTTGACTAATTTTGGTAAAACTGGATGTCAAACAAGATGTCTCATTATCATCATTCAACATCTTGTCTGGTTTAACTAGATTTTTGGATTTTGTGAGTGGGTTACTGTTTTAACCCAAAATTTTCCCTCTCATTTCTCAAGATTTTTCTCACAAAATTCCTATTGGGTCAAGGCTGCACAAGTACAATTGGATCATATTGGATTTTCAAGCATCAAGTCAAAGAGGAAAGTATTGAAAGAGCAAAGCAGATAAATTTGATTTTTTTTGACAAAATTGAAGAAAAGCAAGCTTGCTTTGATTCATACTAGCTTCGATTGGGCATTGCTTCGACTCATGCTAGCTTCGACTGAACTCCTTCCTTCATGCTAGCTTCAACTGGGAAATGTCTCCCTTTGAAACAGTTTACTTTGATCCAGAAGTTTCGATTGGGCATTTGGTTTCTTTTTAGCAAGCTTGATTCCCATGCTTCGGTTGGACATTAGACTTCTTTTGAGAAAGCTTGATTCCTGCTTCGATTGGGCATTTTATTTCTTTCTAGAAAGCTTGATTCCTATGCTTAGATTGGGCATTGGACTTCTTTTAAGCAAGCTTGATTCCTGCTTTGATTGGGCATTTGATTTCTTTTGAGAAAGCTCGATTCTTGCTTCATTTGAACATTTAGCTTCTTTGTGAAAGCTTGGTATACATCCTTCATTTGTCCATTTGACTTCCTGTAGGAAAGCTTCGATTGCACCATTGGCTCCTTACATGTTTGCCTTTGGTTCACAAAGCAGGAGCCTCCTGCATGCAGCCTTCGATTGGACATTGGCTCTTCATACAAACCTTCGATTGAGCAATGGCCTCTTGTATTCTTTCTTGGAGTCACAAAGTAGTGACCTCATGCAGGAAAGCTTCGATTGGACAAGGATTACCTTCTCACAAAGCTTCTATTGGAGTATGGGTTTCCTTCGAAGCAACATACTTCGAATCCAACTATGAATCCTTCGAGCAAGCTTAGCTGAAGAATATTGATCAAATCTTATAGCCTTATCCTCCAAATCTCACTTGTCAGGCTATGTTGCTTCCAAATATTTACATGATCATAGGATTACACAAGTTAATGATACATTACACAAAGATTCGAAGCTTTATCCACTGGATAATACCATTCTTGGATGAAATGGCAAAAAGCTACGTACCCTTTTTTCATAAAGAGTACTTTAATCACAAAGTTAGATCCCAACCTGATTTTTGTCTGAACACAAGAAATGTTAAAAGCATAAGTCAAATCTCCTGCCCCCAATAGAAATCAGGCCCCTACTTGTACTTGAAACTTGGGAACCACGAAAATTGACTAAACTTGTTTTCATTTTCAACCAAACCATGGTTTGTTATCCTATAAACCTGGTTACTCCAACATCTCTAACCTTTTCTCTATAAATAGAGAAAACATTTGCAAACTGGGGGGGATATTTTTTGGGAGGTGTGGAAAATCATCAAACTCTCAAACTCTCAAACACTCTCAAACATTCAAACTCTAAAACTCTCATAAAAAATCTCAGATCCTTTCATGCATTAGTGAACCCTTCGATTCACTCCCCAACTGCCAGATAACCAACCTTCGATTTCCTCATAACTACCACATACCAACCTTTCAATTCAAGCAGAGAAGTGGTCCCATTAGCTTAAGGAAGGTTCCAGCGAAGCTCAATCTATCATCAAGTCAGAGTCATATAGAGGTCCTTCGATTGGCACTTCAAGAGGTAAGTTTCCTCTAAACTTGGAACTTTCCATTTAAATATCATTTGTACATACAAATAAAAGAAAAAATGTAGATATCATATCTAGGAAGTTGACCCTGCTTTTAGCTTCGTTTATCACTGCCTGTATGTGGAGAATCTCAACTCTGACTAGTTAGCCTTTGATTTTGGTGCCAAACAAGCTTGTACTAACCACTGACCTATAGCTTCTGAAAGTTACATTGTTAGATTCATTTTCAAACTTTAGGCAGGTTGTGTGTATCTTTCGATTGGCTTAAGATTGAAGCCTTTCGAATCTCAACATGGGAGTCTTACACTCCTGCAGATGAAGGAAGAAGCTGGGCATTCCAAACCTTCAAAAATAAGTTCATCTTGTACCCAATCGAAGCTGTCTTATGAATGGATTAAACCGACCACCCCAGTGGTACAAACAACGCATGAGAAAGACATTTCTATGTAGGGTCCTGGGTTCAAACCTTGGTAGGACCAGAACAATTTTTATCCTTTGTTTGTTTCCTTTTATTTTTTAACAAACTTCAAACATCTTTCTAACAAATCAAAACAACTCATTTTGAGTTAATTTTTTGCACACTATTTATTTATAAGTTTTATTTTATGAATATATAAAAATATCACAAAAAATATTTTATTTTCATAATTATTTTAATTAATCAAAACCTTTCTTTAACAAAAATCAAAACAAAATGCATCTTCTTTTCATTCCAATTCTTGTACATTTATTCACATTCAATATGGTTGTAATAATTAATTAATATTTAATTTCTTGTAATCCCCATTTGTACATTTGTATCCCCATCCCCAAGTGATGTAATAGCGTATGACATTTATTTATCACATTTTTATTGCTTTCATAAATGTTAGTAATTAGGGTGTATGGCAAGATAAAACCAACAAGTAGACCACCCTAATCAAAGACCAAAATGCATACAATCAAACACACTATTCACACACATTCACCTCTAGGGTAATCTCACTTGTTTCCTTGGAAAATAGTCATGTCCCTCGAATATGGGTATTTTAGCAAAGACACTCGATAAAAGATCGTAGTCCCTCGATGTCCCTTGATGTTGCCTTCGGTAAACGATCTAGTCCCTAATGAAATTTCTAAAACGTCTGATAGGTTGCCTTTTATAACTACACAAATGACCCACACCCGTCTCTTCACATCCAACGGTGAGGCTTCTTATCAATAAATGGTAATATAACAACATCTAAAGGAGGAGAAAAAGAACATAGACCTTTTGAGTAGGTAGGACGCTCGTAGTTTCTTGCTTACATATAAAAAACCATTTCCACACCAGCACTTTCAATTGAAACATTTTCAAAAGTCAAAACTCTTTGTACACATTCTTATAGAGAAGAAAATCATTACAAAGGCACTTTTCAAAATCACTTTCAAAAATATCTCCCACAATAAACAACTCTTTGAACTATTTTCAAAACCAACATTTTGTAAGCATTCTTATAGAGACGAGAGTCATTACAAAGACGTTTTCAAAATATTTTCAAACCCACACCACAAATCACATTTTCAAACAAAGCAAGTGATTTAGCAAGCAAATAAGAGCCCGTAGAAAACTATGAATGAAAAGGGTTCTAATACCTTCCCTTTTCATAACCTACCCCCCGAACTCAAGAAAACATCTCTAAAGGTATTTCCTGTTCTTTTCACCTTTTCCTTTGTTGGATAAAAGAAAAGTTGGTGCCGACTCTTGCTATCCGCAACAATTGCGATCAAACACAAAATAACCAAGTCAATTCTCCCACCGTATTACAGTTGCAAATATGGATCATTATGGAAATATTTGGTAATCGTATGTCGTGTTCAAGTTGAAGAACTCATAAGTGTTGAACTAACATGTTTCATCATCAGTGAGACATGTCTAATGAAGATTTATTATGAAGAGCCATTCGACATTGCGCCTGTGACCAACTGGACAACTAGACTTAATTGATATATTTCATGTGCAGAATATTCTGGAATATTATGCTATCCTATGTGGTGCTCAGTTTGAAGATTGAATAAGATTCAAGCTGATTTCAAGGAAAATTATGACTTTCTAATTATGGAGATAAATTAGGAAGGTTATGATTGAAGCCCTATCTTCATGGAGAAGTTTCTACTGATTTTCTACAACAGATGAACTGCTATTCTAAAGCCAAAATCCAGTACCTTGAAGATTATAAAATGGAGACTTAGCCCTAGGGAATATTAACTAAACCAAGTGTATCAAAGTTAGAAGTTAAATAAGGGTTTAGGGTTTTGAAAGTCGTGTACTTTTTTGGGTTGTAAGTCACCCTTTATATTGATTTGATACATTGTGGTAGACATAGTTTTATATAGATTCAGAAGCCTTTAGGAAATGAATCGTGTATTGTTCTTGGATGAAGCTATGAAGAAAATCCAAGTATGTTTTTTAGTTAAGAGATTTGACTGAACTGGTTTAATTGATAGAAATATCACTGATGTCATTTAGGAAATGAGATGTCGATTTCTCATATTTAGGGAGAACTTAGGTAGAAGTTACATTAGGTAGGGATTAAGCGAGAAGCTGTAAACGCGGGAGTTTAGCTTTGAACTAATACTGCTGATAGTTGACTTACTTCCTGGCTTGGTAGCCCCCAGAGTAGGTGTTGTTGTACACCGAACTGGGTCATCGTATCTGTGTGTAACTATCTTTATGTTCTATTCAATTTTTTTTTGATTGATTAACATGTCACATAAGATGTTGGAACATCTGTTATGACACATGACTGATATATTTTATATTAGTCTGGTGTATTTTGTCCATGTATTATTTTGCAGAGATCAATGTCTCAACATTGTTAGGACATTTGTAATTTGTATACCAAAATTTTAATTGGTATCAGAGCAGGCATCCTGTTCTTTTCTGGGTGAGACCTATGGAAGATACTTTCTGGTTCATGGACATGAAGGAACAAAGTGTTGTTTGTAGCTTTGGTGGAGAGCTACTGTGTTAGGTTTGATTTATTTTCAAACCTATGTTGTTCTGTTGGCACCTAGATTCTAGTGCTTGCATGCAAGGGTGTTTAAACCATGCCTGAAGGTTGTTGAGGAGTTTTTGTTTGTTCCGCTACATGTGATAGAAAAATCATGTTGGTTCCTACTTGTTGTACCCCAAAATTTGCCCTCCCATATTCTCCAAGAAATTGCCAAGTCAAGCTGCAAAATTCCCCAAGGGTTGCACAGTGCAAAGGTCTCCTATACAGTCAAAACTAGGGTTTATGTTCTGATCAAGAAAATGAAGTTTCCAAAGACCCAATCAAGTCTCATATGCCTACAAATATGGTCAAGTATCCTCATATCAAGTTTCAAGGCATTCAGCACAAAATTGCACAGTCAAAAACCCTAATTGCACTACAGTCAACTGTAGGGGCAAAATGGTCATTTGACAGTCAAAAGTTCAAATTTTTGGTCAACATATCATTTTGAAGCCACAAACATCATTTGATCAATGCTTGATCATGATTCTCAAAATTTGGCTCAGAAATCATCAAGATGCAAAAGTTTCCTTATTTGGACAGCTGAAAAAGTCAACTGAAATTGACCAGGGCATAACTTTCACATGGATTATCAGAAAAATTCCATCCAAAGCTAATTTTGAAGAGAAAGACATTTCCTACAACTCATCTTCATACTTCAAGTCCAAGAAATGCTCTCACAAAAAGTTATCAATTTCAACATTATAGGTCATTTTCAAAAGTCAACAAAAAGGGACTTTAAGTCAAAGGCCATAACTTGAGATTGGTAAATCAAAATTACATGGGACCAAAGGCATTGGTTAGAGGACTCAAAGACCTTTCCAAAATGTCCAAGAACATGAGAAAAGCTTAAAAATTGAGCAAGTTATGCCTTGTGGAAGTTGGGAAATTTTTGGATATTTTGAAAAGCCAACTTTGATCCAAATGACCTAAAAATACTAATGGGCCCATTTTTCTTCCATGATTCATCATTCTAAGCATGTGCACGACCACTTGGCCCAAAGGGAAGTATTTTCTCATTTTTTATTTATTTATTTGAATTTTTATTTATATTAATTCATTTAAATCATTTAAATATATGAAAAATATCTAACTTAACCTAATCAATCTTTTTATACATGTTTTAGACTCAATATTTCGTGCACATGCAAATGTGGAAAGATTTGGCTTGATTGGATCCTAATTGACACAAAGAACACATGGAAAAGATATGAAAAAGATCCTTAAAATCAAATTTCCAAAAACCATCATTGCATTGGATTTGATTGAGTTTTGTTAACCTAATGGACTCATTACATATGCCTGATCATAAACCTAATCACAAGAGACACAAAGCTGCACAGAAAAACTAAGAACAAACTTGAAAAATTGTCAAAAAAAGTCAAAACTGAAATCATCTTTACAAGGCGATTCAAGGCATAAAAACCATTCCATTAGCTTCCTTGAAGGTTCCTGAACGTGTTCTAATCCATATCATTCCTCAAAGCTTAAAGAACTGGTATATTGAACCGGAACTGCATCAAGGAAAATTCACAATCGTGCATCATGATTCACGCATCCTTTGCATTTTTTATTCATTGATTCATGTTCATTATGATATTCTGATGCTAACCAACATATTCAATTGCATTTTTGTGCGCTATATACGATTATGCCATGTTTGACTTTTAGGGTTTTCAGAGGTTGGAATTGGGGATTTTCAAACGAGGAAAAATTGAGACTCCAAACCACCACCATTAGATTCAGCACGTTCAGACGAAGAGGAAACACCCATCGCGCCCAATTTATGAGTGCCTGAGCTCTAGTCGCTATTTTCTTGAAAACGGCCTAAAAGAACATTTATAAAACCGTTGCTTTTGTCTTTTGTATTACAGGGATGGTGAAGACGATGATGTTGTGGCACACGTTGATTGGCTTGTTTGAAATTCGCGCGCGTTTCCAAGCACTAACCCACGTTTTCCTTTTTATTAATTGTTGTTTATTTATATATCAAATGCGTTAGTTGGCACAGTTGGTTGGAGAAAGCATTGGCAATATCCATGACCTGGGTTCGAGCCCCAGGTCTTACATGCTTCAATATTATTTTTCATTAGCAATTCCTATGCGCTTCCAGGCTGCAGACGCACCATACACCTCAAGATCCAGCCATCCACGTGTTCCTGGAGATCAGATTAAAGGCTGAAAATTGATGAACGCTATAGGCTTGAGTCAACATGCCAGCATGTGAATAAAAAAGTCAACCAGGCCTTGCAAAGTTGGGCTCAAATTGCTGATCAAAACCTCCTATTTGGGGCCTGAACCCCCCCTGGTTTGCAAATTCTCCATATTTTCTTTATGTTTTATTTTCAATTATTGTTTTATTTTCTTTATTGTTTTGATTTAATTAATTATTTTTGCAAAATATAAAAAATGCCTAATAAATCAGAAAAAGATCAAAAATATAATAAGTATTTTCTTTTAATTATTTTCATAAATAAATTGTAAATTAATTAGCTTAAATTAGAGTTTTTAATTTTAATTCTTTTAATAACAAAAATACAAAAAATGTAAAAATAGGTTTAATAAATGTTTTATTCCTTTTAATTTTTCTTTTGTCACTATAATATTATTTATTTTATTAGGGTTTCATTTAGGTTAAAAAACTCCAATATTTTTCTTAATAACTTAAAAAATAATTAGAACTAGGTTTAACATTTTATTTTAGTTTTAATTAATTCTTTTTCTATTAAATCTTAAAATACTAAACACCAAAAAATAAGTTCCTTTTCTTCTAATTTTAATTTTAATTCCTTATTAATTTAATTTTGCAAAAGGGTCCAACGCCCTCGTTTCGATTTAATTTCGCATATTTATTTTATGTCGTTTAAATAATTATGTACCTCTCCCGAAGCCTTGTAATTACTTCTTGCACTGTTAATTCTTTTAATTTCTTTTATTTTCCGTCGAATCGGGTCCTGGTTAATTTTGGCGATGTGGACCCGCGCCATTTGTAATAGCTTTAGATTTACTTTTCCGCACTCTTTTAACTGTTAAACAAAACATGAAAGACTGTATGGGCAAAATAAAAACAAGCGTAGAACACCGATAACATGACAAGACGAATACAAATGAAAACGACACACGAATTCGCACACACCACCCCTAGGGTACGCCTCATTGTTGCCTTTCCTCGAAAGGTGATCGTCGAGTAGAGGATGTCTTAGTAAGTCCTCATGATCCGGGAACCTGGCATGAGGGTAGCTTCTAAGGTGTCTTCCCATTGCTCTGGTGATCACCATGTCCCGAACCTTCGAATTGACCCGAACAACTCCAATAGTGGTGCTACCTACCTCTCAATGGTGGGATGGCACTACTTTAAAGGACATTTACACAGACGAATTCCTTAGGGTAGGTAGACGACTCGTGGATACTTGCTCTAATTCAAAACAAAAATTCAAAATACTTTTCACACCGACACCTTTTCAAAAGCTTTCAAAGCAATTTTTCAAACACTCTGATACAAGAGTCGAACTGGAATTTTCAAAGAAACTTTTTTAAACCCACAGTTGAAAAGCAAACAAACCATGTTGAAAACACGAATGAGCAAGTATCTAAGAGCCCATGGATAACCATGGATAGAAAGGGTGCTAACACCTTCCCTTTCTATAACATACCTCCCGAACCGAGAGCAATCTCTTTAAGGAATTTTTCTGTGCTTTTGTCCTTTCCATTTGGAGAAAATAAAAGATGGTGGCGACTCTTGCTTCCGCGACATTTCGCGAACCAGCGTTAAACAGTCAGTTCCAGATCCACCGATCACACTACTGTATCCGGTATTGAGGCTGTAGGGAGGATTGACCCTGCAATACAATAAGGAAGAGCTTTGTGATATGAGCGTGTATCCTTATTGTAGTGATACTTGGATGTTAGTTTCAACCAGCCTGATAAAGTTGCCAAAGATACTTGAGGTTTATCTCAAGTCCACTCATAAAGGCACTTTTAAGTGAGTTTGTTGAACAAAGATCTGAAGATAGTAAGAAGCAATTTATTTTTGCTTCCAACCCTAAAAAGGCCAATCTCCAGTCTTTGATAAAGGATCTCTTGGTGTGTTCCTTGAAAAAATGTTCTACCAGATGTTAGAACATCATATCAACATGTTGTGCAGAAATCTGTTGGCTAAAGGAATGGCATTGCAGATACTTTGGGTGCTAAACAAATGTGTGTTGATCACATATATTTGGAACCTTTCCCTGAACTGGAAGAGGAGGCATCTTGGTTGTGTCTAAGAAGTTTTTGTCTTATATATGTGTATTGGTCAAGAGATGATCAACATCTTATTTTACCCCTTAGGTCAGTTTATTTCAGATCACGGTATATAGAAGTACAAAAGCTGAGCTCAAAAAGGAGATTTTTCCTCTCAACCAGATTCTTTATATGTGGAGGACAAAACTCGAATGTCAAGGAAATTCTCTCTGATATCTGGAAGATCCTTCTTATTAAAGGAGATAAATTTATGGAATCTTGTTGTGTGGTCTTGAAACATATTCTGTTTAAGGGGAGTCTCTAATTTAGAGTTAGAAGACCTTAAAGAAATGTCAAATATAATGTCTTGACATCTTTGTTCTAGGAATTTATTTTTCTCAATATGTCTGGCTGGTGTTTCTCTCAAACAAGATGGAGGTTGTTTACTCTAACTTGATATCCTCACCAAGTCTATGAGAACATGGAACTCTTGTTCTACTGAAGTAGAAGAGACATTCAAGGGGCTGTACGCAATGGAGTTGTGTCAACTTGAGTTAAGGGAGATTAACTCTCAGTTGTGGTGTGTATCATTCAAAGTGGTTAGGTGTTATCTGCATCACCAAAGTGTTCCTCTAATTATGAAGAGGACATGATCATTTGTTGTCTTTGTGTAGGGAAATATTTCTCTAGTAAAGGTATGCATCTGATTGATGGCGAATACTCTGACTAGAGTTGTCTATTTGTCTGATGTGTTAATGCATAAAGTATATGAGAATATGTTTCCTAGTGCTTCTTGATCCGGTCTACTTATGGTTCCTACAAGAGTTATGTTTGGATTACTATAGATGATGTCTTCAAAGCCATAGTAAATGATTGAGCCCTTGATGTTTGAACTGATGTTGGAACATCATTTCAGTTGGTTTCTTCTCCAGCCAAAGAAGGTTGCTTTGTTTGAGGTTGAGTGTAAGGTCAAGTCACTAATCTAGTCTAGAATGGTCTGTGGGCTGTGTGTCTGTCATGAGTGTTTGGTATGATGAAGAATCCACTTATACTAAGTGGTAAGGATGTCAAACATAATGTTATACCTAGTGTGAAAAGGTAGTATTATCTGCTATCTGTATTTTATAGAAGGAACTGTGAAGTAAGGAGCTTGAGAAAATGTTCTCCTGATGATGTTGTGCATTTAGCTGATGACAAATACTTTGACATGAGCTAAGTATTTGTTAGATGTGTATATGCAAATTTGCAATCTGAACTCTTTGTTTGAGAGAGTATGTGGGAGTTTATTCAAGTGTTCTTGATGACCTATATTCTCTACACTTGAGAAGAGGTAATCCTATAAGATGTTTGGACCTCTAAGAGAAACTGTGATCCAGGTGTGCATGTGAATAATGGTAAATTTATTGACACGAGCTGTGTATTTTCCTGACATATCTATGCAAGTCTTCAATATGAGCACTTTAATTCAAAAAGTATCTGTGAGTTTATTTCTCTTCTTGGTTCTCTGATGTGTGTTAGCTGCTGAAGTTGTGAAATGATCTATGTGTTGGAGATTCTTCTAAGTTGTGTCAAATAACCATAGTTGTTTGCATGCTAAAGGGAAGCTATGTTCAAACATGGATCCAAGGAGTGTGTGCCAGTTACTCTTCAAAAGCTTATGCATCTGGTGGTATGAAGGACGGTGAAAAGGTCTAAAAGACAGAAGACTGAAGGATGAGCTGGTTCATTTCGTGCCTAATTGCTAATAGAGACTACCGTCTCTGTATTATCATTATGTCTCTGGTGAAAGATCATGAGAAGTATGGAAGTTTATTTCTCTCAGTGGTCTTGTATCTCTTGCTATGGTTCTTGTGATCATGTTGTTGCACCTGTGAAATCTGTGCAAATGTTATTGGAATGTTGCAACGTCATGCCTGTTTGGAAGATTAATTGGCATTCATCTATTGGTTCAGAAGCGCTTCATGCAGTCATGATAACGAATGATGTTCTATAAGATGTTATGGCATCCTTCCTTATGTGTGAACCTGATAAGCTCATAGTTGTCTATTTCTGTGAAGTTTCTTATATCTCAAGTTTTCATCTCAAGGAGGAGAAATAATTCTAAAAGGGCATGTGTGGGTCTAGACATGTGAATATTTTTGAATCATGTGTACACATGCTTCTTAGACTTACTCTTCGGAACATTACCTTTAATGGGAGAACTCATTTCTCTTTATATTATAGGTGGGACTCAATGGAAGCGTTGGTTGTTGATAGAGAATGTCACACATGTGATGCTCAAATGTCTTGGTATGTGCAATCTTGCTTCAGAATGTGCAGATATCCCTATGTAACATCGTCTCTGGTTGATAAAGAAGCCTTGTTCAAAATAAAACATCTGATTGGATGTTAGGACATTATGCATGATTTGTTCCCCTGTGACTTTCAAGGAAATAGATGGACGATGCAATCTATACACGTCAGGAGGGAGTGTAAAGTGTGTTTGTTGACTATGAATGAGATTTTATTGGAAATAACTCTTCCCAAGAAGACCCAGTCCAGAGTCAATGAAGGCAGTCAAAAGCTGTTTTGGAAGATGCATTTGTTTTTGACTATTTTCCTTAATTAACATTTTTGATCGAGACCACTGACTCAGTCTAGAATCGTTAATACCTATGCCATTACTTGAGTATTTATTGAGGTCATTCCTTCTCTTTCTCTCACATTGTGGTTGTTTGATGTTTACATAAGTCCTTATGGCTTTTGTTTGGGTATGGGTAAGTACCTTTTAAGTCTGGTTTTGTGAGGGATTTGTTTGTCAATTTTTGGTCAAAAAGGGGGAGAGAGGTATTTTTCAGATGTTGTTAAGTACGAGGTCTATGTTTGTCGTTGTTTTGAAAAGATGTCGAATATAATGTTCTATTCTAGTTTGGTATTTTTGGGTCCTCTTGTGTCTTGTGATTGGAGTTATGAACATAATTGTGTCTTGTGTTTTGAGTTATCCAGGAGTAACAATGAGATCCCCTAGGTTGACTGGTGGTTGCTACTTAACGGTTCTCTTATGCCACTGTGTTCTCTTATGCCACCCCTTGCGAGAAAGGGTTCTGGATCAAGGGGGAGTATATTCCTTGGTTTATTGTATAAAATGAGCTTCAATAAAAGGTTTCTAGATCTGTAGTGTAAAAGGAGTTTTAGCCAAAATTTGCCAAAAGGGGAAGATTTAAAGCTCCAAAGACTTGAGCTCTAAAGGTTTGACTAATTTTGTTAAAATTGGATGTCGAACAAGATGTCTCATGATGAACATCAGACATCTTGTCTAGTTTAAATGAAAGTTTAGATTACGTGAGTGGGTTACAAATATGGATCATTATGTAAATATTTGGTAATCATATGTCGTGTTCAAGTTGAAGAACTCAGAAGTGTTGAACTAACATGTTTCATCATTAGTGAGACATGTCAAAAAAATATGTCCTATGAAGAGCCATTCGACATCACACCTGTGACTAACTGGACAGTTGGACTTAATTGATATATTTCATGTGCAAAATATTCTGGAATATTATGCTATCCTATGTGGCGCCCAATTTAAAGATTGAAGAAGATTCAAGCTGATTTCAAGGACAATTATAACTTTCTAATTATTGAGATAAATTAGGAAGGTTATGATTGAAGCCCTATCTTCATGGAGAAGTTTCTGCTGATTTTCTACAACAGATCAGCTGCTATTCTAAAGCCCAAATCCAGTACCTTGAAGATTATAAAAGGAAGACTTAGTCCTAGGGCATATTAACTAAACCAAGTGTATCAAAGTTAGAAGTTAAATAAGGGTTTAGGGTTTTAAAAGTTGTGTACTTTCTTGGGTTGTAAGTCACCCTTTGTATTGATTTGATACATTGTGGTAGACATAGTTTTATGGAGATTCATAAGCCTTTAGGTAATGAATCGTGTATTGTTCTTGGATGAAGCTATGAAGAAAATCCTAGTATGTTTATTAGTCAAGAGTCTTGACTGAATTGGTTGTAATTGATAGAAATATCATTAAGGTGATTTAGGAAGTGATATGTCGATTTCTCATATTTAGGGAGAACCTAGGAAGAACTTGCAGTGGGTAGGGATTAGGCGAGAAGTTGTAAATGGGGGAGTATATCTTTGAACTAATATTGCTGATAGTGGACTTCCTTCCTGACTTGGTAGCCCCAATGTAGGTTGTGTTGTACACCGAACTGGTTTATCATATTCGCGTGTTACTATCTTTATGTTTTGTTCAGTTTTTGTTTTTTGATTAATTATAATGTCGCATAAGATGTTGGAACATCTGTTATGACTCAGGACTAATATGTTTTGTATCAGTCTGGTGTATTATATCCATGTGTTATTTTGCAGAGATCAATGTCTCAACATGTGTTAGGTAATTTATAATATGTATTCCAGAATTTCACATGAAATCTAGAAAGTAAAGAAAAGCTTATGTGACTTGGGAGAGCGATGGTGATTCCTCAAGTTGCAAAAACTCAAGCGATAATGAGGTAGAAGCAAACATGTGCCTTTCCGTAAAACAATGACAAAAAAAGAAAAAGAATGTAAGTCATTATAAATACGAAAATGTTGATAAATTGTCTTATTCCAAATTACAACTTGCTTTTGACATGCTAGTAAGAGATGTTATAGTAGCCTTCAAAAAGTTAGCTTCACAACAAATGATTTTCACAAAAATAAAAGCTAAAGTTTTGAATACTGAAAAGAAAATGGAGGCTCTAAAGTAATCTATGTTAGATGCTGCAAAAGTCAAGAAGGAGGATGATGAACCCTTGGGGTTCAGTTGTGAAGCATGTCAAAATTAGTAAAAAGAGGCGCTCTTAGGGCTAAAATGGACAAGGTATCACAACCTAAAATTGCTCTTGCTAATGATATTCCTAAGTTTAAAAAGAGTATGAATGGATCTCATAAAAAGGGAAGTCCAAGTAAAAAGTATTAAAGGAAAAAGTAAATCACCTCGTAATTTGACTTGTCTCTATTGTTGCAAGAAATGCCACACTATTGAAAAGTGAAAATTTAGGAGCCTTTTTGTTCCTAAATGAGCCTTTCATTGGCTTCCCAAATGCAACCTGATTTCACTCACTCTCAAGGATCCAATAAAGATTGGGTTCCTATCACGTTTGTTTGATCTTGTAGGTTGAGTGCCTTAACTCTACGGAGAAAAGATGGATTCTCGATAGCAGATGCTCAAGGAACATGACGAGAGACATCACCCTATTCTTCGACTTTGTGGCGAAGAAGAAAGTTTTTGTGTTCTATGGAGATGACAAAAAGGTGCGATACTTGGAAAAAGGTAGTGTAGGTAATCCCTCATTTACTAATATCTCCGATGTTATGTTAGTTGAAGGCCTTAAACATAGTCTACTTAGCATTAATCAATTGTAGGATA
This sequence comes from Vicia faba, assembly GCA_948472305.1. NCBI lineage: Eukaryota > Viridiplantae > Streptophyta > Magnoliopsida > Fabales > Fabaceae > Vicia > Vicia faba. Next base: position 240,490,957 of record OX451740.1, read on the forward strand.
ATGGTTATAAAGTTTCTTTTTCCAAAAACTGTTGCATTATCGAACATAATGAAAAGAAGAATTGTATGTTTAACGGAGTGAAGGTGAACAATATATATATGCTTAAATTGCATGATGTATCCATGATAGATGATAAATGTCTTGTCATCGTGAATGAAGATTCATATGGCATAGGCGTTTAACTCATGTTAACTTTGACTTGATAAATAAATTAGTCTCTAAGAATCTTGTAATCGGTCTTCCAAAAATAAAAATTTCAAAATATCACCTATGTGATGCATGCCAAATGGGTAAAAAAGCAAGGGTTTCTTTTAAACCTAAAAATTTTGTTTCAACATCTAGACCACTTGAGCTTCTCCATTTGGATCTCTTAGAACCTTCAGAGACAGAGAACTTAGGTGGAAATTATTATGGTTTTGTCATAGTTAACGAGCACTCGAGATTTTGTTGGAATATTTTCTTAACAAGTAAAGATGAAATCTTTGTAGCTTTCACACGTTTTACTAGGTTATCCCAAAACAAACTAAATTTGAAAATAGTTGCAAATAGAAGCGATCATGGAGGTAAATTTGAAAACCACCTCTTTGGTAATATTGTGATAAACATGGAATTGAACATAAATTTTTAGCTCCTAGAACTCCACAACAAAATGGTGTTGTGGAGCGGAAAAATCGTGTTTTAGGGGAGTTGGCAAGAACAATGTGACGTTTACGCTCGTTGGAAACGCCCTTTCAGACCCACTCGGGACACATCATAATGGTAGCTCATGTGTGTATGACTTACCAAGAACGTCGATAGGATCCAACACCTCATCGCGTCTGTTGTACCCCAAAATTTTCCCTCCCATATTCTTCAAGGTTTGTCAAGAATCATCTTCAATTGGTTCAAGAATTGCTCAAGGGTTGCACAATCCAAATACCTCCTAAGCCAGCTGAAATTAGGGTTTTGGTTCTTTCAAGGAACTTGAGGTTTTCAATGGCCCAATCAAGTCTCATGTGCCTATCTACATCCTCAAGAACCTACATGCCAAGTTTCAAGACTCACAGTGCCAAATTCCACAGTCAAAAGCTCCATTTGATCCATAGTCAACTGCAGGGGTAAAATGGTCATTTCACAGTCAAAAGTCAGAATTTTTGGTCAACATCTTATTTTGAGCTCACAATCATCATTTGATCAAGTCTTGATCATGATTCCACAAGGATGGCTCAAAAATCATCAAGATGCAAAAAGTTACTATTTTTGGAGAGTAGAAAAGTCAACTGTATCTTGACCAAGGCATAACCTTTTCATGGTTCATCAGAAAAATCCCATCCAATGCTCATTTTTAATGGGATGACATTTCCTACAACTCATCTTCACATTCCAAGTCCAAGAAATGCTCTCACAAAAAGTTATCAATTTCTACATTATAGGTCAAATTCAAAAGTCAACAAAAATGCATTTTAAGTCAAAGACCATAACTTGAGATTGGTAAATCCAAATGACATGGAAACAAAGGCATTGGTTAGGGGACTTCAAGACCTTTCCAAAATGTCCAATAACATGTTCATATGATCAAAATTGAGCAAGATATGCATTGGATAAGTTGGGAAATTTTTATGAATTTACAAAAGTCAACTTTGCTCAAAACACTTTGTTTTTGCTAATGGGCCTCAAATTTCTTCTTGAAACTTTATCCAAGGCTCATGCACGACCCATTGAGATTATTTGAATTTATTTTCTTATTTTTTATTAATTAATTGGATTTTTAATTGATTTTAATTCATTTAATTAATTTAAAATGTAGGAAATACAAAGATTTGATTTTTCAATCTTTTGGTGAAGCAAATGTGGTCAAGATGCTGAGAATTTCGTGTGCCAGTCAAGGATATCAAAATCTCCCAATTTTGCAACTTTTTCCAATAAAAAAGATTCAAAAATATTTGATTTTCAATCAAATATTGAAACATCAATTCCATGGATTTCTTTGCAAGATTGTGACCTAATTCTATTCTACTATAAGTACATAAGCCAACCCTAATGCCACAGAGGTGAATTTGCTTCAAAAAAGGCCATAGCAACATTGAAAAAAACCCAAGAAACTTGAAAACTATTTTCTATCTTCCAGGCCAATTCAAGGACTTTGGTTGTTTCAAACACATTGCTGGAAGTGTCAGGGACGTGTTGCAATCGAAACCAAGCACTAAAGCTCAAGAAACCCTCAAGAACAGTCTCACAGTTTGACATTTTTTCTCATGATCGTAACTCATATTTCAGGCATAATTAACATGTTTTAATCATTGTTTTGTGTTGCTTGAATTCATATAAAGCTAATGGTATTAGTTAATTGGATTATAATGCACATAATCAAAAGTTAGCATTGGTGAATTCTAGGGTTCTTGAACTCTAAAATTGGGGATTTACAGTACAGGAAAAATCAAGCCTTGAGAGACCTATGGTTGAAATCGTTGAGACCAGACGAACACAAAGCCACCCTCGCGAAATATTTCTATTAATCATACGCCTATTCGCTATTTTTCGTGGTTGCAGGTTGTGGGGGTTAAAAACCGCCGCTATCTAACTTTGTTTTTACAGGCAAACGAGGAAGACGAAGGACGTGTAAGCGCATGGTTGGGCCATTCAAATGAGCGCGCGTTTTTATGTTGTTTACAACATATGTATTAATTGTCCAATATAATATTTGTTCATTATCATAATAACAAATGCAGGCACATGGTGTAGTGGAAGATGAGCTGGATGGTGATCATTGGGACCTGGGTTCGAATCCCAGGTCCCCCCAAACTCTTCTATTATTTTTTCTTACATGTTCATATGCAGAGTTTCAAAGGCGTTCCACCATATGCCTCCAATCATCCCAGCGCCTTGTGGCTGCCAACATAGATCCAATGGTCCCAAGCGGGATGACCATCATACTCCTGGTCAATGCGCATGCAGACAAGTACCAAAGTCAAAAGGGCTTGAGAGATTAATGGGCCAGAATTGCCAAACGTACCCCTTTGATAGGCCCAACACCCCCTGGTTTCTTTATTCTTTTCTTTTTTTAATTTCCATTTAATCTTTTCATTAATTATTATTATTATTAGTATTTAATTAACAAATTAATTATTTTCATAATAAAATCAGAAAACTAAAATATTTTTATGATTATTAATTTTCACTATTAATGTATTATTTTTGTAAATAAATGTAATTAATTAATTTAGTTGTTTTAATTAGGTTAACTTTAATTATTTTCATAACAAATAAAATAAATTAGAATTAGGGTTTTTTGACAATTTTAATTTCTTTTCTTTTATTTCATTAAAAACATAAAAACATAAAAAATATTTCTTTTATTTAATTAGTTATAATTAGGTTTAATTAAATGCAAAAAGGACCAAAATTTCTTTATTTCTCAAAAGGGGTCAAAACCCTAAGACTTTTCCAATTCAATTTCTTTTCGCGCATATTTCTTTTTGATCACTATTTATGTAATTGCCCCGAGGATGTAATAGAAAATTAGGACTTTTATCGCTTTCTTTTATTTTCTCGCATTTACTTTTTCAAAAGGGTTATGTTTTTGGCGATGTAAATACCCGACGCCTTGTAATAGCGTAGATTTACTTTCCGCATAATTATTAACTGTTAACTATGCATGACAAGACTTGCCTGAAAATTAAAATCAACTCGTAGCTCACAATAACATGTGCAAAGATAATTTAACTGAATCCTGACACACTCGCACATGCCACTCCTAGGGTACGCCTCACTTGGTTACCTCGACGTGGTCATTGAGTATATGGTGTTTTAGAGGTTGCCCTCCTGTCTAAAGATCCAAGTTGCCTCGAAACGGTTGCCTCGGATAAAATGGATCTAGGACATTAGGGTTACCGCTAAGGCGTCCTACTATTGCTTTGGTGACCACACATGTCCCTATAATCGAATTGACCCGAATAACTCCAACGACGGTGCTACCTACTTCTCAATAGTGGGATAGTACTGTCCAAAGGACATTTACACAGCTTAATTTCTTTTGAGTAGGTAGAGGTTCTAAGGTACTTGCTCTTTCAAAACAAAAACAACTTTTCGCACTTACACTTTTCTGACAAAAGTTTTAAAACAAACACTTCATGACACTCTTAAGGACTGATACAAGAGTTAAACGAAGTTTTCAAACAAACTTTTTCAAAACCCACAAACACCAGAAAAGCAAACATTTTTGAAAACATAGTGAGCAAGTACCTAAGAGCCCGTGGATAACCACGGATAGAAAGGGTGCTAACACCTTCCCTTTCTATAATCTACCTCCCGAACCGAGAAACATCTCGAAAAGGAATTTTGCTGTGCTTTTGTCCTTTCTTTGTTGGAGAAAATAAAAGACGGTGGCGACTCTTACTTACCGCGACATTTCGCGAACCAGCATTTCAAAAACAGTCAGTTCTATTTCCACCGATCACAGAACTGGCGACTCTGCTGGGGATTTAATAAGTGAGGTGTACCTTAGGATTAGATCATTTTATGTTTTCAATTGTATGCCTTGTTTGCTTTAATATTGTGGGCTTGCATCGGAGTTTCATAGATCCTAACCCGGATCTGGGGAATACCCTTTAGGTAGCAATAAATTGTGAGGGACCTTTCCGGCGTAGACCGACACGGGTGAAGCAGTAGCTACGTTGGTGTGACACCTTGGTTTGTACCGATATCCCTTGTGTTGGAACGAGGAGAATATGGGTCTTCTGAGGAGTCATTAAGCACCAACCGACCTTAGAACCTTAAATTGACCCAACTTGGCCATAGAACAGTAGCAGTATGCTACACTCATTGAGGTTAAACTCTCGCGATGGTTCCGGCCGCAAGAAAAGATTGCGAAGCTGGAGTTATGACCGATTGAGGGTAGTCAGTGATATTGAGATCCTCTAGAACCCGGTTACTATTTTCTAGGACAGGTCTTAATCAACTGAACTGAAAGAGGGTAGTACCTAAACTTCATGCTGGCCTGAACTCTAAGGGCTGTCTTGCGTGACTTGTGTGCCTTACCATGTTTGCCTTTTGTGAATACTTGTGGCGTGCCTTTATCATAACATCATACCATCATACCATTGCATACATCCTGCATAAGGACTAATCCATTTCAAGTATCTCAAGGGTTTGTGATGCAGGTCATGATGAACCAACTATCTAGCAAGGGGCAAAGAGGATTTATTTTCCTCTAGCCAAGGTTGTTCGGGGATCAAAACATGATAACTTGAGTCAGGGGCTATGACCCACTCGATATGGTGAGCCTTGACTCTTGAAGAAGGACTCTCAACAACATGAAGTTCCTTCAATCAAGCTACCAGATTCAGATTCTAACAGTTTCCTGTTTACCCCGCGAGATCCTTGAAAACATTGCATACATATATCATACATATCATTGCATAACAGGTCATCCGATACAGGTCTCTCATATTCTCGCTGTTTATTTCAGCCATGGCTTCCCAACAAGACAACCAGGATCTTCATACTTAAGAGACTCAGTTCAGGGAGATCTTCCTAAACCTATCCAAGGGTCAGGAAGAGTTGAGAACACTCCTCATGGGGAATTTGGTCAAGAAGAGTTCTGAAGACAGTAAGGACGAACGACTGAAACATCTGCAAGCTGAGGTAGATGCAATGAGAACCCAGATGCTGGGGCAGATGGCTCTTATCCAAGGCTCAGCTCGGGAGCAAGAAGAGTTGAGAACCACGATCAACCAGCTTCAGCAAGACAGATACAACAGTATGAACCAAATAGTCAAGGCTGAGGATCAAGTCATTAATCAAATTCCGAGAAGTCAAAGGTTTGGTTTGATGAAGAATAGACCTCTCTAGGGTGCCACTACCTCACAGGTCCAACAACAACCTCGCCAAGAACAATGGGTTAATCAGATCAAACCAAACAAGCCCAAGAGGCAATTCACCAAGCTCAACGTGTCACTGACTCAAGCGCTACAGCAAGTGTTGAAGGCAGGGCTGATTACATTAAGGGTTCCTCTCCGGAATCCAAACACTTCCGCTCCTACCTATCATCCCAATGAAAGGTGTGCATACCACTCTGACAGTCCGGGACATGACACAAACGACTGTTGGCCCCTGAAGAATAAGATCCAAGACTTGATTGATGCCAAGGAGATCAAGTTTGATCACTGATCCTACACCAAATCATGGAGAATGGCTTTTGTTTTCTTTGAATTTTCAAGTTGTATTTTTCTTCGCTCATTCAAACAATTATTGTCATGGCAAACTCTCTTATTTCATTAATGCATTACACGTGTCTGTTTTGAAGTAATTGTTTTCACTATGCTTAAAATTGCTTTCATTTTTATGATGATTCAACTCTCGATTAAAAAAGTCTAAACCTTTTGAGGGAGGATGACGAAAACGATACCACGATCTTTACAGTATGCTTTTGAACCGACCCCGCTGAGGAGGTACAGGCATTGTTTCAAATCCTAAATAGTGGAGTTATAAGGAAGATAATCCCTCGTCTACCCCTTTGAGCCAAAGAAGTTGGAGTTTTTCTTTTCACAAAAATTAAAACCCTTAATTATGACCTGGGGCAGGATAGTTTTCTCAGTTGATCCAGGTGCACAATGAATGGCGTCAAAGGAGTCCTTCCGAAACAAAAGACAGTGATGGTTCCCTATAATCGTCAAGACAGGCAGTCATTATATCTCAAAATGAAAGCCCAATAAGTCAAAACCTATGAAGGAGACTTACAAAAAAAACTGGGGCATCCCGCTGACTGTAATCGCAAAAGAAACAGTTCAGGCAAAAAGACAGGGATAACACAATCAAAAAGAAAGAGGTCCTGCAAACCCTCAACAAAAAAGAAATGACTGCCTATTCAAAATAAACTACCAGTATCCGAACCATCACCGGAATATCAGAGCAAAGACTCAAACAAGATCTGATGCACGATTAACTGAGTTTAGGATCGAAGAACATCACGAAGAATGGGTGGGTACAAATAAAATTTGAGCCTTTATCCTTTATTTCTTAAACCGTGAACCAGGCCACGTTATAACCCTTAAAAGTCCTAGCTGAAGCATGGGTTAGTTCGAAAGCATACTGTTACAAAGGTATCCTGACTCCTGTAGGGCTTGCTGTAAAATCCTGAGTTGACATCACATTTCACAAAAATTCACTTGTTTTATTGAAAACTGCATTTTCAAAAAACTTCAAGACAGACATAAGCTTTGCATTCTTAAAATAATATTGTTTGCATATGACTATTTGTTCAAACAACAGAGAAATTCGCACGATGAATATCTAGTGAACAAACGCCTTCTCAATAAAAAGGATCACCTCAAGGGGAAAAACACTTCCAACCAAGGGGCAGACATAACCATTGTCCATCATCTGGGGCAGTTAAGTCAAGATTCAAGGAATCTCTCAAAATGCCAAATAGCCAGGGAAAATCTCCCTCTGAGTCATGAATTCCAGTAACGAATCTTGCATGATCAAACGTCTTCTGGTAGTATGGCAACACAACATTACTGACAGTGACAACTCCCTACACTCTGAGAGCGTGGACATAGTAAAAAAAGTACTACGCATAATCAAAGACCCGCTAGGTCGATTGGCCTAGGCAAAAATAAGGGCTTCCCGGCGAACCAAAAGAGTTCGGGCAAAAATAAGGGATGAAATGAAAAATCTGTACACCCGGCAAGTCGAAAACCTGAAAAGGCGGCTTGGGCAAGAAAGGGTATCCCGATGGACTGAAAACTCGAAAGGGCGGTCCAGGCAAAAATTAGGGATCAAAAGCGTACGACTATGTCCCGTCATCCCGTCACTTGCCTACCAGAAGAAGATTTGTCAAATCGGCAGTTATCAAGCACCTCCACAGGTATCTTCTCCCACAGAAGCTGGGGCAATAAGAATTGTCTGAACTGCACAAGCCGCACTGTCCTCCAGGTACAAGGTAGATTCAGTTGAAGAATATGACCAAGATACCTTCACTCCCCGCAGAGAAAGACAAGAGTCAGCCATGCTCTCTCCTCAAGCAGAGTTGGTCTCCCATCATCCCTAAAAAGGCACAGTATCTCCAGCAAGTCAGCAATACTCTCCCCCGAGCAAAGTTGGCCTACCATCAGTCTTGAAAAAGTCAGGTATCCCCAGAAGATCTTAATATTCTCCAGCAGAGTATAAGAATATTCCTCAGCAAGCATCCCCGGCAGTCTTAATATTGCTCGACAGAAATATAAGAATGTTCCCCGGCGGAATACAAGATACCCTCAGTGGAGCCATTTCCTCAAAAGTTTCCCCAGGAGAGTTGAATCATCTCCCCAGTAGATTCTGGAAGCTTGTCCCCTGCAGAGTACGAAAATCTCTCCCCAGCCATATTCAGGAAGTTATCCCCCACCAGAGTCTAACTGGGTTATCCTCAGCAAATTGCAAAGGAAAGACGTTCTCAGCGAAGTTCTTCCTATCCCCAGCGGAGTTCATCAAAATCCCCAACAAAGCTTATCAATGGAATCCCCAGCAGAGTTATCGTTAAAACCTCAACGAAGTATCTCTTCCCCACAGAGTAATTCCCTGCGGAGTAATCTCTTCATCAAGTTTATTCCCCAACGGAGTCATTTTCTCCTATAGGTTTATTCATACAATCATCTTCGTTCACCATCCCCAACGGAAACGAAGAACTCAACGCTATTCTCTAGCAGCTCCGGGATTTATTTCCCCATTCAAAAACATCACATCTTCATACATTATGACATGCATACGCATCATACACCACAAATCTCATTTATTCTTGAGAACATCTTAATATCATGCAGTTCATGCATCATGACACTGCATATAGCTAACGTTTTTGCCTTTTCAGGAAAAGGTCAATCAAAAGATGATTACCATCTACCGTTGCAGTTCCAGATCAACACCTGTAACAAGCCAGGAAAATTCTGTGGACGACTGATCATGGGTTAATACCTGAAACCAGACAGGATAATTATCTACTTGATCATCATGAGGCAACCCTACACCGGTTCCTTCTCAACTCCAAGATGAAGTTTTACACGAACTCGTCATCAGGCAACCCTACACTGGTTACTTCTCAACTCCAAGATGAAGTTTTACACGGACTCATCACCAGGCAACCCTACACAGGTTCCTTCCTTTCAGATGAAGTTTTACACGGACTCATCATCAGGAAACCCTACACCGGTTCCTTCTCAATTTCAGATGAAGTTTTACACGGACTCATCATCAGGAAACCCTACACCGGTTCCTTCTCAATTTCAGATGAAGTTTTACACGGACTCATCATCAGAAAACCCTACACCGGTTCCTTCTCAATTTCAGATGAAGTTTTACACGGACTCATCATCAGAAAACCCTACACCGGTTCCTTCTCAATTTCAGATGAAGTTTTACACAGACTCATCATCAGGAAACCCTACACCGGTTCCTTCTCAATTTCAGATGAAGTTTTATAAGGACTCATCATCAGGCAACCCTACACCGGTTCCTCCTCCCTTCCAAGATGAAGTTTTACACGAACTTATCTCACAGTAACCTTACCCCGGTTCCTCCTGAAATTTCACACGAACTTATCTCAAAGTAACCTTACCCCGGTTCATACAGAAGTTTTACACGAACTTATCTCAAAGTAACCTTACCCCGGTTCATCCTGAAGTTTTACACGAACTTATCTCACAGTAACCTTACCCCGGTTCCTCCTGAAGTTTCACACGAACTTATCTCAAAATAACCTTACCCCGGTTCACCCAGAAGTTTTACACGAACTTATCCCGAAGTAACCTTACACCGGTTCCTTCTCAGCTCCAGACGTAGTTTTACACGGACTCGTCATCAAGAAACCCTACACAGGTTATCTCTTTCCAAAAATGCAGTTTTACACGAACTCTTCATCAAGAAACTCTACACAGGTTTCCTTCTCAATTCCTGATGCAGTTTTACACGGGCTCATCATCAAAGTAACCCCACACAGGTTCCTTCTCCATTTCAGATGCAGTTTCACACAGACTCATCATCAGTCAACCCTACACAGGTTTCCTTCCTTCAAAGATGCAGTTTCACACTGGCTCATCATCAGTCAACCCTACACAGGTTTCCTTCTTTCCAAGATACATTTTTACACGAGCTCATCATCAGGCAACCCTACACAGGTTCCCTCGTTCAACTTACAAGATCACAATTCTACCAACAATCTCCAGATGGCATCTATAATCCCATCCTCCTATCCATCATAACTCCAAATGGCATCTGTAAACCCATTCCCGACCTCACATTGCTGATACTACACTATGCGAGTGCAAATTTCTTGGCACTCTAGTGTTCAATCATCTTCCACCTTCGGATCACGAAAGGCACGCCAGCCAATCTACATCCTCGGGTTTAAGAAGATTGAACAGGGGCAACTGTTGTACCCCAAAATTTGCCCTCCCTTATTCTTCAAGGTTTGTCAAGAATCATCTTCAATTGGTTCAAGAATTGCTCAAGGGTTGCACAGTCCAAATACCTCCTAAGCCAGCTGAAATTAGGGTTTTGGTTCTTTCAAGGAACTTGAGGTTTTCAATGGCCCAATCAAGTCTCATGTGCCTATGTACATCCTCAAGCACCTACATGCCAAGTTTCAAGACTCACAGTGCCAAATTCCACAGTCAAAAGCTCCATTTGATCCACAGTCAACTGTAGGGGTAAAATGGTCATTTCACAGTCAAAAGTCAGAATTTTTGGTCAACATATTATTTTGAGCTCACAATCATCATTTGATCAAGTCTTGATCATGATTCCACAAGGATGGCTCAAAAATCATCAAGATGCAAAAAGTTACTATTTTTGGACAGTAGAAAAGTCAACTGTATCTTGACCAAGGCATAACTTTTTCATGGTTCATCAGAAAAATCCCATCCAATGCTCATTTTTAAGGGGATGACATTTCCTACAACTCATCTTCACATTCCAAGTCCAAGAAATGCTCTCACAAAAAGTTATCAATTTCTACATTATAGGTCAAATTCAAAAGTCAACAAAAATGCATTTTAAGTCAAAGACCATAACTTGAGATTGGTAAATCCAAATGACATGGGACCAAAGGCATTGGTTAGAGGACTTCAAGACCTTTCCAAAATGTCCAAGAACATGTTCATATGATCAAAATTGAGAAAGATATGCATTGGAGAAGTTGGGAAATTTTTATGAATTTGCAAAAGTCAACTTTGCTCAAAACACTTTGTTTTTGCTAATGGGCCTCAAATTTCGTCTTGAAACTTTATCCAAGGCTTATGCACGACCCATTGAGATTATTTGAATTTATTTTCTTATTTTTTATTAATTAATTGGATTTTTAATTGATTTTAATTCATTTAATTAATTTAAAATGTAGGAAATACAAAGATTTGATTTTTCAATCTTTTGGTGAAGCAAATGTGGTCAAGATATGCTGAGAATTTCGTGTGCCAATCAAGGATATCAAAATCTCCCAATTTAGCAACTTTTTCCAATCAAAAAGATTCAAAAATATTTGATTTTCAATCAAATATTGAAACATCAATTCCATGGATTTCTTTGCAAGATTGTGACCTAATTCTATTCTACTATAAGTACACAAGCCAACCCTAATGCCACAGAGGTGAATTTGCTGCAAAAAAGGCCATAGCAACATTGAAAAAAACCCAAGAAACTTGAAAACTGTTTTCTATCTTCCAGGCCAATTCAAGGACTTTGGTTGTTTCAAACACATTGCTGGAAGTGTCAGGGACGTGTTGCAATCGAAACCAAGCACTAAAGCTCAAGAAACCCTCAAGAATAGTCTCACGGTTTGACATTTTTTATCATGATCGTAACTCATATTTCAGGCATAATTAACATGTTTTAATCATTGTTTTGTGTTGCTTGAATTCATATAAAGCTAATGGTATTAGTTAATTGGATTATAATGCACAGAATCGAAAGTTAGCATTGGTGAATTCTAGGGTTCTTGAACTCTAAAATTGGGGATTTACAGTACAGGAAAAATCAAGCCTTGAGAGACCTATGGTTGAAATCGTTGAGACCAGACGAACACAAAGCCACCCTCGCGAAATATTTCTATTAATCATACGCCTATTCGCTATTTTTCGTGGTTGCAGGTTGTGGGGGTTAAAAACCGCCGCTATCTAACTTTGTTTTTACAGGCAAACGAGGAAGACGAAGGACGTGTAAGCGCATGGTTGGGCCATTCAAATGAGCGCGCGTTTTTATGTTGTTTACAGCATATGTATTAATTGTCCAATATAATATTTGTTCATTATCATAATAACAAATGCAGGCACATGGTGTAGTGGAAGATGAGCTGGCTGGTGATCATTGGGACCTGGGTTCGAATCCCAGGTCCCCCAAAACTCTTCTATTATTTTTTCTTACATGTTCATATGCAGAGTTTCAAAGGCGTTCCACCATATGCCTCCAATCATCCCAACGCCATGTGGCTGCCAACATAGATCCAATGGTCCCAAGCGGGATGACCATCATACTCCTGGTCAATGCGCATGCAGACAAGTACCAAAGTCAAAAGGGCTTGAGAGATTAATGGGCCAGAATTGCCAAACGTACCCCTTTGATAGGCCCAACACCCCCTGGTTTCTTTATTCTTTTCTTTTTTTAATTTCCATTTAATCTTTTCATTAATTATTATTATTAGTATTTAATTAACAAATTAATTATTTTCATAATAAAATCAGAAAACTAGAATATTTTTATGATTATTAATTTTCACTATTAATGTATTATTTTTGTAAATAAATGTAATTAATTAATTTAGTTGTTTTAATTAGGTTAACTTTAATTATTTTCATAACAAATAAAATAAATTAGAATTAGGGTTTTTTGACAATTTTAATTTCTTTTCTTTTATTTCATTAAAAACATAAAAACATAAAAAATATTTCTTTTATTTAATTAATTATAATTAGGTTTAATTAAATGCAAAAAGGACCAAAATTTCTTTATTTCTCAAAAGGGGTCAAAACCCTAAGACTTTTCCAATTCAATTTCTTTTCGCGCATATTTCTTTTTGATCACTATTTATGTAATTGCCCCGAGGATGTAATAGATAATTAGGACTTTTATCGCTTTCTTTTATTTTCTCGCATTTACTTTTTCAAAAGGGTTATGTTTTTGGCGATGTAAATACCCGACGCCTTGTAATAGCGTAGATTTACTTTCCGCAATTTACTTTCCGCACAATTATTAACTGTTAACTATGCATGACAAGACTTGCCTGAAAATTAAAATCAACTCGTAGCTCACAATAACATGTGCAAAGATAATTTAACTGAATCCTGACACACTCGCACATGCCACTCCTAGGGTACGCCTCACTTGGTTGCGTCGACGTGGTCATTGAGTATAGGGTGTTTTGGAGGTCGCCCTCCTGTCTAAAGATCCAAGTTGCCTCGAAACAGTTGTGTTGTACCCCAAAATTTGCCCTCCCATATTCTTCAAGATTTTCCAAGAGCATGCTTCAAAATCTCCCCAAGGGTTGCACAGTCCAATGGCCTCCTAACAGTCAAAGATTAAGGTTTTGGTTCTGGCAAAGAAGTTGAAGTTTCCAAGGGTCCAAACAAGTCCCACATGCCTATAAAAATTGTCAAGCATCCTCATGTCAAGTTTCAAGACTCACAGCACAAAATTGCACAGTCAAAAACCCTAATTACTCAATAGTCAACTGCAGGGGCAAAATGGTCATTTGACAGTCAAAAATCCCAATTTTTGGCCAACATCTTATTTTGAAGCCACAAACATCATTTTATCAATTCTTGATCATGATTCTAAAGGCATGGCTCAAAAAGTCTCAAGATGCAAAAGTTTCCATATTTGGACAGTTGAAAAAGTCAACTGCAAATTGACCAAGGCATAACTTCCATATGGTTTATCAGAAAAATTCCATCCAAAGCTCATTTTGAAGAGAATGACATTTCCTACAACTCCTCTTCACACTTCAAGTCCAAGAAATGCTCTCACAAAAAGTTATCAATCTCAACATTATAGGTCATTTTCAAAAGTCAACAAAAAGGCACTTTAAGTCAAAGACCATAACTTGAGATTGGTAAATAAAAATGACATGGGACCAAAGGCATTGGTTAGAGGACTTAAAGAACTTTCCAGAATGTCCAAGAACATGATCATAGCTTAAAAATTGAGCAAGATATGCCTTGTGGAAGTTGGGAAATTTTTGGGAATTTTGAAAAATCAACTTTGCTTCAAATGCCTCAAAATTGCTAATGGGCCACAATTTCTTCCAAGAATCATCACCCAAAAGCTATGCACGACCCATTAAGCCCAAAGGGATTTACTTTCTTATTTTTAATTAATTAATTGAATTTTTATTCTTAATTATTCATTTAATTAGTTTTAAATATAAGAAAAATATCAAATCATTGGTTTTAAATCTTTTTGTGTAGTAAATAGGTTTATCACATGCTCAATATTTCGTGTGCCAATCAACAAGGGCAAAATCTTCCAAACTTGGCATGTTCTTCATGAAAAAGATTGAAAAAGATTACATGGAAAATCAAGGATCCAAATCATCAATGCAAAGGTTGTTGGACTTGTTTTGTAAACCTAATTCACTCCACATATAAGCAGAAACACAAACCTAATCACAAGAACAAGCAAGCTGCGATCAGAATAGAGAATCAAACTTGTATTTTTCACAAAAAAAGCCAAAACTGATTTCATAGCTAGAGGGTGTTAAAAGGCAAAAGAACCATTCCAAAGGCTTGCTGAGACAACCAGGAAGCTTTCTCAATCAAAATCACATCCCCACACGCAAAGAACTGGTAGAACACAGTCGCCCTGTTCCCAAATGTTTTCATATTCGTGTTTCATGATTCATGCAGTGTTTTTTGATTTCTAATGCTTGATTTACACTAATTTAATCATTCTAAAGCTAACAGTGCCATCCAATTGAGTTTTTAAGGCCTGTATGAGAATCCACCATGGGAGCTCTTTAGGGTTGCAGAAGTTTGAAATTAGGGACTTTTTCATATGGAAAAATTAGACAGCAAGACCTACACCATTGAAATCGTGACATTCTGAAGGATAAAATCCATACCTCGCGCTCAATTTATGATGAGCCATGCTCTAATCGCTATTATTGTGTGTTGTAGTTAGTGGGGGTTTAAAACCCCCGCTATTTGCCTTTTGTTACAGGTACAAGAACGGAGAAGATGCTTAGGTGTCATGACATGATGGGGTAAATCAAATGTTGGCGCGCTTTTTCTTGGTGCAGATCACTAGTCATTATTTTCACATATATTATTTGCCTTTCATTACATTAACGAATGTGTTAAATGGCTCAGTTGGTGGAAAATGCTAGTTGCAAGCATTGGGACCTGGGTTCGATCCCCAGGTCCCTATATATTTCATGCTTTTTCTTGTAATATGCTTCTATGCAGCTTTCATCCAAAGGAGCATCATACACCCAACACCTTGGCGCGCCACATGGCTTCAGAGATCAATCTAATGGCCAGATCACGCAGTCCACCATATACCCTCAGTCAACCATGTGCAGACGCGCTGGAAAAGTCAAAGGGGCCCTGACTTATTGGGCCAAGATTGCTTGCAAACACCTCCAAAAGGGCCTGAGAACCCCCCAATGTTTGTATATTTTTAATTTCTCTTCTTTTCTTTTCTTTCTTTTTTATTCTTTTGATCACTTTTATTTAATTTATTTCAAATAAATTTTATAACACAAAAATACAAAAAAAATCAGAAAAGTCAAAAATAAAAATATATTTATTTATTATTTAATGCATTAATGTTTTTGTTGTAAATAAATTTGATAATTAATTTAGTTTTAAATTAGGATTTTAACTTTAACATTTTTTTTCTTAAATAAATTAAAACACATAAAAATTAGGTTTTGTAGCATTTTACTTTTTTCTTCCAAATAATTAAATTACATCATCATCATTATTATTAATTCTTAATTAATTTGTAAATAAATATGTACATTAAATATTTAGTAAATTAGGTTAAACTTGACTATTTTTTTAATAATTAAAAATAACTTAGAATTAGGGTTTCTTTTAATTTTAATTTTCTTTATTTCATAAATACAAAACAAAAACCTAAAAACATTTCTTTTCTTTTATTAAATAAATAATTAACTTTCTTATTTCAATTTAATCTTTAAAGGGTTCAACGCCCTCGAACATTCGATTCTAATTTCTTTTCGCGCGTTTATTCTTATTTACTTTTCTTTCAAATATTATGTAATTTCTCAAGCCTTGTAATAGTAATTAGGAATTTATTTATTTTCCGCATTTTATTAAAAACGGGTCTTTGTTAATTTGGTGATGTATAGACCCGCGCCTTGTAATAGCGTAGGATTTACCTTTCCGCACTTTAATTTCCGCATTTTTAAACTGCTAACTTGCATGAAAGAATGAATGACTAATTAAAAACAATGCGTAGATCACCATGACACATGATCAAAGATAAACATAACATGAAAACAACACACAAATTCACACACCACTCTTAGGGTACGCCTCACTGTTGCCTTGCCTTCGAAACGTGGTCGTCGAGTAAATGACGTTTTAGTAAGTCCTCATGTCCATGAACATGGCATGGGGGTAGCTTCTAAGGTATCCTCCTATTGCTCTGGTGACCACACTGTCCCTAAACTCGAATTGACCCGAACACCTCCAACGGTGGTGCTACCTACCTCTCAATGGTGGGATGGCACTACCTTAAGGACATTTACACAGACTAATTCCTTAGGGTAGGTAGATGACTCATAGATACTTGCTCTATTAAAAAAAAAACAAAAACTCTTTTCACACCGACACTTTCAAAAAGCTTTCAAAGCAATTTTTCAAACACTCTTGAGGACTGATACAAGAGTCGAACTGAAATTTTAAACGGAACTTTTTCAAATCCACTCACCTTGAAAAGCAAACAAACATTTTGAAAACACAAATGAGCAAGTATCTAAGAGCCCATGGATAACCATGGATAGAAAGGGTGCTAACACCTTCCCTTTCTATAAATCTACCTCCCGAACCGAGAAACATTCTCAATAAGGAATTTTGCTGTGCTTTTGTCCTTTTCATGTTGGAGAACATAAAAGATGGTGGCGACTCTTGCTTCCGCGATATTTCGCGAAACCAGCGTTAAACAGTCAGTTCCAGATCCACCGATCACAAGTTGCCTCGGATAAAATGGATCTAGGACATTATGGTTACCGCTAAGGCGTCCTACTATTACTTTGGTGACCACACATGTCCCTATAATCGAATTGACCCGAATAACTCCAACGACGGTGCTACCTACTTCTCAATAGTGGGATAGTACTGTCCAAAGGACATTTACACAGCTTAATTTCTTTTGAGTAGGTATAGGTTCTAAGGTACTTGCTCTTTCAAAACAAAAACAACTTTTCGCACTTACACTTTTCTGACAAAAGTTTTCAAACAAACACTTCATGACACTCTTGAGGACTGATACAAGAGTTAAACGAAGTTTTCAAACAAACTTTTTCAAAACCCACAAACACCAGAAAAGCAAACATTTTTGAAAACATAGTGAGCAAGTACCTAAGAGCCCGTGGATAACCACAAATAGAAAGGGTGCTAACACCTTCCCTTTCTATAATCTAACTCCCGAACCGAGAAACATCTCGAAAAGGAATTTTGCTGTGCTTTTGTCCTTTCCTTGTTGGAGAAAATAAAAGATGGTGGCGACTCTTGCTTACCGCGACATTTCGCAAACCAGCATTTCAAAAACAGTCAGTTCTATTTCCACCGATCACAGCGTCGGTAATAAATTCCATAAGTGCTTTACCACCTTCTGGTCTAGGTCTACTTCAATTCACACATATGTCAAACAATCATATCAATCCACCAAGTAAAATCCATCCGAACATTTAACCGGAACGATGGGAAAAAGTAATGATCACATAATTGCATTTTATCATAATGCACTTCTCAAAACTTTGCATATAACAATCATACATATTTATGATTTAGAAAACAAGTGATCATAGTATAATATCATAGCATTATCCATACAACATGATTTTAAATATATACATACATATCCATGTCGTAATCGAATAAATGATCACACCAAGCATATATGCTTTACACAATACGTTTCTCAACAGTCACTGAGACCATGGAGGCGTTTGGTACACGCTACGGTACGAAACTGCACTCAAGGGGTTAAATCAATACAGTTCAGTCCAGGAGGGTGCACCGAGCGGAACCTCCCGCGCTGTGATCGGTGGATCTGGAACTGACTGTTTTACGCTGGTTCGCGAAATGTCGCGGAAGCAAGAGTCGCCACCGTCTTTTATTTTCTCCAAATGGAAAGGACAAAAGCACAGAAAAATTCCTTAAAGAGATTGCTCTCGGTTCGGGAGGTAGGTTATAGAAAGGGAAGGTGTTAGCACCCTTTCTATCCATGGTTATCCATGGGCTCTTAGATACTTGCTCACTTGTGTTTTCAAAAATGGTTTGTTTGCTTTTCAATGTGGGTTTTAAAAAAGTTTCTTTGAAAATTCCAGTTCGACTCTTGTATCGGTCCTCAAGAGTGTTTGAAAAATTGCTTTCGAAAGCTTTTTGAAAATGTGTTGGTGTGAAAAGTATTTTTGATTTGTTTTGAAATTTAGAGCAAGTATCTAGAGCTGTCTACCTACCCTAAGGAATTCGTCTGTGTAAATGTCCTTTAAAGTAGTGCCATCCCACCATTGAGAGGTAGGTAGCACCACCGTTGGAGGTGTTCGGGTCAATTCGAGGTTTGGGACATGGTGATCACCAGAGCAATAGGAAGATACCTTAGAAGCTACCCTCATGCCAGGTTCCCGGATCATGAGGACTTACTAAGACATCCTCTACTCGACGATCACCTTTCGAGGCAAGGCAACAGTGAGGCGTACCCTAGGGGTGGTGTGTGATTTGTGTGCCAGATTCGTTTATTTTTGTCTTGTTCATGTCAAAGTGATCTATGCGTTTGTTTTTTTTATTTATTGTCATTCATTCTTGCATGCCTTGATTAACAGTTAAAAGTGCGAGAAAAGTAAAGTTCTAAACTATTACAAAAGGCGCGGGTCCACATCGCCAAAATTTCCAGAACCTGATTTGACAGAAAGAATAAAGAATTAAAAGTGCGACAAATAAAAGATGTTACATGGCCTTGGGAGAGGTACATAAATATTATAAAGAATAAAAATAAATATGCGAATTGGAATTAAAGTTGAAACGAGGGCGTTGGACCCTTTTTAACTAAATTAAATTAAACGATTATTAAATTAATAAAATTAAAAGGAAAAGAAATTGTTTTTGGTATTTTTTTGGTATTTTTTGGTATTTAGGAGAATTTAATGCAATTAAACCTAATTCTACAATTTTTATTTTATCATGAAAACATATTAAAGTTTAACCTAAAATTAACCCTAATTATTTTACATGCAATTTATTTACAAAATACTAAAATAAAAATATTTATTATTTTTTATCTTTTCTGATTTTTTTATGTTTTTATGTTTTTTTTTTTATGAAAATAATTGAATAAAAAACTAATTAAAATAAAAACAATAATTAAAAATAATATCAAAATAAGGAAAAGAAATAAAGCAAACCTAGGGGGTTCTGCCCCTAATTTGGAGGTGAAACTTTAGCAATCTGGGCCCAATGACCTTCAGGCCTGGTAGACTTTTTCCACTAGTGTGTGAGGTGGTTGACTGCAGTCCATGGTGCGCTTCAGATTGTGGCCATTTGATCCATCTCCATAGGCACGTGGATGGCCAGATCTTGTGAACATGGTGAACCGTTAGCGTTGAACCTGCATAGGAGTATTATGTGAAAAATAACATGAAAGGGGGTGGGGACCTGGGACTCGAACCCAGGTCCTGAACATTACCAACCAACACGCTTGCCAATCGTTCCAAACGCACTTTCTGTATGTTAGATATCAAACAAATATTATAAAATAAATCCACGCGTTAGTGCTCTTTGCGCGCGAAAATTTAAACCACCCAGTTGTTTCTTGCCACCTAGTCATCGTCTTCCTTGTTGATTTATTTTCTGAAACATAAAAACAATTAGCAACGGTATTCTAAACGTTCCCATAGGCACCTTTCTGAAAAATAACGAATAGCCCCTGGGGCCTCATAAATTAGGCGCGATGGTCTCATTCTCTTCGTCCAAGCGTGCTGAGTTGAATGGCCTAGGTTTCAAGTTCCAATTTTTCCTTATTCAAAAACCCCTAATTCGAAAACTTAAGAACCCTAAAAAGCAACAATGGTAGATTCGCATACAGTGTATAAAAACGCAATTAATCCATGTGGTTAGCTTCAGAATGCATCATTTAGTAAGAATACATAAACAAAATGCCATGAAAATGCCTCAAAATTAAAATACGAATATGCATTTTTATGAGAAAATTTTTGATTCTGTACAATGATTTAAGGCTGTAGGGTTGGTGTTCTTGATCCAGGTACGTTGCTTGATGTCCCAGGGATGCAATGGAATGAATTTCTTGGCTTCAATCGACCTGCAAAAGTGTTTTCAGATTTGAGTTTTCTTTGAAAAATTCCAAGTTGGTGTAAGGATTTCTGGCGCAGCTTTTTGGTCAGTGAGCACGAGGGTTTTGATCAAGCTTATGTATGGAATGATTAGGTCACAGAAAATTGGTCCAAAATCCATGAATTGATGAATATGATATTTGATTTTTAAGCCATGATCTTTTCTAATCTTTTCATGCAAATTGATATCAAATCATGACAAAACCTTCCAAAAATGATTATGCACGAATCTTGAGTGTCCAATGAGAGTATTTTCTGCACAAAAAGATTTGATTTCATTAGTTTAGTATTTTTTCATATTTTATTTAGTTTAAATGAATTAATTGTAATAAAAAATTCAAATAAATAAATAAAAATAATAAAAAACTTCCCTTTGGGCCAAATGGTCGTGTGCATGTCTTGGATGATGAATTGTGGAAGAAAAAGAGGCCCATTAGCAATTTTAGGTCATTTGAATCAATGTTGACTTTTCAAAATATCCAAAAATTTCCCAACTTCCACAAGGCATAACTTGCTCAATTTTTATGATTTGCTCATGTTCTTGGACATTTTGGAAAGGTCTTTGAGTCCTCTAACCAATGCCTTTGGTCCCATGTCATTTTGATTTACCAATCTCAAGTTATGTCCTTTGACTTAAAGTACCTTTTTGTTGACTTTTGAAAATGACCTATAATGTTGAAATTGATAACTTTTTGTGAGAGCATTTATTGGACTTGAAGTGTGAAGAGGAGTTGTAGGAAATGTCTTTATCTTCAAAATGAGCTTTGGATGGAATTTTTCTGATAATCCATGTGAAAGTTATGCCCTGGTCAATTTACAGTTGACTTTTTCAACTGTCCAAATAAGGAAACTTTTGCATCTTGATGATTTTTGAGCCAAGCTTTGAGAATCATGATCAAGCATTGATCAAATGATGTTTGTGGCTTCAAAATGAGATGTTGACCAAAAATTTGAACTTTTGACTGTTAAATGACCATTTTGCCCCTACAGTTGACTGTAGTGCAATTAGGGTTTTGACTTTGCAATTTTGTGCTGAAAGTCTTGAAACTTTGTATGAGGATGCTTGACCATGTTTTATAGGCATGTGGGACTTGATTGGACCCTTGGAAACTTCATTTTCTTGATCAGAATAAAAACCCTAATTTTGACTGTTTAGGAGGCTCTTACACTGTGCCACCCTTGGGGAGATTTTGAAGCTTTGACTTGGCAAATTTTGAAGAATATGGGAGGGCAAATTTTGGGGTACAACACGCGCTAAGCGCGTTATGGGAAATACAGAGTTTCAAGTTCTAGGTGGGCGCTCTAAGCGCAGCCCCGCGCGCTAAGTGCGATCTGCATTTTTCAGAAAACCAGAATTGTAACAGTTCTATCTTGGGTTCTCAAAACCCCATTTTACACTTCAATCTTGTTATTCCCAACATGACAATACGAATTTCAGAAAATACACATGCTATTCATTATTAAGATCAAACATACATCATGGATTTCTCACTCTAAACTCTTATTCCCAAACATGCAATTTCCCAACTAAATTATATTTTATATCTATGAGACTCACATTGCATCAAAGGAGGTTAAAATGATAAAAAACACTGCATTGGCGTTCCATTCTTGACAAAGATTCACCACTAAGTTCCTCAAACCCGTAACACCCTTTTTTCTCAATTTCAGCAAGAGTCACCAACCTTCAAACACATTTTTCTCCTTCAATACAAAACTTATAAACACGAAATCATATATCAAAATTAAGGGAATTTCATATAGATTCCTGAACTTTAAGAACTTCTTAGAACAGAGGTATGAGTAAAAACTTATGACCTGATTAGTGAGAGGTGTCCATGGAATACGAAAATGAAGTTTTGCTGAAGAGAGATATGACTTCTTCTTTCTCTCTCCACTTCTTATTCACCCAAATCAGGTTTTTGAGTCTTTGTCTAAACAAGACCTTATGATGGCATGCGATGTTGTTTAGTGACCCATTTTCCCTCCAACTAAACCGATATTACAAGTTTCCCTTTTGTTCAATTCTAACAAATATCTTTTGATTCTAACTACTCCACTTAATTTCTCTTAACTACTTTTAATAACTTCTTGACACTAATATTCATTATATCTCAACCCAACTGTTCTCATGTTTAGAAACATGGGATATTACATTCTCCCCCCCCTTAAATAGAATTCACCATCAAATTCCTTCCAATCACCATGGAAACAGGTTCCTCACATCTTCTTTCAACGAGGTGACGATTATTCCTTACACTTTTCCTTGTTTAAACCTTGAGACTTCATCTAAAAATCATCCTACCTAAGAAAACACAGCTCTCTGATATGCTTTCTTCCTTAACATTCTTGACTGGAAGTCTTAGCCATCACATAACACACTTCTTATGATACTCCATTCGGACATACCTGGGAAGTAACCCATCCAAGGTTCTCGACCTTTACTTATTCACACCGAGTGTCTTCATAAATTCAAAATTCTTGGAAATCCATTATGTTCGGACATTCCTCATTCTCAGGATTTTCCAAGCTCATCCTCGCTCAGCACACGCCATTGATTCTCTCTTCCTCCCCCCTTCCTTCTTGCATTACCTTAAATCCATACGTTCCTACTGCAACGTCTCTCTCCAACGATAACAATTCTGATTCGCTTCCACACGAGTCCCAACAATGTCATACAATTGCTTGTCAGACTTGCTGGTCCGAACTTCTAATTCCCGGATGCTCAAACTCACTTTCTCCAAGTCTACCATCTCCGTACAACAAGGCTTCTTACTTTGATCCTTCTTCCAGTCTTAGACAAAATAAATGTTACTGCAACCCACAAGAGTGTACAATTCTGTAACAACATTATTGATATCCAACAATCTCACACAAATCTCCACCGACGAAAGGTGAAATTTAACAATTAACCTGCAACCATCGTCTAAGTATGCATGCATGCTCATAAGTGCAGAAGACATAGCCACAAAGAGTATACACCAAAGGAATCCTTTACTAGCCTTTATGTGATCGGTGGATCTGGAACTGAATGTTTAACGCTGGTTCGCGAAATGTCGCGGAAGCAAGAGTCGCCACCGTCTTTTATTTTCTCCAAATGGAAATGACAAAAGCACAGAAAAATTCCTTAAAGAGATTGCTCTCGGTTCAGGAGGTAGATTATAGAAAGGGAAGGTGTTAGCACCCTTTCTATCCATGGTTATGCATGGGCTCTTAGATACTTGCTCACTTGTGTTTTCAAAATGGTTTATTTGCTTTTCAACTGTGGGTTTTAAAAAGTTTCTTTGAAAATTCCAGTTCGAATCTTGTATCGGTCCTCAAGAGTGTTTGAAAAATTGCTTTCGAAAGCTTTTTGAAAAGGTGTCGGTGTGAAAAGTATTTTTGATTTGTTTTGAAAGTTAGAGCAAGTATCTAGAGTCGTCTACCTACCCTAAGGAATTCGTCTGTGTAAATGTCCTTTAAAGTAGTGCCATCCCACCATTGAGAGGTAGGTAGCACCACCGTTGGAGGTGTTCGAGTCAATTCGAGGTTCGGGACATGGTGATCACCAGAGCAATGGGAAGACACCTTAGAAGCTACCCTCATGCCAGGTTCCCGGATCATGAGGACTTACTAAGACATCCTCTACTCGACGATCACCTTTCGAGGCAAGGCAACAGTGAGGCGTACCCTAGGGGTGGTGTGTGATTTGTGTGTCGTTTTCAATTATTTTATCTTGTCATGTTATGAGTGATCTATGCGCTTATTTTTATTTTTGTCCATTCATTCTTGCATGCATTGATTTAGCAGTTAAAAGTACGAGAGAAGTAAAGTTCTAAGCTATTACAAAAGGCGCGGGTTCACATCGCCAAAATTTCCAGAACCCGATTTGACAGAAAATAAAGAAATAATGAAAAGTAAAGTACGAGAAATTAATTTACAAGGCCTCGGGAGAGGTACATAAATATTACACGAGAAAGAAATAAACACGCGAATTAAATAAGAATTAAAACGAGGGCGTTGTACCCTTTTTGCAAAATTAAATTAAATGATGAAATTAATTAATTACAAAAGAAAAGAAATTGTTTTTGGTATTTTTTGGTATTTTATGATTTTAATGAAAAAGAATTAATTAAAATAAAATGCTAACCCTAATTCTAGTTGTTTTTAATTTATTAAGAAAAGATTAAATTTTGACCTAATATTTAACCTAATTATTTACATGTCATTTAATTATAAAAATAAGTAATAGTAAATATTTAATTATTATGAAAGAAAAATAAAAAAGGATAAAAAATTAATTAACCCTAATTCTACCAATTTTAGATTTTTATTATGAAAATAGTACAATTAAACCTAATTTAATAACTAAAACTAATTAATGCAATTTATTTACAAAAATACTAAAATAAAATATTTCTTATTTTTTTCATCTTTTCTGATTTTTTATGTGTTTTTTATATATTATAAAAAATATTAAATTAATTAAAAACAATAATTAAAAGAATGTAAAAATAATAAAGAAACAAAGAATAATAAAATTTTTTGCAAACCTAAGGGTTCTGCCCTTAATTTGGAGGTCTTCTTTAGCAATTTGGCCCATTTAAATTCATGGCCT
This sequence comes from Vicia faba, assembly GCA_948472305.1. Taxonomy (NCBI): domain Eukaryota; kingdom Viridiplantae; phylum Streptophyta; class Magnoliopsida; order Fabales; family Fabaceae; genus Vicia; species Vicia faba. Next base: position 240,516,090 of record OX451740.1, read on the forward strand.
GATTGATTTTCGTGGCTAGCATGTAACTCCTTTGACTAGTGCCTATGGTGTCCATCAGGTCTGGCCCCTTGGATTGACATTATTGGCCAAGTGGCACGCCAGAAATTGTGGACGCATGGTGGTCCTTGAAGCTGAAATTGCATAGGAATGTTAATTGCAAAATAATATGGAAAGGGTGAGGACCTGGGGCTCGAACCCAGGTCCTGATGATTACCAACCAAGCGCTTCACCAACTGCTCCACTTTTTTTTCTTTGTATATTATATAATAAGCAATCAATATAAAACAAAACAAACGCGTTAGTGGATTCTTGGCGTGAACTTTCAAACGGACCAACCGCTGATAGCCACCTAAGCGTCTTCCTCGTTGGCTTGTTTTTTTCCTGAAATACAACAAACATAGGCAACAGTTTTGAACCGTTCTAACATGCATCATTAGAGAAAATAGCGAACAGCACATGGGCATGTATAAATTGTTCGGACTAGGGCCATTAGAATCGTCTCTCTCTCACGATTCCAACGACGTATCTCTCATGGCCTAATTGTTCCAGGTTTGAAAACCCCTAAATCAATTTCCACGGAACCCTAATATGCTCTCATGGTGGATCCTTCGTTTTAGCATGAAACTCCAATCAAATTACGCAGGTAGCTTGCAAACATCATTCTAAACACAAAAACAACAATGAAATATGTTAAAAACGCATGAATGGTGGAAAACGATTTTGGAATGTTTCTTACCAACTTCAATGGTGATTTCGTGTTTTCTTGAGTATGGGACTTAGGGAATGATTGGAAAACGTTCTATGATCCTCAAGGAAGCTAATGGAACAACTATTTGGCCCTGAATCGTCCTAGAACTTGGTTTTCAGATTTGACTTTTCTTGATAAATTTCAAGTTTGCATATGGCTTCTTCTGCGCAGCTTAGGGTCTAAAGGCACGAGGGTTAGCTTTCTTGTATATGTATGAATGATTTAGGGTTGAAAACTTGATCAAAGAATCCTTGAATTGATTGTGCAATATTTGATTTTTATGGCATTAGTTTTTCAATCTTTTTCATGCAATTTGATATCAAATCATGACAAAACCTTCCAAAAATGATTATGCACGAATCTTGAGTGTCCAATGAGAGTATTTTCTGCACAAAAAGATTTGATTTCATTAGTTTAGTATTTTTTTCATATTTTATTTAGTTTAAATGAATTAATTGTAATAAAAAATTCAAATAAATAAATAAAAATAATAAAAAACTCCCCTTTGGGCCAAATGGTCGTGCACATGCCTTGGATGATGAATTGTGGAAGAAAAAGAGGCCCATTAGCAATTTTAGGTCATTTGAATCAATGTTGACTTTTCAAAATATCCAAATATTTCCCAACTTCCACAAGGCATAACTTGCTCAATTTTTAAGCCTTGATCATGTTCTTGGACATTTTGGAAAGGTGTATGAGTCCTCTAACCAATGTCTTTGGTCCCATGTCATTTTGATTTACCAATCTCAAGTTATGGTCTTTGACTTAAAGTCCCTTTTTGTTGACTTTTGAAAATGACCTATAATGTTGAAATTGATAACTTTTTGTGAGAGCATTTCTTGGACTTGGAGTATGAAGAGGCGTTGTAGGAAATGTTTTTCTATTCAAAATGAGCTTTGGATGGAATTTTTATGATAATCCATGTGGAAGTTATGCCCTGGTCAATTTACAGTTGACTTTTTCAACTGTCCAAATAAGGAAACTTTTGCATCTTGATGATTTTTGAGCCAAGCTTTGAGAATCATGATCAAGCATTGATCAAATGATGTTTGTGGCTTCAAAATGAGATGTTGACCAAAAATTTGGACTTTTGACTGTCAAATGACCATTTTGCCCCTACAGTTGACTGTAGTGCAATTAGGGTTTTGACTGTGCAATTTTGTGCTGAAAGTCTTGAAACTTGGTATGAGGATACTTGACCATATTTGTAGGTATGTGGGACTTGATTGGACCCTTGGAAACTTCATTTTCTTGATCAGAACCAAAACCCTAATTTTGACTGTTTAGGAGGCTCTCACACTGTGCAACCCTTGGAGAACTTTGCAGCTTGACTTGGCAATTTCTTGAAGAATATGGGAGGGAAAATTTTGGGGTACAACAGTTGCCCCTGTTCAATCTTCTTAGACCTGAGGATGCAGATTGGATAACATGCCTTTCGTAATCCGAAGGTGGAAGATGATTGAACACTAGAGTGCCCAGAAATTTGCGCTCACATAGTAGCAGTGTGATGTGGGGAATGGGCTTATAGATGCCATTTAGAGATGATGGATAGGTGGATGGGCTTATAGATGCCATTCTAAGAGGTGATGGAAGGTGGACGGGCTTATAGATGCCATCTGGATGTTGATCGCATAAGAGATTCCTTAGCGAGAACTTGCATACCTGCAAAAAGAAAATGATTACCTGACCTGTTACGGGGCTGGTCTTCAAACTCTTTGTATAGATGTGTCCTGACTGGTTACAGGAGCTGGATCTGGAGCTTCAAAAGATGATGAATGAACCAGGGGTGCTTACTACCTCAGCAGGAACGGTGAGAGAACCTTGGATGACCTTAACCTCAACAGCAATCGTTGAGAAAATCTTGGATAACTTCACTTCAACAGCAATCATTGAGCGAAATCTTGGTGGGAATTACCATCTCCGCAGTATCGGGGAGAGAACCATAGGCGATTACGATCTCAATAGCAATCATTGAGAAAACCTGGGATAGAATTATCATCTCCGCAGCATTGGGGAGAGAACCATAGGCGGTTACAACTCAATAGCAATCATTGAGAAAACCTGGGATGGAATTATCATCTCCGCAGCATTGGGGAGAGAACCATAGGCGATTACAACTTAATAGCAATCATTGAGAAAACCTGGAATGGAATTATCATCTCCGCAGGATCGGGGAGAGAACCATAGGCAATTACAATCTCAATAGCAATCATTGAGAAAAACCTGGAATGGAATTATCATCTCCGCAGCATTGGGGAGAGAACCATAGGCAATTACAATCTCAATAGCAATCATTGAGAAAAACCTGGAATGGAATTATCATCTCCGCAGCATTGGGGAGAGAACCATAAGCAATTACAATCTCAATAGCAATCATTGAGAAAAACCTGGAATGGAATTATCATCTCCGCATCATTGGGGAGAGAACCATAGGCAATTACAATCTCAATAGCAATCATTGAGAAAAACCTGGAATGGAATTATCATCTCCGCAGCATTGGGGAGAGAACCATAGGCAATTACAATCTTAATAGCAATCATTGAGAAAAACCTGGAATGGAATTATCATCTCCGCAGCATTGGGGAGAGAACCATAGGCAATTACAATCTCAATAGCAATCATTGAGAAAAACCTGGAATGGAATTATCATCTCCGCAACATTGGGGAGAGAACCATAAGCAATTACAATCTCAATAGCAATCATTGAGAAAAACCTGGAATGGAATTATCATCTCCGCAGCATTGGGGAGAGAACCATAGGTAATTACAATCTCAATAGCAATCATTGAGAAAAACCTGGGATAACTTCTACTGAGTCTTCATCAGAAAAATCTGTTTGGGGTCGATTTAGCTGGACTAGAGAAGGCCTTTGACTGGATAAGAAATCTTTGGAGTCGATTAACTGAACCGGTCTAGGTCTTGAAATATGATTGAGAATTTAACTGAATCTTTCCTGAAAGGTAAAGGTCAGTCATATGCAATGCATGATGTGGACCAAGCAATGATGTTCTCAACATAAATGAGATTTGTAAGATATGATGCGTCTATGTATGCTATAATAATGTATGGAAGTGCGATGTTTATGAATGTATTTTTTTTTCGTCTTAGGAAAATAAATCCTTGACGGGTGCCGGGAAGTCACTCCTGGGCTGATATTGGAGAATAGATTTTGCTTCCGCTGGGGATGCTAGTTGCAAGAATACCGGTAGGAGAAGATGACTCCGTTGGGGAATGAACTTGGAGAATAGATATTCTGCGGGGAGAAAAGCACTCTAACGATCTTGCTGGGAAGCAATACTCTGTAGGGAGAGAGATACTTTGCTAAATTGTTGATAATAACTTGCTGGGGATACCCTTGTTGTATTGGAAGTGCTGATAGACTTCGCTGGGGATGAGAAGACTTTGTCGACGACGATCTTTCCGTGGCTTTTGGCTGAGGATAACCCAGTTATATCCTGGTAAGGAAATAACTCTTTGAATAAAGCCGGGTGACGCGTTCGTGCTCTGCGAGGGATAAGCTTCCAGAATCTACTGGGGATAAGCTTACTGCTTGGGGAGATGGATTCCAACTTTCCTGGGGAACTAGATTGGACTCTCCTGGGGAAGTTTTGAATTGTATCGAGGGAATGACTCCATTGAATGTCTGGTATACCACCGGGGAACAATCTTTCGACCAAGACTGCCGGGGATGCTTGTTAAGAATATGTGTATATATGCTGCTGGGGAATATTGAGATCTGCTGGAGGATACCCAACTTCCTTAAGTTTGGTAGTAGCTTTGCTTGAGGAGAGTGTACTGACTTGCTGACCCACTCTCTGGGGGAATTAAGATATCTGGTTATGTTCTTCAGCCGAATCTATCTTGATACCTTGGTGGACAAAGCGATTAGATCGTTTGGACAACTCATTATTGCCCCTGTTTCTGAGGTGGGAGAGGAAGACCTGGGAGGTGCTGATAGCTTGCTGATGGACAGACCTACTTCTGGTAGGCAGGTGACAAGATGACAGAACATAGTCGTACGCTTTTGATCCCTAACTTTTGCCTGGACCGCCCTTTTGGGTTTTCAGTCCACCGAGATACCCATTTTTGCCCAAGCCGCCTTTTCAGGTTTTCGACTTGCCGGGTATACAGATTTTTTCATTTCATCCCTTATTTTTGCCCGAACCCTTTTGGTTCGCCGGGAAGCCCTTATTTTTGCCTAGGTGTGTCAACCTAGCGGGTCTTTGATTGTGCGTAGTATTTTTTCGACTATGTCCACGCTTTCGGAATGCAGGGTGCTGCCCCTGTTAGAAGTGTTTTGTCATGCCACCAGAAGGTGTTTGATCAGGCAAGATTCGTTGCTGGAGTGCCCCAAGTAACTCAGGCGGAGATTTGCCCCAGGCTATTAGGCGTTTTGAGAGATTCTCTGAATTGATTGGATTTCCCCAGATAATAGACCATGATCATATCATGCCCCTTGATTGGGAGTGCTTCTGTTCATTAGGCATTCGTCGTGCGAATTTCCCTGCTGTTCAAACAAATAGTCATATGCAAACAAAGTTATGTTAAAAATGCAAAGCCTATGTCTGTCTTGAAGATTTTGAAAATGCATTTTTTTTTTATAAAATAAGTGAATGTTTGTAAAACGTGATGTCAACTTCGTATTTACCGTAAGCCTTAAGGAGTCAGGATACCTTTCGTGACAGTATGCTTTCGAACTAATCCATGCTTCAGCTAGGACTTTTGAGGGTTATAACGTGGCTTGGTTCACGGTTTTAAGAAACAAAGGATAAAGGCTCAAATTTTATTTGTACCCACCCGCTCTTCGTGATGTTCTCCAAACCTAAACTCAGTTGATCGTGCGTTAGACCTTGTTCGAGTCTTTGCTCTGAAATTCCGGTGATGATTCGGACTTTGATGATTGATTCTGAATAGGCAGCCATTTTTGTTTTTGTTGAGGGTTTGTATGACCTCTTTCTTTTTTTGATTTTTTTTTTGTTATCCCTTTCTTTTTGCCTGAACTGTTTCCTTTTTTGGAATTACAGTCAGCGGGATGCCCCAGTTTTGTAAGTCTTCTTCATAGGTTTTCACTTATTGGGTTTTTATTTTGAAAGATAATGACTGCCTTTCTTCATTGATTATTCGGAACCATCATTGTCTTTCTTTGTTTTGTAAGGACCTTTTTGGTGCCATTCGTTATGCACTTGGATCAACTGAGAGACTATCCTGCCCCAGGTTATGATTAAGGGTTTTGAATTTCGAAAAGAAAAACTCCTACTTCTTTGGCTCAGAGGGGTTGACGAGGGATTATCATCCTTATAACTCCAGTGTTTAGGGATTGAAACAATGCATGTACCTCATCAGCAGGATCCGTTCAAAAGCATACTGTAGATTATGGTATCGTTTTCGTCATCCTCCCTCAAGAGGCTTAGAATTTTAGATCAAGAGTTGACATCAGAAAAAATAGGAAAATAATTTGCGAATAGTGAATACGAATATATTGTTTCAGAACAGACATATGCGATGCATTAATGAAATAACAATGTTTAATCATGAGTAAATGTTTGAACAAAAGAGAATTGCAACTTGAACATTCGAATGAACAAAAATTCCTCAATCCTAGCCATGTTTTGGCAAGGGAGCAGTGATCACGTGGGGAGTCTTGGGTACTTTAAACTCAACCTCTCCAGCGTCGATCATGTCTTGGATCTTATTTTTCAAGCTCCAACAATCATCTGTAGTATGCCCCGGGCTGTCAGAGTGATAAGCGCAGCGGGCGTTGGGGTTATACTTCGGTGACGTTGTATTTTGGTTCTTCGGAGCTTCTTTTAGAGTTACCAGCTTGGTCTCCAGCAACTGTGGCAATATCTGGGATAAGGTCATGCTGAGCCGAGTGAACTGCCTTCTCTCGCTCTTTTGTTGGTTGTGATGTTGAATTTGTGACACTGGAGCCATTTGAGGAGCTCTCCCCTTACCTCCTCGTCTCAAAGGTGGTTGAACGATGACTGGCTTTTTACCCTTAGACTTTTGCCCCAGTTGGTTATCCTGAAGCAATTGGTTGACGAGAAACCATAGCTCATCTTGTCTTTGAGCTAACCCTTGAATGGCAGTCACCTGCCCCAGCATTTGGGCTTTCATTGCATCCATTTCAGCTTGTAGGTGTTTCAGCCTTTCATCCTCAGCACTGTTCTTGACAAAAGTCCCCATGAAAAGTGTCCTTAGCTCCTCCTGCCCCTTGGATAGATTCAGGAGGATTTCCCCAAACTGAGTCTCTTGAGCCAGAAGGTCCTGGTTATCTTGTTGGGAAGCCATTGCTGAAATAAACAGCGAAGGAGGTAAGTGACCTGCAACAAGGGTACCTGTTATGCAATGATATGTATGATATGCATGCAATGTTTTCAAGGACCTCGCGGGGTAAACAAGAAAATTTGTCAGCATTTGGGTCCGGTAGCTTGATTGAAAGAAACTTCATATTTGTTGAGAGTCTCTCTTCCAAGGGTCAAAGGCTCACCATATCAAGTGGGTCATAGCCCCTGACTTTAATCATCATGTCTGGTTTTGATTTCCAAACAAACTTGGTTAGGGGAACCTTCTTCAGGAGTCAGAGCTCACCATATCAAGTGGGTCATAGCCCCTGACAACTTTGGCTAGAGGAAAATAAATCATCTTTGCCCCTTGCTAGATGTTTGATTCATCATGACCTGCATCACAAGCCTTTGAGATCCTTGAAATGGGTTAGGATGTATGCAATGGTATGATGTCATGATGCATGGGGTAGTATGGATAAACCCTGTTATGAGCCCTTATTAAGGACTATAAACAAAACCTGCAAGCAAACTCAGTAAACCTGCCATGAGTCCTAATTAAGGACCAAAAACTTAGCAAACCCTGCTATGAGTCCCAATTAAGGACTGTTAAACCTGAACCTACAAAAACTCAAGTAAAACCTATCATGAGTCCCGATTAGGGGCTAAACAAAACCTGCAAGAAATTTAGTAAGCCCTGTTATGAGTCCCAATTAAGGACTATAAACAAAACCTGCAAGAAACTTGATAGACCTTGTTATGAGTCCTAATTAAGGACTACAAACAAAACCTGCAAGAAGCTCAAGTGTCAGACAACAAGCATGAGGGTAGCTTCTAAGGTGTCTTCCCTGCAAAAGAAAGAAATGAGTACCTGTCATGTGTCCCAATTAAGGACTAAAACAAAACCTGCAAGCAGTTCATGTGTCAGATAAAGCATGCAAGTAGTCAAGTTGGAAGGCACACAAGTCACACAAGAGAAACCCTTAGAGTTTAGGCCAGCATGGGGTCTGGGTATTACCCTCTTGAAGTTGGTGGGCTCAACCTGTCCTATTAGAAGTAACCGGGTTCTAAGGGTCCCAATATCACTGGATTGCTTTCATTGTTCATCGTTTCGGTTTAGCCACTGAACTGGCGACAAAAATATTCCAGGAAAGCAACCCTCAATTGAGTGTAGTATCGAGTATCAACCAACCTCGGACTGCACCAAAGTCAGTTATCTCACTACCCTAAAGAGGCCAAGATAGTTCAATTAAGGTTCCTAAGGTCTGTTGATGCTTCATGACACCACGCGGAGGCCCCGTACTCTCCTTGACTGAACTCAAGGGTTACCGGTACACACCAAAGTACCACATCAACGTAGTAGACTGTTTCAACGATGTCGGTATACCCCGCACAGTTCCCTCGCAGTCTTGTTGCTACTTTCTAAGAAGGTATCCCCCAGATCCGAGTTAGGATCTATAGAACTCCCAAGACAGTCCCACAATTTAAACCAAGCAAAGCAATACAATTGGAAACACAGTTATGAACTAACCCTAAGGTACACCTCACTTTAAGTTTAAGTCCCCAGCAGAGTCGCCAGTTCTGTGATCGGTGGATCTGGAACTGACTGTTTAACGCTGGTTCGCGAAATGTCGCGGAAGCAAGAGTCGCCACCGTCTTTTATTTTCTCCAAATGGAAAGGACAAAAGCACAGAAAAATTCCTTAAAGAGATTGCTCTCGGTTCGGGAGGTAGATTATAGAAAGGGAAGGTGTTAGCACCCTTTCTATCCATGGTTATCCATGGGCTCTTAGATACTTGCTCACTTGTGTTTTCAAAATGGTTTGTTTGCTTTTCAACTGTGGGTTTTAAAAAGTTTCTTTGAAAATTCCAGTTCGACTCTTGTATCGGTCCTCAAGAGTGTTTGAAAAATTGCTTTCGAAAGCTTTTTGAAAAGGTGTCGGTGTGAAAAGTATTTTTGATTTGTTTTGAAAGTTAGAGCAAGTATCTAGAGTCGTCTACCTACCCTAAGGAATTCGTCTGTGTAAATGTCCTTTAAAGTAGTGCCATCCCACCATTGAGAGGTAGGTAGCACCACCGTTGGAGGTGTTCGGGTCAATTCGAGGTTCGGGACATGGTGATCACCAGAGCAATGGGAAGACACCTTAGAAGCTACCCTCATGCCAGGTTCCCGGATCATGAGGACTTACTAAGACATCCTCTACTCGACGATCACCTTTCGAGGCAAGGCAACAGTGAGGCGTACCCTAGGGGTGGTGTGTGATTTGTGTGTCGTTTTCAATTATTTTATCTTGTCATGTTATGAGTGATCTATGCGCTTATTTTTATTTTTGTCCATTCATTCTTGCATGCATTGATTTAGCAGTTAAAAGTACGAGAGAAGTAAAGTTCTAAGCTATTACAAAAGACGCGGGTTCACATCGCCAAAATTTCCAAAACCCGATTTGACAGAAAATAAAGAAATAATGAAAAGTAAAGTACGAGAAATTAATTTACAAGGCCTCGGGAGAGGTACATAAATATTACACGAGAAAGAAATAAACACGCGAATTAAATAAGAATTAAAACGAGGGCGTTGGACCCTTTTTGCAAAATTAAATTAAATGATGAAATTAATTAATTAAAAAAGAAAAGAAATTGTTTTTGGTATTTTTTGGTATTTTATGATTTTAATGAAAAAGAATTAATTAAAATAAAATGTTAACCCTAATTCTAGTTGTTTTTAATTTATTAAGAAAAGATTAAATTTTGACCTAATATTTAACCTAATTATTTACATGTCATTTAATTATAAAAATAAGTAATAGTAAATATTTAATTATTATGAAAGAAAAATAAAAAAGGATAAAAAATTAATTAACCCTAATTCTACCAATTTTAGATTTTTATTATGAAAATAGTACAATTAAACCTAATTTAATAACTAAAACTAATTAATGCAATTTATTTACAAAAATACTAAAATAAAATATTTATTATTTTTTTCATCTTTTCTGATTTTTTATGTGTTTTTTATATATTATAAAAAATATTAAATTAATTAAAAACAATAATTAAAAGAATGTAAAAATAATAAAGAAACAAAGAATAATAAAAATATTTGCAAACCTAAGGGTTCTGCCCTTAATTTGGAGGTCTTCTTTAGCAATTTGGCCCATTTAAATTCATGGCCTGATTGACTTTCGTGGCTAGCATGTAACTCCTTTGACTAGTGCCTATGGTGTCCATCAGGTCTGGCCCCTTGGATTGGCATTATTGGCCAAGTGGCACGCCAGAAATTGTGGATGCATGGTGGTCCTTGAAGCTGAAATTGCATAGGAATGTTAATTGCAAAATAATATGGAAAGGGTGAGGACCTGGGGCTCGAACCCAGGTCCTGATGATTACCAACCAAGCGCTTCACCAACTGCTCCACTTTGTTTTCTTTGTATATTATATAATAAGCAATCAATATAAAACAAAACAAACGCGTTAGTGGATTCTTGGCGCGAACTTTCAAACGGACCAACCGCTGATAGCCACCTAAGCGTCTTCCTCGTTGGCTTGTTTTTTTCCTGAAATACAACAAACATAGGCAACGGTTTTGAACCGTTCTAACAGGCATCATTAGAGAAAATAGCGAACAGCACATGGGCATGTATAAATTGTTCGGACTAGGGCCATTAGAATCGTCTCTCTCTCACGATTCCAACGACGTATCTCTCATGGCCTAATTGTTCCAGGTTTGAAAACCCCTAAATCAATTTCCACGGAACCCTAATATGCTCTCATGGTGGATCCTTCGTTTTAGCATGAAACTCCAATCAAATTACGCAGGTAGCTTGCAAACATCATTCTAAACACAAAAACAACAATGAAATATGTTTAAAACGCATGAATGGTGGAAAACGATTTTGGAATTTTTCTTACCAACTTCAATGGTGATTTCGTGTTTTCTTGAGTATGGGACTTAGGGAATGATTGGAAAACGTTCTATGATCCTCAAGGAAGCTAATGGAACAACTATTTGGCCCTGAATCGTCCTAGAACTTGGTTTTCAGATTTGACTTTTCTTGATAAATTTCAAGTTTGCATATGGCTTCTTCTGCGCAGCTTAGGGTCTAAAGGCACGAGGGTTAGCTTTCTTGTATATGTATGAATGATTTAGGGTTGAAAACTTGATCAAAGAATCCTTGAATTGATTGTGCAATATTTGATTTTTATGGCATTAGTTTTTCAATCTTTTTCATGCAATTTGATATCAAATCATGACAAAACCTTCCAAAAATGATTATGCACGAATCTTGAGTGTCCAATGAGAGTATTTTCTGCACAAAAAGATTTGATTTCATTAGTTTAGTATTTTTTCATATTTTATTTAGTTTAAATGAATTAATTGTAATAAAAAATTCAAATAAATAAATAAAAATAATAAAAAACTTCCCTTTGGGACAAATGGTCGTGCACATGCCTTGGATGATGAATTGTGGAAGAAAAAGAGGCCCATTAGAAATTTTAGGTCATTTGAATCAATGTTGACTTTTCAAAATATCCAAAAATTTCCCAACTTCCACAAGGCATAACTTGCTCGATTATTAAGCTTTGCTCATGTTCTTGGACATTTTGGAAATGTCTTTGAGTCCTCTAACCAATGTCTTTGGTCCCATGTCATTTTGATTTACCAATCTAAAGTTACGGTCTTTGACTTAAAGTCCCTTTTTGTTGACTTTTGAAAATGACCTATAATGTTGAAATTGATAACTTTTTGTGAGAGCATTTCTTGGACTTGGAGTATGAAGAGGAGTTGTAGGAAATGTTTTTCTCTTCAAAATGAGCTTTGGATGGAATTTTTCTGATAATCCATGTGGAAGTTATGCCCTAGTCAATTTACAGTTGACTTTTTCAACTGTCCAAATAAGGAAACTTTTGCATCTTGATGATTTTTGAGCCAAGCTTTGAGAATCATGATCAAGCATTGATCAAATGATGTTTGTGGCTTCAAAATGAGATGTTGACCAACAATTTGGACTTTTGACTGTCAAATGACCATTTTGCCCCTACAGTTGACTGTAGTGCAATTAGGGTTTTGACTGTGCAATTTTGTGCTGAAAGTCTTGAAACTTGGTATGAGGATACTTGACCATATTTGTAGGTATGTGGGACTTGATTGGACCCTTGGAAACTTCATTTTCTTGATCAGAACCAAAACCCTAATTTTGACTGTTTAGGAGGCTCTCACACTATGCAACCCTTGGAGAACTTTGCAGCTTGACTTGGCAATTTCTTGAAGAATATGGGAGGGCAAATTTTGGGGTACAACAGTTGCCCCTGTTCAATCTTCTTAGACCTGAGGATGCAGATTGGCTAACGTGCCTTTCGTAATCCGAAGGTGGAAGATGATTGAACACTAGAGTGCCCAGAAATTTGCGCTCACATAGTAGCAGTGTGATGTGGGGAATGAGCTTATAGATGACATTTGGAGATGATGGATAGGTGGATGGGCTTATAGATGCCATTCTAAGAGGTGATGGAAGGTGGACGGGCTTATAGATGCCATCTGGATGTTGATCGCATAAGAGATTCCTTAGCGAGAACTTGCATACCTGCAAAAAGAAAATGATTACCTGACCTGTTACGGGGCTGGTCTTCAAACTCTTTGTATAGATGTGTCCTGACTGGTTACAGGAGCTGGATCTGGAGCTTCAAAAGATGATGAATGAACCAGGGGTGCTTACTACCTCAGCAGGAACGGTGAGAGAACCTTGGATGACCTTAACCTCAACAGCAATCGTTGAGAAAATCTTGGATAACTTCACTTCAACAGCAATCATTGAGCGAAATCTTGGTGGGAATTACCATCTCCGCAGTATCGGGGAGAGAACCATAGGCGATTACGATCTCAATAGCAATCATTGAGAAAACCTGGGATGGAATTATCATCTCCGCAACATTGGGGAGAGAACCATAGGCGGTTACAACTCAATAGCAATCATTGAGAAAACCTGGGATGGAATTATCATCTCCGCAGCATTGGGGAGAGAACCATAGGCGATTACAACTTAATAGCAATCATTGAGAAAACCTGGAATGTAATTATCATCTCTGCAGGATCGGGGAGAGAACCATAGGCAATTACAATCTCAATAGCAATCATTGAGAAAAACCTGGAATGGAATTATCATCTCCGCAGCATTGGGGAGAGAACCATAGGCAATTACAATCTCAATAGCAATCATTGAGAAAAACCTGGAATGGAATTATCATCTCCGCAGCATTGGGGAGAGAACCATAAGCAATTACAATCTCAATAGCAATCATTGAGAAAAACCTGGAATGGAATTATCATCTCCGCAGCATTGGGGAGAGAACCATAGGCAATTACAATCTCAATAGCAATCATTGAGAAAAACCTGGAATGGAATTATCATCTCCGCAACATTGGGGAGAGAACCATATGCAATTACAATCTTAATAGCAATCATTGAGAAAAACCTGGAATGGAATTATCATCTCCGCAACATTGGGGAGAGAACCATAGGCAATTACAATCTCAATAGCAATCATTGACAAAAACCTGGAATGGAATTATCATCTCCGCAGCATTGGGGAGAGAACCATAGGCAATTACAATCTCAATAGCAATCATTGAGAAAAACCTGGAATGGAATTATCATCTCCGCAGCATTGGGGAGAGAACCATAGGTAATTACAATCTCAATAGCAATCATTGAGAAAAACCTGGGATAACTTCTACTGAGTCTTCATCAGAAAAATCTGTTTGGGGTCGATTTAGCTGGACTAGAGAAGGCCTTTGACTGGATAAGAAATCTTTGGAGTCGATTAACTGAACCGGTCTAGGTCTTGAAATATGATTGAGAATTTAACTGAATATTTCCTGAAAGGTAAAGGTCATTCATATGCAATGCATGATGTGGATCAAGCAATGATGTTCTCAACATAAATGAGATTTGTAAGATATGATGCGTCTATGTATGCTATAATAATGTATGGAAGTGCGATGTTTATGAATGTATTTTTTTTTTCGTCTTAGGAAAATAAATCCTTGACGGGTGCCGGGAAGTCACTCCTGGGCTGATATTGGAGAATAGATTTTGCTTCCGCTGGGGATGCTAGTTGCAAGAATACCGGTAGGAGAAGATGACTCCGTTGGGGAATGAACTTGGAGAATAGATATTCTGCGGGGAGAAAAGCACTCTAACGATCTTGCTGGGAAGCAATACTCTGTAGGGAGAGAGATACTTTGCTAAAATGTTGATAATAACTTGCTGGGGATACCCTTGTTGTATTGGAAGTGCTGATAGACTTTGCTGGGGATGAGAAGACTTTGTCGACGACGATCTTTCCGTGGCTTTTGGCTGAGGATAACCCAGTTATATCCTGGTAAGGAAATAACTCTTTGAATAAAGCCGGGCGACGCGTTCGTGCTCTGCGAGGGATAAGCTTCCAGAATCTACTGGGGATAAGCTTACTGCTTGGGGAGATGGATTCCAACTTTCCTGGGGAACTAGATTGGACTCTCCTGGGGAAGTTTTGAATTGTATCGGGGGAATGACTCCATTGAATGTCTGGTATACCACCGGGGAACAATCTTTCGACCAAGACTGCCGGGGATGCTTGTTAAGAATATGTGTATATATGCTGCTGGGGAATATTGAGATCTGCTGGAGGATACCCAACTTCCTTAAGTTTGGTAGTAGCTTTGCTTGAGGAGAGTGTACTGACTTGCTGACCCACTCTCTGGGGGAATTAAGATATCTGGTTATGTTCTTCAGCCGAACCTATCTTGATACCTTGGTGGACAAAGCGATTAGATCGTTTGGACAACTCATTATTGCCCCTGTTTCTGAGGTGGGAGAGGAAGACCTGGGAGGTGCTGATAGCTTGCTGATGGACAGACCTACTTCTGGTAGGCAGGTGACAAGATGACAGGACATAGTCGTACGCTTTTGATCCCTAACTTTTGCCTGGACCTCCCTTTTGGGTTTTCAGTCCACCGGGATACCCATTTTTGCCCAAGCCGCCTTTTCAGGTTTTCGACTTGCCGGGTATACAGATTTTTTCATTTCATCCCTTATTTTTGCCCGAACCCTTTTGGTTCGCCGGGAAGCCCTTATTTTTGCCTAGGTGTGTCAACCTAGCGGGTCTTTGATTGTGCGTAGTATTTTTTCGACTATGTCCACGCTTTCGGAATGCAGGGTGCTGCCCCTGTTAGAAGTGTTTTGTCATGCCACCAGAAGGTGTTTGATCAGGCAAGATTCGTTGCTGGAGTGCCCCAAGTAACTCAGGCGGAGATTTGCCCCAGGCTATTAGGCGTTTTGAGAGATTCTCTGAATTGATTGGATTTCCCCAGATAATAGACCATGATCATATCATGCCCCTTGATTGGGAGTGCTTCTGTTCATTAGGCATTCGTCGTGCGAATTTCCCTGCTGTTCAAACAAATAGTCATATGCAAACAAAGTTATGTTAAAAATGCAAAGCCTATGTCTGTCTTGAAGATTTTGAAAATGCATTCTTTTTTTTATTTTTATAAAACAAGTGAATGTTTGTAAAACGTGATGTCAACTCCGTATTTACCGTAAGCCTTAAGGAGTCAGGATACCTTTCGTGACAGTATGCTTTCGAACTAATCCATGCTTCAGCTAGGACTTTTGAGGGTTATAACGTGGCTTGGTTCACGGTTTTAAGAAACAAAGGATAAAGGCTCAAATTTTATTTGTACCCACCCGCTCTTCGTGATGTTCTCCAAACCTAAACTCAGTTGATCGTGCGTTAGACCTTGTTCGAGTCTTTACTCTGAAATTCCGGTGATGATTCAGATGTTGATGATTGATTCTGAATAGGAAGCCATTTTTGTTTTTGTTGAGGGTTTGTATGACCTCTTTCTTTTTTTGATTTTTTTTGTTATCCCTTTCTTTTTGCCTGAACTGTTTCCTTTTTTGGAATTACAGTCAGCGGGATGCCCCAGTTTTGTAAGTCTTCTTCATAGGTTTTCACTTATTGGGTTTTTATTTTGAAAGATAATGACTGCCTTTCTTCATTGATTATTCGGAACCATCATTGTCTTTCTTTGTTTTGTAAGGACCTTTTTGGTGCCATTCGTTATGCACTTGGATCAACTGAGAGACTACCCTGCCCCAGGTTATGATTAAGGGTTTTGAATTTCGAAAAGAAAAACTCCTACTTCTTTGGCTCAGAGGGGTTGACGAGGGATTATCATCCTTATAACTCCAGTGTTTAGGGATTGAAACAATGCCTGTACCTCATCAGCAGGATCCGTTCAAAAGCATACTGTAGATTATGGTATCGTTTTCGTCATCCTCCCTCAAGAGGCTTAGAATTTTAGATCAAGAGTTGACATCAGAAAAAATAGGAAAATAATTTGCGAATAGTGAATACGAATATATTGTTTCAGAACAGACATATGCGATGCATTAATGAAATAACAATGTTTAATCATGAGTAAATGTTTGAACAAAAGAGAATTGCAACTTGAACATTCGAATGAACAAAAATTCCTCAATCCTAGCCATGTTTTGGCAAGGGAGCAGTGATCACGTGGGGAGTCTTGGGTACTTTAAACTGAATCTCTCCAGCGTCGATCATGTCTTGGATCTTATTTTTCAAGCTCCAACAATCATCTGTAGTATGCCCCGGGCTGTCAGAGTGATAAGCGCAGCGGGCGTTGGGGTTATACTTCGGTGACGTTGTATTTTGGTTCTTCGGAGCTTCTTTTAGAGTTACCAGCTTGGTCTCCAGCAACTGTGGCAATATCTGGGATAAGGTCATGCTGAGCCGAGTGAACTGCCTTCTCTCGCTCTTTTGTTGGTTGTGATGTTGAATTTGTGACACTGGAGCCATTTGAGGAGCTCTCCCCTTACCTCCTCGTCTCAAAGGTGGTTGAACAATGACTGGCTTTTTACCCTTAGACTTTTGCCCCAGTTGGTTATCCTGAAGCAATTGGTTGACGAGAAACCAGAGCTCATCTTGTCTTTGAGCTAACCCTTGAATGGCAGTCACCTGCCCCAGCATTTGGGCTTTCATTGCATCCATTTCAGCTTGTAGGTGTTTCAGCCTTTCATCCTCAGCACGGTTCTTGACAAAAGTCCCCATGAAAAGTGTCCTCAGCTCCTCCTGCCCCTTGGATAGATTCAGGAGGATTTCCCCAAACTGAGTCTCTTGAGCCAGAAGGTCCTGGTTATCTTGTTGGGAAGCCATTGCTGAAATAAACAGCAAAGGAGGTAAGTGACCTGCAACAAGGGTACCTGTTATGCAATGATATGTATGATATGCATGCAATGTTTTCAAGGACCTCGCGGGGTAAACAAGAAAATTTGTCAGCATTTGGGTCCGGTAGCTTGATTGAAAGAAACTTCATATTTGTTGAGAGTCTCTCTTCCAAGGGTCAAAGGCTCACCATATCAAGTGGGTCATAGCCCCTGACTTTAATCATCATGTCTGGTTTTGATTTCCAAACAAACTTGGTTAGGGGAACCTTCTTCAGGAGTCAGAGCTCACCATATCAAGTGGGTCATAGCCCCTGACAACTTTGGCTAGAGGAAAATAAATCATCTTTGCCCCTTGCTAGATGTTTGATTCATCATGACCTGCATCACAAGCCTTTGAGATCCTTGAAATGGGTTAGGATGTATGCAATGGTATGATGTCATGATGCATGGGGTAGTATGGATAAACCCTGTTATGAGCCCTTATTAAGGACTATAAACAAAACCTGCAAGCAAACTCAGTAAACCTGCCATGAGTCCTAATTAAGGACCAAAAACTTAGCAAACCCTGCTATGAGTCCCAATTAAGGACTGTTAAACCTGAACCTACAAAAACTCAAGTAAAACCTATCATGAGTCCCGATTAGGGACTAAACAAAACCTGCAAGAAATTTAGTAAGCCCTGTTATGAGTCCCAATTAAGGACTATAAACAAAACCTGCAAGAAACTTGGTAGACCTTGTTATGAGTCCTAATTAAGGACTACAAACAAAACCTGCAAGAAGCTCAAGTGTCAGACAACAAGCATGAGGGTAGCTTCTAAGGTGTCTTCCCTGCAAAAGAAAGAAATGAGTACCTGTCATGTGTCCCAATTAAGGACTAAAACAAAACCTGCAAGCAGTTCATGTGTCAGATAAAGCATGCAAGTAGTCAAGTTGGAAGGCACACAAGTCACACAAGAGAAACCCTTAGAGTTTAGGCCAGCATGGGGTCTGGGTATTACCCTCTTGAAGTTGGTGGGCTCAACCTGTCCTATTAGAAGTAACCGGGTTCTAAGGGTCCCAATATCACTGGATTGCTTTCATTGTTCATCGTTTCGGTTTAGCCACTGAACTGGCGACCGAAATATTCTAGGAAAGCAACCCTCAATTGAGTGTAGTATCGAGTATCAACCAACCTCGGACTGCACCAAAGTCAGTTATCTCACTACCCTAAAGAGGCCAAGATAGTTCAATTAAGGTTCCTAAGGTCTGTTGATGCTTCATAACACCACGCGGAGGCCCCGTACTCTCCTTGACTGAACTCAAGGGTTACCGGTACACACCAAAGTACCACATCAACGTAGCAGACTGTTTCAACCATGTCGGTATACCCCGCACAGTTCCCTCGCAGTCTTGTTGCTACTTTCTAAGAAGGTATCCCCCAGATCCGGGTTAGGATCTATAGAACTCCCAAGACAGTCCCACAATTTAAAGCAAGCAAAGCAATACAATTGGAAACACAGTTATGAACTAACCCTAAGGTACACCTCACTTTAAGTTTAAGTCCCCAGCAGAGTCGCCAGTTCTGTGATCGGTGGATCTGGAACTGACTGTTTAACGCTGGTTCGCGAAATGTCGCGGAAGCAAGAGTCGCCACCGTCTTTTATTTTCTCCAAATGGAAAGGACAAAAGCACAGAAAAATTCCTTAAAGAGATTGCTCTCGGTTCGGGAGGTAGATTATAGAAAGGGAAGGTGTTAGCACCCTTTCTATCCATGGTTATCCATGGGCTCTTAGATACTTGCTCACTTGTGTTTTCAAAATGGTTTGTTTGCTTTTCAACTGTGGGTTTTAAAAAGTTTCTTTGAAAATTCCAGTTCGACTCTTGTATCGGTCCTCAAGAGTGTTTGAAAAATTGCTTTCGAAAGCTTTTTGAAAAGGTGTCGGTGTGAAAAGTATTTTTGATTTGTTTTGAAAGTTAGAGCAAGTATCTAGAGTCGTCTACCTACCCTAAGGAATTCGTCTGTGTAAATGTCCTTTAAAGTAGTGCCATCCCACCATTGAGAGGTAGGTAGCACCACCGTTGGAGGTGTTCGGGTCAATTCGAGGTTCGGGACATGGTGATCACCAGAGCAATGGGAAGACACCTTAGAAGCTACCCTCATGCCAGGTTCCCGGATCATGAGGACTTACTAAGACATCCTCTACTCGACGATCACCTTTCGAGGCAAGGCAACAGTGAGGCGTACCCTAGGGGTGGTGTGTGATTTGTGTGTCGTTTTCAATTATTTTATCTTGTCATGTTATGAGTGATCTATGCGCTTATTTTTATTTTTGTCCATTCATTCTTGCATGCATTGATTTAGCAGTTAAAAGTACGAGAGAAGCAAAGTTCTAAGCTATTACAAAAGGCGCGGGTTCACATCGCCAAAATTTCCAGAACCCGATTTGACAGAAAATAAAGAAATAATGAAAAGTAAAGTACGAGAAATTAATTTACAAGGCCTCGGGAGAGGTACATAAATATTACACGAGAAAGAAATAAACACGCGAATTAAATAAGAATTAAAACGAGGGCGTTGGACCCTTTTTGCAAAATTAAATTAAATGATGAAATTAATTAATTAAAAAAGAAAAGAAATTGTTTTTGGTATTTTTTGGTATTTTATGATTTTAATGAAAAGGAATTAATTAAAATAAAATGCTAACCCTAATTCTAGTTGTTTTTAATTTATTAAGAAAAGATTAAATTTTGACCTAATATTTAACCTAATTATTTACATGTCATTTAATTATAAAAATAAGTAATAGTAAATATTTAATTATTATGAAAGAAAAATAAAAAAGGATAAAAAGTTAATTAATCCTAATTCTACCAATTTTAGATTTTTATTATGAAAATAGTACAATTAAACCTAATTTAATAACTAAAACTAATTAATGCAATTTATTTACAAAAATACTAAAATAAAATATTTATTATTTTTTTCATCTTTTCTGATTTTTTATGTGTTTTTTATATATTATAAAAAATATTAAATTAATTAAAAACAATAATTAAAAGAATGTAAAAATAATAAAGAAACAAAGAATAATAAAAAATTTTGCAAACCTAAGGGTTCTGCCCTTAATTTGGAGGTCTTCTTTAGCAATTTGGCCCATTTAAATTCATGGCCTGATTGACTTTCGTGGCTAGCATGTAACTCCTTTGACTAGTGCCTATGGTGTCCATCAGGTCTGGCCCCTTGGATTGGCATTATTGGCCAAGTGGCACGCCAGAAATTGTGGACGCATGGTGGTCCTTGAAGCTGAAATTGCATAGGAATGTTAATTGCAAAATAATATGGAAAGGGTGAGGACCTGGGGCTCGAACCCAGGTCCTGATGATTACCAACCAAGCGCTTCACCAACTGCTCCACTTTGTTTTCTTTGTATATTATATAATAAGCAATCAATATAAAACAAAACAAACGCGTTAGTGGATTCTTGGCGCGAACTTTCAAACGGACCAACCGCTGATAGACACCTAAGCGTCTTCCTCGTTGGCTTGTTTTTTTCCTGAAATACAACAAACATAGGCAACGGTTTTGAACCGTTCTAACAGGCATCATTAGAGAAAATAGCGAACAGCACATGGGCATGTATAAATTGTTCGGACTAGGGCCATTAGAATCGTCTCTCTCTCACGATTCCAACGACGTATCTCTCATGGCCTAATTGTTCCAGGTTTGAAAACCCCTAAATCAATTTCCACGGAACCCTAATATGCTCTCATGGTGGATCCTTCGTTTTAGCATGAAACTCCAATCAAATTACGCAGGTAGCTTGCAAACATCATTCTAAACACAAAAACAACAATGAAATATGTTAAAAACGCATGAATGGTGGAATACGATTTTGGAATTTTTCTTACCAACTTCAATGGTGATTTCGTGTTTTCTTGAGTATGGGACTTAGGGAATGATTGGAAAACGTTCTATGATCCTCAAGGAAGCTAATGGAACAACTATTTGGCCCTGAATCGTCCTAGAACTTGGTTTTCAGATTTGACTTTTCTTGATAAATTTCAAGTTTGCATATGGCTTCTTCTGTGCAGCTTAGGGTCTAAAGGCACGAGGGTTAGCTTGCTTGTATATATATGAATGATTTAGGGTTGAAAACTTGATCAAAGAATCCTTGAATTGATTGTGCAATATTTGATTTTTATGGCATTAGTTTTTCAATCTTTTTCATGCAATTTGATATCAAATCATGACAAAACCTTCCAAAAATGATTATGCACGAATCTTGAGTGTCCAATGAGAGTATTTTCTGCACAAAAAGATTTGATTTCATTAGTTTAGTATTTTTTCATATTTTATTTAGTTTAAATGAATTAATTGTAATAAAAAATTCAAATAAATAAATAAAAATAATAAAAAACTTCCCTTTGGGCCAAATGGTCGTGCACATGCCTTGGATGATGAATTGTGGAAGAAAAAGAGGCCCATTAGCAATTTTAGGTCATTTGAATCAATGTTGACTTTTCAAAATATCCAAAACTTTCCCAACTTCCACAAGGCATAACTTGCTCAATTTTTAATCTTTGCTCATGTTCTTGGACATTTTGGAAAGGTCTTTGAGTCCTCTAACCAATGTCTTTGGTCCCATGTCATTTTGATATACCAATCGCAAGTTATGGTCTTTGACTTAAAGTCCCTTTTTGTTGACTTTTGAAAATGACCTATAATGTTGAAATTGATAACTTTTTGTGAGAGCATTTCTTGGACTTGGAGTATGAAGAGGAGTTGTAGGAAATGTTTTTCTATTCAAAATGAGCTTTGGATGGAATTTTTCTGATAATCCATGTGGAAGTTATGCCCTGGTCAATTTACAATTGACTTTTTCAGCTGTCCAAATAAGGAAACTTTTGCATCTTGATGATTTTTGAGCCAAGCTTTGAGAATCATGATCAAGCATTGATCAAATGATGTTTGTGGCTTCAAAATGAGATGTTGACCAAAAATTTGGACTTTTGACTGTCAAATGACCATTTTGCCCCTACAGTTGACTGTAGTGCAATTAGGGTTTTGACTGTGCAATTTTGTGCTGAAAGTCTTGAAACTTGGTATGAGGATACTTGACCATATTTGTAGGTATGTGGGACTTGATTGGACCCTTGGAAACTTCATTTTCTTGATCAGAACCAAAACCCTAATTTTGACTGTTTAGGAGGCTCTCACACTGTGCAACCCTTGGAGAACTTTGCAGCTTGACTTGGCAATTTCTTGAAGAATATGGGAGGGCAAATTTTGGGGTACAACACTTTATAATTCCAATGTCACGATACTCCTCTTAATCCCAGGTACTCACAAGTTCAATAGATAACCCATGAATATATGGTCACATACCAATCCCAAAGTCTCCTCTATGACCGTCCATCAACAACATCTCTCTAGATTGGGGTGGATCCTTGAGTGACTGAGACGGATGAAACATTGTCTCAACAATTTCCCTTTAGGAAGATGTCTCTACTCAAAACAACTCTTACATGTTTTCCATTCACACCTACCACAGGCTTATCAGGTTCTCCTTTCATCTGTTGCGCTACTCTGATCACAACCCGTCACACATTTCTTGAAACCTACTGGATCACACTTTATCCATGCTGCACTTGGTTCCATTACTCTATTATGCTTTCTCAATCCCTTAATAACAACATTCCTCTCTCGGAATCCGTCCAATCATGATACGCGTTAGATTCTTAAACATACTCAACAAAGGCCACTTCTTGAGGTTGAGTAATTCCAAAATAAGGTCACTAATGATTCTATCAGTCTTAGTTGGTCCATAAAATAAAACTTAGTCATATTCTCCAGTTCAAGAATGCCTAAAGTCAGATACTCAAATAATAGGAGTTTGCTTTACCCTACCGACTTCCACGTTGTACAACTGCTACGATAACACTGCCAACTTTTCCATAATTCATCCTAACCATACAACTTCATACTCTTAGAGTGACAACACCTTCGATAACCCATGTATCTTAAGAAGTGAAATAACCCTTTCACAATTACACTTATCCAAAGTAGTAGACTACTACCGTTCGTGACGGCCCAGATTGCCTTCGAGATTACTGACTAACCCTACAAACCAATACAAATCCTCATACGCCTTCCTTTAACTATGCACTCCCATACTTGCACAGCCTCAGGATCCTTCTCTTTCTGATGCGAATTCCAATTCCCCCTTATAAATTTCTATGAATGTCTCACTACCATACCTCGTTGTTTTTTAGACTATCACTAAACTAGCTTCCTCGATTGCATTCCCAAATGCAACTTTCTAATGTCTAGAGCACGACCACAATTCAAGGAATTATACTCCGTGCTTCGAATATCCCCTTTTGTAATTTCTTGGCACTCTAAATCTAACGTGCTTTTGCTTACTGAGACTGACATTTCTTCACTCATGAGGGTCTCCAGATACTCCCATAGATACATTTCATATCAGGTTATCCCAAGATATACTTCATCTATTCCAACACTGATCACCAATGTCAAAGAATAACCACACCACACACCGACCAAGATATGACAACCTCACATCAGTTCCACCTCTCACATTCATGCACACTCATTACTTACAACTCCATGAAGCCAGAAACATCCACAAGGTATCATCTGATATCACCCACACAACCACAACCACTTAGGGTCCTCTTAAGTGTAGTACCGAAACTCGATCGATCCCATTATCGCCTGATCATTCTCTATTATCGAGCATGACATATGGGTCCTTATCACACCTACCTTATGAGAATTCGAGTCCATGTGTCATGAATACCAAATAAGAAAATTACCTTAAGTTCCAGATCAACATTGTCCCACATCTGCCAGGTCTCGTGCATGATAGCGATACTGTGGCGTTAAACCTATTTGGTAGTACTAACATGGTGGTTCAGCTCCGAGTCCATGATCTCAAGTAACCTACCTTGTAGCATATAACGATCTCCACTCGTATCCTATAGTCACAACCGTCAGATGTATGAACAACTCTCAACTGAGGTCATCTCTCCTCGAAACCTTCCAGCCACACTCCTTAGGATGATAAAACCTAAGAGTGTCACATGTTCAGGGTTTACTTACTCGAAAGCAACAAGCTAGATAAGACTGAGTAAGAATTCAGTTCGAATTGCTATGCCATGCGCATACTCACCCGTACAGTGCATGCATGAGAAATTCTAAGGATAATTCTACAGATAGGAGTACCAGAGTTCCAAACAGTCGATACAACTTCGACCATCCCGTGGATTCTCCAAATCAACCCTAGTTTCCATTCATCTAATTACTCAACACTAAGAGTAGTTCTATAGCATATCTCGGTGTTAGACGAATCATAACTAGCAAGAAACTTAGGCTACCGTATTTCATGCTTTCAATAACTTCAGCTGCTGCCTAGCATGGTTCTAGGGAACAATCACAGATTAACAAGAACGAAGATACAATAGTCCCTCCTCTAATCGTGTATCCTATATCTTCCTAATTAGAGATCACCACTTCTACACCTTCTATCAATCCTTTACTAGGTAATCCACACACAACTTACAACATACCAAAATGAGTCAGAGTGTAGCACCTCGTCCATCCAAGTTTTTCCCACACCAAGGTAACCACAAGGATCTGACTTCTTCGTTTAAACTCCCAAAAGTCTTTCATCCAACAAGTTCTCAAGTCATATCCGCCTTTGGCACTAGGATTGAGAAGTTAATTTTTAATGGTTTCAAACTCTGCTCCATCTAAGAATTCCTTTATTATAATCCTACTCAAGTGACTCATGAATTTCCTCCACTGCTACCAGGATCCATAGAAAGTTCCACTTAATCTAATCGAATTTTGGAAGCTCTAGTAGTCTTAAACCTTACCATAATAGTTGGGTTGCCAACTATTCCACGTCAAACGCTCCATTAGTTTTCAACAACCCCAACATTCTCCCAACTCAACAGGTCTCTACCACTTCAGCTCGAGTCGCTTCGGATCTTACACATCCTCGTGGTGGCTCCACCGTGATTCTATCCATCACATATGTAGTCAGTGAGATGGCCAGGCTCAATGACTGAATACTAAGATAGTAGAAATCAGGCTATCAACATGCACATATGAGGGAGAAAAGAATTGCTAGTGATATTTCACGGAAGGGACAAGAATCGACCATGCTTTGATACCAAATGTAACACCTCGTACATACACGTCTAGAATAATATGCAATGATGTTAAATATGGTACAAAGAAACATACAAATAGATGGAAAAGACAAGGAATTAAAACTGTATACAATAAAACTTCAAATCTGGATGTATATAATAAGCTCTTCTTCAACATTGCACAATGAAAAGATAACAACTACAAAGATCTTCCTGCCATCTGCTTGCCCACAATCTTCAAAATTATCCATCTAGCAATTCTACGACTTATAACCTGTTCCTGAAAAATAATAACAAGATTGGGGTGAGATTATTAAATCTTAGTGAGTCTCTCTATCTTAATGGTTCGCTCGGTCCTACAGGGTGCATGCATCATAACGGATTCACTGTGAATCCGAGTTTCATCTCACAGCCATGTACAAGTACACAATCAGGTACACCATCATTGGTAGTCCATAACTAACCAATAAGGCAAAAACACAAGTACATAGCCAAACACAAACCAATATGCAAACCCATACACATGTATGAGGAATCTAGAAGTAAGTTCTACCTTTCTATCTAGGTTACGCATTTGACACCCTCGGTGAGTTACTCTCGTGCATTGAATCAAGAGACTTGTACTAGCACACGACATGATAGGAAATATGAGTCCTAGGTGGAATTTCATCTATGGCGATTTACATCGGTGACATTGCCTACATGGCTTCACGGCCCCGTTAATCATCAAAATGCACGTGTGAGCGAACACATCAAGCCTAATACAAAGAGGCCATCTTGACAACACGAGCCCACCAGGCGAAAGCCTAGTGGAATTGTCTACGTGGCACCACTAGAGACGAGTTACCGACATGATATAGCCTACATGGCATCATTCCCTCTTCATACCAAGCATGCCGATGTTTACGCTAGTTGGAAACGCCCTTTCAGACCCACTCGGGACACATCGCAATGGTAGCTCAAGTGTGTATGACTTTCCAAGAACGTTGATAGGATCCAACACCTCATCGCGTCGGTAATAAATGTCATAAGAACTTTACCACCTTTTAGTCTAGGTCCACTTCAACTCACACATATGTCAAACAATCATATCTAGCCACCAAGGAAAATTCATCCGAACATTCAACCGGAACAACGAGAACAATTAATGATCACATAATTGCATTTTATCATAATGCACTTCTCAACACTTTTCATATAACAATCATAGATATTTATGATTTAGCAAACAAGTGATCATGGTACAATATCATAGCATTATTCATACAATGTGGTTTTAAACATATCCATACATATCCATATCATAATCGGATAAATGATCACAACGAGCTTATACAATTTACACAATACGCTTCTCAATAGTCACTAAGACCATTTAGGCATTTAGTATGTGCTATGGTACGGAACTGCACTCAAGGGGTTAAATCAATAAAATTCTGTCCAGGAGGGCACGCTGAGAAGAACCTCCCGCGCTAAGCACGTTTTGTGAAATAAAGAGTTTCAAGTTCCAGGTGGACGTGCTAAGCACAGCCTCGCGCGCTAAGCGCAATCTCCGTTTTTCAGAAAACCAGGACTGTAACAGTTCTATCTTGGGTTCTCAAAACCCAATTTTACACTTCAATCCTATTACACCCAACATGCCAATACGAATGTCAGAAAATAGACATGCTATTAATTATTAAGATCAAACATACATCATGGATTTCTCACTCTAAACCCTTATTCCCAAACATGCAATTTCCCTACTAAATCTCATTTTCTATCTATGAGACTCACATTGCATCAAAGGAGGTTAAGATGATGAACATACTGCAATTCCCCTTGTATTATGGTATAATAGATGTAAATTTTTTTAATATTTTTCTCCTTCCCCGTCACAAATTTTAGATTTCTTTATCACCAAACAACAAAGTTAAAAGACTATAATTGAATGACCCACATTACATATATAGTTAATAATTAAAATTAAATGTTTTTCAGCTAAATATTATTTTGTATTCACCATTTTAACATTTTATTATGTTATAATATAGGTAAAAATTTATATATTTTTCTTCTATTCCATCTCCAAATTTTAGGTTTCTTCATCACTAAGCGACAAAGTTTAAAAAATTTAAATGAATGACCCATATTATATATACTTAACAATTATAATTAAAAGATTAAGCTCAACATTATTTTTTATTCACCATATTCACATTGTATTATGGTATAATAGATATAAAAATTCAATATTTTTCCTTTTCTAGATCACCAAATTTTAGATTTCTTCATTATTAAGCAACAAATTTATAAGATTTTAAATGAATGACCCATATTATATATATACTTAATAATTACAATTAAATGATTAAGCTCAAAATTATTTTTTATTAATCATGCTCACATTGTATTATGGTATAATAGATGTAAATTTTTTAACATTTTTCTTCTATTCCATATCTAAATTTTATGTTTCTTCATCATTAAGTAACAAAGTTAAAAGACTATAAATCAATGACCTTTATTATATATAGGTAATAGTTATAACTAATAAATAAACTCAATATTATTTTTATTAACCATATTTACATTGTATTATGGTATAATAAATGTAAAAAGTTTCAATGTTTTTCTTTTTCTCCATCACCAAATTTCAAGTTTCTTCATCACTAAGAAACGAAGTTACAAGATTATAAATGAATGACACATATTATATATATTCACATTGTATTATGGTATAATGTATGTAAGAATTTTCAATATTTTTCTTCTTTTATGTCACAAATTTTTGATTTCTTCATCACCAAGCAACAAAGTTAAAAGACTATAATTTAATGACCCATATTACATATATAGTTAATAATTTAAATTTAATGTTTCAGGTCAATATTATTTTGTATTTACCATTTTAATATTTTATTATGTTATAATATATGTAAAAAATTTAAATATTTTTCTTCTATTCCATCACTAAATTTTAGGTTTCTTCGTCATTAGCAACAAAGTTAAAAGACTTTAAATGAATGACCCATATCATATAGTTAATAATTATAATTAAAAGATTAAGCACAAAATTATTTTTTGTTTACCATATTCACATTGTATTATGATATAATAGATATAAAAAATTCAATATTTTTCTTCTATTCTATCACTAAATTTTAGATTTCTTCATCATTAAGAAACAAAGCTAAAAGATTATAATTAAATAACACACACACACACACACACACACACACAGACGCACACACATATGCGGACACACACACACACACACATATATTTCTTTTTCCCCATCACAAATTTTAGATTTCTTCATCATCAAGCAACAAATTTAAAATACTATAATTGAATGACCCATATTACATATATAGTTAATAATTAAAAGTAAAACTTTTTCAGCTAAATATTATTTTGTATTTACCATTTTAACATTTTATTATGTTATAATATAGGTAAAAATTTATATATTTTTCTTCTATTCCATCTCCAAATTTTAGGTTTCTTCATCACTAAGTAACAAAGTTAAAAGACTTAAATGAATGACCCATATTATATATAGTTAATAATTATAATTAAAAGATTAAGTTCAATATTATTTTTTATTCACCATATTCACATTTTATTATGGTATAATAGATGTAAAAATTTAATACTTTTCCTTTTCTACCTCACCAAATTTTAGATTTCTTCGTTACTAAGCAACAAAATTAAAAGACTTTAAATAAATGACCCATATATATATATATATATATATATATATATATATATATATATATATATATATATATATATATATATATATATATATATATATATATATATATATATATATATATATATATATATATATATATATATATATATATATAAATGATTAAGCTCAAAATTATTTTTTATTAATCATGCTCAAATTGTATTATGGTATAATAGATGTAAAAGTTTCAACATTTTTCTTCTATTCCATAGCTAAATTTTATGTTTCTTCATCACTAAGTAACAAAGTTAAAAGACTTTAATAAATGACCTTTATTATATATAGGTAATAAATATAAATAATAAACAAACTCAATATTATTTTTATTAATCATATTCACATTGTATTATGGTATAATAAATGTAAAAAGTTTCAATATTTTTCTTTTTCTCTATCACCAAATTTCAAGTTTCTTCATCTCTAAGAACCAAAGTTAAAGATTATAAATGAATGACCCATATTACATATATAGTTAATAATTAAAATTAAATGTTTCAAGTCAATATTATTTTGTATTCACCATTTTAATATTTTATTATGTTATAATATATGTAAAAAATTTAAATATTTTCCTTCTATTTCATCACCAAATTTTAGGTTTCTTCATCACTAAGCAACAAAGTTAAAAGACTTTAAATGAACAACCCATATTATATATAGTTAATAATTAAAATTAAGCACAACATTATTTTTTGTTTACCATATTCACATTGTATTATGGTATAATAGATATAAAAAATTCAATATGTTTCTTCTATTACATCACTAAATTTTAGGTTTCTTCATCATTAAGTAAAAAGTTAAAAGACCACAAATGAATGACCCATATTATATAAAGGTAATAATTAAAATTAAATAATCAAACCAAATATTATTTTGAGTAACCATATTCAAATGGTATAATAAATGTAAAAAATTTCAATATTTTTCTTTTATATCATCACTAAATTTTAAGTTTCTTCATCACTAAGTAACAACTTTAAAAGATTACAAATGAATGACCCGTATTATATAAAGGTAATAATTAAAACTAAATAATCAAACCCAATATAATTTTTATTAACCATATTCACATTGTATTATCGTATAATAAATGTAGAAGGTTATAGACCCATTGCAGGGTGTATTACAATATACAAGATTATATCAAAGAGTCTGACTTTGAGGCTTCAGAGAGTACTTGGGACTATCATCGGGCCTAGCTAGGCAACATTTGTTCCTGGTCAACAAATTCACAGTCGTATCTTGCTAGCCTATGAGCTCATAAGAGGATATGGTATGAAGGGGTGGGGGGGGGGGGGGGGGGGGGGGGTGGGGGAGGGGGCTCCTAGGTGTATGATCCAATTGGACTTGAAAAAATCCTATGACATGGTGGATTGGAAGGCTCTGGAAGATATCTTACAGATATTGGGATGCCTTCTAAGTTCACAAAGTGGATAATGCTTGGTGTCACTACTGTGTCTTATCGTTTCAATGTAAATGGGAGTATTAGTGAAATTATGCAGGCCAAAAGAGGTGTGAGGCAAGAGGATCCAATATCCCCTTACATGTTTTTCATAATGGTGGAATACCTTAATAAATGCTTAGTCCATATGCAATTAAATCCCGATTTCAACCATCTTGTGAAGTGTGAAAAGCTCCATCTCACCCACCTTATATTTTCTAATGATGTTCTACTTTTTTCTAGAGGGCACAAGACCCCAGTTGAGTTAATGATGAAGTCATTCGCAAGATTCACTAATTCTACCAGGCTAATGATTAATCCAGCTAAGAGTAGAATTTATTTTGGGTGTTTGGATGATAATGGCAAGGGGAATATCTTGCAGCTTACCAATTTTGTGGAAGGAGCTTTTCCTTTTAGGTAGTTGGGAGTGCCTTTGACCTGTAAAAGACTTAATGTCAATCATTATATGAACCTTATTGATAAAATTGTGGAGAGGACTAGGCATTTGAGCAAAAAGTTCTTGAGTTATGCTGGCCGTTTACAGTTGTTGAAAAGTGCGACTTTTGCTATCTCAAATTATTGGATGCAATGTCTTCCTTTACCTCATATTGTAATCAAGAAAATTAACTCTATGTTTACCGTGGAAAATGGTAAACAACCGCTGATCTTCCAAAAGGTAACTTATTTGGTGACTCACAGGATCGATCAGATTGATCCTAAGACATGGCTGATTTTAGAGAGTTTAAATGCTTTAAAATAGAGAGTTTCGACTAATCCTAATGGTGATTAACGCAAGTAAGGTAGAGACACTTTAAGTAAATTGCATGGAGAAAAGCTTGGTAAAGTAAATAAAAGCATTAAAGGCTTGTTAAATAAATGACTTCGACTGAGATAAATAAGTGAAAGCGATAAATTGCTTGAATGTAAAAGATTTCGATTAAGGTAAATGGTGTTTCACACATACATTCTCAATGATTCTTTCTCTCACACTGGGTACTTGAATCTAAATGAGTGACTTGTATACAATGATGAACACACTTAATAACTACGTGAACACTTAGTATTTATACTAAAAAATCCTAAGTAACTGCTGGGCAGTTACATCGCTTCGTGGTGACACCACATGGCACATTCACAACCCTCGACGCCTACTTCCACGCCATGTTGCGCTTGGTAACTGCTGGGAACCGTTTTCCCTCCAACAATTCGAAATTCAAACCGTTCGATCTTGGGCATCAGGGACCTTGGTCGAAAGGTTGCTCCTTCGACATTGAAAACAACATGATTCCAACTTAGAGAAATTTCTCTAAGTATCTTGTTATTCTTTGATAAGCCTTCGATGTGATCAGCTGATCGAAACCTTCTTGTGTAGGAAACTCTTCTAACTCATAATTAATGATCTATATGATAATAGAACGTGGGTGTCGAATTTAGGAGCCAACAAATTGCCCCCCAAGAATGTCTTATTTCGAAGCTTAGAAGAAAGAGGCATTCTTTGATATTCCATTCGACACCTGTCCTTCACTCTCAGCCACAAATTAGTTTGTGCGCTTTTCGTCTCCTACCAACCATCTGACAATCTCAAAAAATCACCATTTCAACTTTTCCCAAGATGTCACTTCAGTAAGGCACTTCGCACGCACGATGGCCTTTCATACGCTGTCATTATGACCATTCTCTGAAATCGAGGAAGCATGCTGCAACGTTTTCGTTTTCCAGAACGGTTACAGCGCCAATGCGTGCCACGCGCCCCACTCCCGTCTGTGGAATTAAATGACCTCGAGCCCTGTGATTTTCCAATCATTATAAATAGCACTAAGTACTTCATTTGGACTCTTTACGCTTTCTTGCATCCAAACCTTCGATCAAACGAAATCTTCTGCAAACAGCCCTTTGCTTCTTCCTCTCCAAACCCAATAATCTTTATTCTTCATTCACCCTCATTTAAACCAAAAATGGCTTCACGTACTCGTGCTTCTAATGCCCCAAGAGATAGCATTCTCTCCAAGACTGCTCAACCAGAAACCTTCTCAATTGCTCCGGTAGTTAATTCTATGGGAATGAGAAGGGTTCCTGAACCCATGGGTGATGCTGAGCGTAAAACCTATGGCTCTCAACTGCTGATTCCCGTTGGGTATTCCAACCAGGTTTTTTCCATGTCAGGCCCTCTTTCAACATGCATTACTGACCCCAAAATTGAAGGTTTCTTCCCCGCGCATGAGGCACTCAAACCCATTGGGTGCTCCAAGAAGGCGAAAGATGATACTGAAGATCATGCGAAAGAGAAAATAGATCTTCGGTTTTTTAACAGGGGGTTAGGGCTTTTCGATCTAGCCCTAGCCTTACACCAGAATATACCGCTTGGCTCGACAAGATAGAGGAGTGCCAGGCTTCGATTTGGAAAGGCATGGGCATTTATGACCTGGTCATGTTGTCCAAAACTGGTCTTAACTACTGTCCCGACATGCTGGTAGCTTCATTGCTGTTTTTGGACTACACTCACTATACCTTCCACTTGCCTTGTGGAATGGTTACGCCCACTCTCTTCGATGTGGCCGCAATTGCTGGTCTTCGACCAACTGGGGACTACTTCGACCCAGAGGAAATGTCTGAAGACCAGATTGGGTTTTCTGCTACCAAACCCACCTACACCACTTACACCAGTCATTACCACGACAAATCAACGGCTGCGGTGACGGATGTGAAGCACATCGCGTTTCTAGCCCTTTGGCTGTCACGCTTCGTGTTCTGCACGAAATCCCTGCAGGTGACGAAGACGATGGTCACCCTCGCTACTCAGCTTCATCACGGCCAAAACATCTGTTTGGCCGAATTAATATTGGCGAACTTGTACGAGTCGATAAGCAATGGAGTGGCTCAATTAAAAGTAATCGAAAATAGAGCTAGCCTGCTACTTGCTGGTCCCTTCTGGCTACTTCAACTCTGGCTGAATGCCACTTTCGAATATTTTCTACCCTAGAAGACTCAAATAAATGAAAAGGCTCCTGAGATAGCCAGAAGGCGTGTTGAAGGCACCAGGCTCGCCTTATTGACTCCTACTGAGGATGGGCTGGAACTACAAAAGACCTTCGCAAACTTCATTCAGATGTTTGTGGGGAGGAAGGAATTCACTTCGACCATGGCCCCTTTCGCCGGTCGAAAGTGTGGTCCAGGATGGTTTACCAGGCCCCATCCTAAATCACCAGAGGATCCTCACTTCAAAGAGCATACAACAATGTGGGAAGCGTTTCTCACCCCAAGGATAATGCCGTTGCGTTTCAAGAGTTCGAAAAATCAGCTGAGCCTGATTGCCTACCAGCCGAATCTTGTCTCTCGACAATTTGGCATTATCCAATCGCTTCCTTCTCCTATTTATCCTCGGGAGAAATCATTGTTATTCTTTTCTAATGACTACTCTGAAGACGCCGCTACTAGGCATATTAGTAGGTACGTTGGTCGGACCGTACTATCATTGTTCGACTACCAACTCAACTTCCTCTGTTCACCAGCCTTTGAAGACTGGTGGAAGAGATATTACGTCGAAGAGTTCTTCGACGAGAAGGACTTTGCAAACAAACTCAAGAAGTCCTTCGTCATGGTCCTCGATAAAATAAAGAAATGTACGTTCCCTCTTCAAATTATATTTGTCTTTTCATTTCGACTTATATCTGTCAATTATAACTTGTGAATGTTTCTCTTTCAGTTGTTCGAAAACCTGTGGCTAAGAAGGCCACAGACATCAATCAGGGTGGAGGTCCCTCTGCAAAACCTCCAGTACAGGTAACAATTTTTCCTTGTTTCCCTCTTTGGTTTTAAACATCTTGGTTTTTGATGCTGTGTTTTAAATCGACTCCGTTTGGGATTTTCAGAAACCTGCGCCTAAGAAGCGACCCATATTAACGGTCGAAACTTCGAGTGGCGAAGAGGAGGAATCTCCTCCTGTTCCTCTCAAACAGAGAAAGCTGAAAAAGGCTGCTCCTACTCCTGAACCTCGACCTGAGATAAGAACTAAAGTCACAGGGAATAAACCCAGGCCGCCCCCTGTGATTATCAAAGAACCCACAGAGGAGGAGCTAAATGTCTTGCTCAGTAATCCTGTTGAGAGCGACAACTCTAGCCCTGGGGCTGAGGTTCCTTTACAGGTAATGTCTCCGACCACTTTTAACTTAAGTGTCGATGATCACCTTCGATTGTGCATCTCTCTAACCAGAGTTTTTTTTTCTACTTTCAGGAAACGGCTGGCACTTCAGCGCCAGCTGGGCATCCTGTCGAAGGTTCCGATACCTTCGTAAACAACGCAGGGGAACCCACCTGCAATCCTTCTTCTTTCGTCAGTTCTGCTAATAAAGTGAATCAAACTTCAGAGTCGCAGGACTCTGCTGACCATAGCAGACAACGCGAAGAGGAACTGGTGGATGATGAGTTTCCTGCTGAGACAGAGGGTGCCCTTGAGGAGCACCACCAGGAGGAGGTTCAAGTGGTCAACGAGACAGAAGAGCAACATGATGAAGAGGGTCATGTTGACGCTGATGCTGCTGAAAATGTTCAGCCCCAAGCCAACATTGCTGCAGAAAAGGTTACCTCGACAAAGCCCAGGTCTAAAGAGGACTTGGCTCTCTTGAAGCAAAATGATCCAATTGGCTATTTGAACGCCATCGTCGAGAGCAGGGAAAATTTATCTGACCATAGTCATGATGCTTCTACTGCATCAGGGAAGTCTACTTCGACTTCTCCTCTCGATGAGGCCTTGAAGAAAGTTAAGGCTCAATTCTTCAAGAGGGACCTAATGAAGGCTTTGGAGGGGGATCCTACTGCCCAATATTGTTTGGGGGCTGTCTTGGGTGCAGTCGATTTGCTTGCTGTTTCTCCAGAGATTTCCGGCTTCATCTTGGAGTTATACTCCATTATTGACCAAGCCTCTACGGATTACAATCGTCGAAGGGGGTTCAACAACCAACTCGAAACGCTGCATGGCAAGAGTTCTGCTGCTTGGACTGAAGTAGCTGAATCAACCTCTCGAATTAAAGAGTTGTCGAAACAGAGAACGTCCAAACAATAGGAAATCGAAGCCATCGATCAGGATAATGCCTCTATACGGGCGCAAATCGAGGAGTTGGAAGCCAGGTTAAACGCTAATACTAAGCGCAAGGAAGAACTTCTTTCGACTGTTTCAGACGCGGAGAGCCAAGATGAAGTTGCTCGAGGCCTAGAGTTCGCTGAAAGGGCCCAGGCTCTAGATGACCAGATTGCCAAAATCTCTCAGGCGAATGCCTTGTGCAACAAACGACTGGAGTTACAACGAGCAAAATATCTTCGTCTCAAAGCTTCCGTCCCTTTTTAATTTGCTCTGTACTTTATTGACCATGTACTCGAATATTCTGTAATTTTTGTAGCCATTTTGGCTTATCAATGTTATTTTCCATTTTGGCTTTATTTTTAACTTAATCATTAATCGTTATTTATTTTGATCTCTTGGAGCATAGGTTTATATTTTTTCAAATATTTGCCGTTTACTCTCAAGAGTCTTTTATCTTCGCTTAACTCTTCGACCTCATATGCTCCACCAGAAAAAGTTTGAATAATTTTGAAGGGTCCTTCCCATTTGGGTGACCATTTTCCCATGCTTCGGTCTTTTCGATCCATGGGAAGAATTACCTTCCAAACTAGTTCTTCAGGCGAGAATGCCTTCGGTTTTACTTTCTTATTGTAAGAGTCTTCCACTCTTTTCTTCTGAATTCTCAGTAGGTCGAGAGCTCGTAGTCTTTCTTCGTCTAAATCTACCAATTCGTCTAACATCATATCCCAATAAACCTCAGGGGGAATATCTTGATGTCTTTGAACCCTTGCTGATTGAATACAAATTTCTGCTGGCAGTACTGCGTCATGACCGTAAGTTAGCCGATATGGTGTTGTACCTGTGGCTTTCTTTGGGGACGTTCAACAAGCCCACAAGATTTGGTCTAACATTTTATGCCAATTTTTTGGCTTCTTTCCTACATGTTTTTTTATCAGGCCAATCACTATTTTATTCGCCGCTTCGACTTGACCATTTTCCTGCGCATAATAAGGCGTTGATGTTAGAAGTCTGAAGCCTGTTTCTTGCGCGAATTCCTGCATCTTTCGACCAGTGAACACTGACCCTTGATCAGTTGTTAGGGATTCCAAACCTGTAGATAATGTTCTTTTAAATAAATTCAATGACATTTTCTTGGTCTGCGTTGACTAAAGGGATAACTTCGATCCATTTAGTGAAATAATCAATGCCTACCAGTATATACTTCTGGCTCTTCGATGATGCTGGTCGAATCTCTCCAATAAGATCCAACGCCCATCCTCTAAAAGGCCAAGGTTTCACTATTGAGTGAAGCTCGCTTGCTGGTACATGTTGGATACCAGTATGGACTTGGCATTCCTGGCAACCCTTCGCGAACTCGACACAATCTTTCAAGATAGTGGGCCAATATAGTCCTTGTCGAAACAACAACCATTTCATCTTATGACCTACTTGGTGAGCCCCACATGCTCCAGCATGCGTAGTCGAAAGGGCTATGTATGCTTCGGTTTCGCTTAAGCATTTTAATAATACCCCTTCAGGCGTCTTTTTAAACAACTCATTCCCCATGAGTACGTAACTTAACGCCCTATATTTTATTTTTCGTTCTGTCAAAGCTACTGGATTTTGTAGATAATCTATAATGGGTTTCCTCCAATCTTGCTCTGATAAATTGTCTATGAACGAAATTTCGAAATCCCTTTGATCGGCATATCCTAGTCTTGTCGATTCCAAATCAGTTGGAGACAAGCTGGTTGCTGTCAGTTTTTCTCGGACTTCGATTGCTCTTTGTAATCTCGTTTTTGAAATCCTATACCCAGATGCAATTTGTGCCAAATCATTGGCTATTTGGTTTTCCAATCTAGGTATGTGTCGAATATTAAGCACTTCGAATTTTTTCAATAAACGATTTGCTATCACAAAGTACATAATGAGATTTCTCTTATACATTTGTACTCTTTTGTGATTTGCTTAATGACTAACTCTGAGTCTCCCATTATTTCGACTCGAGTTGCCCCCAATTCCAACAATATTTCAAGGCCAGTAATTAGAGCTTCATATTCAGCCTCATTGTTCGAACAAGTACCTTCTATCTTGCACTTGAATGTTGTTGGAATTTTTTTTGGAGAAATAATTAAGACCCCTACTCCCGTTCCATCTTTATGGCTGGAACCATTGAAGTAAAATTTCCAGGGTTCTATCTCTAAGTAATTTATATTTTGTACCTGAATTAAGTGGTCGACTATAAAGTCTGCTACCACTTGTCCTTTTACTGCCTTGAGAGGCATAAAGGTTAACGAATACTCAGTTAATGCTAGCGCCCACTTGCCAATTCGACGGTGCAAGATGGGTTTCGACAACATGTATTTGAAAACATCAGAATGGGACGAAACATACACATCAACTGGTTTTATATATTGTTTGAGCTTTGTACAAGAGAAATAAAGACATAGACATAATTTTTCAACTTCGCTATATCTAGTTTTTGCATCGTTCAAAACTCTTCTAAGGTAGTAAATGGGTCTTTCGACTCCATTTTCATCCTCTTGGGCTAACATGCTTCCCAAAGTTTTGTCGGATGCAGCTATGTACAATCTCATACTCCTATTTCTACAATGAGGCACCAAAATAGGTGGCTTGGTAAGGTACCCTTTGATCTTGTCGAAGGCTTCTTGTTGCTCTTGCCCCCACTCGAACCCTTCCTTATTCAATCGAAGTAAGGGTGAGAAGGCTTGCGCTTTTCCACTTAGGTTAGATATAAATCTCCTTAAGAAGTTTATCTTGCCCAACAGAGATTGCAGTTCCTTCTTGTTTGTTGGCGCTTTCGCTTCCAAGATTTCCTTTGTCTTGTTCTGGTTGATTTCGATTCCTTTCTTGTGGACGACGAAGCCCAAGAAATCTCCAGCTTTCACACAGAACTCACACTTCAAAGGGTTCATCTTCAGACCATGCTTTCTCATTCTTTTGAATGATTGTCGAAGGTGGTCTATATGGGTCTTCCTGGAAACAGATTTTACAACAATATCGTCAATATATACTTGCATGAAAGTGTTAATAAAATCATGGAAGATAGAGTTCATTGCTCGCTGATATGTTGTCCCAGCGTTTTTTAGGCCAAAAGGCATTACTACCCATTCGTAAGTGCCTAAGGCCCCAGGGCATCGAAAAGATGTTTTCGACACATCTTCTTCAGCAATGAAAATTTGATTGTATCCTGAGTAACCGTCGAGCATGCTTAGGTACTCGTGGCCAGCGGCAGAGTCGACAAGCATTTTCACCACAAGCATAGGATATTCATCTTTGGGTGTTGCAGCATTCAGATCTCTGAAATCTATGCACACCCTCAATGTACCATTTTTCTTAATAACTGTCACAATGTTTGCAATCCATTCGACGTACCTCGTAGTTCGTATGAATTTGCACTTCAGCAGTCTTTCGACTTCCGTTTTGATCTTCGACAGTATTTCTGGAGCGAAGCGTCTTGGAGTTTGTTTGACAGGCTTTTTCCCAGGTTTGATTGGAAACTGAAGTTCTACCAATCTTCTGTCGAGACCAGGCATCTCGTCGTAATCCCATGCAAAGCAGTCCTTGAACTCCTTCAGTAATTGGATCACTTCGACCCTGAGCTCTGGGTCTATTTTGGCACTGATGTAAGTGGGTCTTTTATCTAACCCTTCGCCCAAGTCGATTTCTTCTAAAGGATCATGTGCTAACATTTTGATGTTGTTCGCCAGGGGGTCCTTTTTGAAACCCAAAGGCTCATCGTCGTAGATGGCGTCGAGCCTCTGTTCCTGCATTCCTTCTATCGAGATATCGGGAGATTCTGGGTCGAAATCTTTTCCAGGACCTATATCTGGTGGCTCTGGGTCGAAATCTTTTCCAGGACCTGCAGAAGGTAGTACTTGGTCATTTGCCTTGGTGGCCATATATTTTACTTTGACTTCGAGAGCCGCTATCATTATTGTTTCGGCTACGTAAGCCGAAATTCGTTGTAACGCTTGCGACTTAGTCATTATCACTGAATTCACTTCCCCAACCAGTTGGCTGGATGTCAGTTAGCCCACTGAAATCAATGTGAGACAAGTCTTCTTTATCCTATTGAAACCCATGATCAGGATGCAGGTACAAGGAACAAAAAGCATTTGGTGCTGGCGCCATGTCGAAGTCAGGTGCTGGACATGGCCCAATGTGAGCCAAATTTTTGTCGAAGTCAGCTCTCCCTAGGTGATTAACTTCGCCTAAGTAGTAGCTCTGATCTACTTCTATATTCTCGACAATCCCATCGGGACGCCATAATATCACCCTTTGGTGCATCGACGATGGTACTGCTCTGACACCATGTATCCATTCTCGGCCTAACAATAGGTTGTAATTTGGTTTAGCCGATATGACCATGAACATGGTTGGTCGAAGGATGGATCCCACTTTGAGGTTTAGTTGAATCACACCCATGGTGGTCCCTATTCTGCCTTCGTAGTTCGATAGGACCATATTATGAGGCTTAATGTCTTCATCATTCTTGCCTACTTTTCTTAGCATGAAGTGGGGAATTATGTTGATAGTCGCCCCACAATCCACCAATATTTTGTTTACAGTGGCCTCTTCGAGCTTTGCCCTTATGAATAAAGGCTTGAGGTGACTTTTCATCGCCTCAGTTGGTGGTTCGAAGAAACCATTTTGCTCTTCAGTGCAACCCTTACCCATGACAAAGTAGCATACTGGCCTATGCTTGGCCATCTCTTGTTCGACTTCCCAGTCGTTTGCTTCGACTTCCATTTGGCGGTCGAATTCTCTTGACAAGACAGAAACTACATTTATCATGATGTCTAATGTGTCGTCGAACTCGGAGCTATCTTCATCACCAGCTTCGTCTTGATCAGGCCATATCAATCTATTGACCACTGGTTCCCTCTCCAAAGGCTTTCTTTGCTTTCGCTGGGGGACATTTGAGCTCGACTCTGGTTTTGGTTCGTTGGCAGTCTCTCTCTCAGCCTTGCGCCGCCTTTGGTACCTTCTTCACTGGGATCGAGACATTAGGTTCTTTCCCTTGTAGTTACTCGATACTTGAGCAACTTTGGTGGCACCTACATGAGGTTCTTTCTTGAGTGTCAAAGATGAACCTCTT
Organism: Vicia faba; assembly: GCA_948472305.1. Lineage (NCBI taxonomy): Eukaryota > Viridiplantae > Streptophyta > Magnoliopsida > Fabales > Fabaceae > Vicia > Vicia faba. Next base: position 240,556,871 of record OX451740.1, read on the forward strand.
GGCACTTCAAAGGAATGCCACCTTTCTTTGTTGGGTCTCTTTCAACTCGATGTTTTGAGCTATATATTGACTGGCACATTGGCTGGAGGCCTGAAAGTTAGTGGCCTCTTTTCCTGACTTGAACCCTGTCCCACCGGGTGTGCCAATTTGTTTACCGTGAAAAATGGTAAACAACCGCTGATCTTCCAAAAGGTAACTTATTTGGTGACTCGCAGGATCGATCAGATTGATCCTAAGACATGGCTGATTTTAGAGAGTTTAAATGCTTTAAAATAGAGAGTTTCGACTAATCCTAATGGTGATTAATGCAAGTAAGGTAGAGACACTTTAAGTAAATTGCATGGAGAAAAGCTTGGTAAAGTAAATAAAAGCATTAAAGGCTTGTTAAATAAATTACTTCGACTGAGATAAATAAGTGAAAGCGATAAATTGCTTGAATGTAAAAGATTTTGATTAAGGTAAATGGTGTTTCACACATACATTCTCAATGATTCTTTCTCTCACACTGGGTACTTGAATCTAAATGAGTGACTTGTATACAATGATGAACACACTTAATAACTACGTGAACACTTAGTATTTATACTAAAAAATCCTAAGTAACTGCTGGGCAGTTACATCACTTCGTGGTGACACCACATGGCACGTTCACAACCCTCGACGCCTACTTCCACGCCACGTTACGCTTGGTAACTGCTGTGAACCGTTTTCCCTCCAACAATTCGAAATTTAAACCGTTCGATCTTGGGCATCAGGGACCTTGGTCGAAAGGTTGCTCCTTCGACGTTGAAAACAACATGATTCCAACTTAGAGAAATTTTTCTAAGTATCTTGTCATTCTTTAATAAGCCTTCGATGTGATCAGCTGATCGAAGCCTTCTTGTGTAGGAAACTCTTCTAACTCATAATTAATGATCTATATGATAATAGAACGTGGGTGTCGAATTTAGGAGCCAACACTCTATTTGTAGAACTTTCTTATGGACATGTGGTATTGATAGCAGCAGGAAGAGCCTTGTTGCTTGGTAGATTGTTTGTAGCCCAACCAAACATGGAGGGTTGAATGTCATTATATGGAGACTCAGAGCTAAGTGACTATGATTAAGCTCCTCTGGAACATTTGTAGGAAAGATGACAGCTTATGGGTGAGATGGGTTCACATTTATTATTTCAAGGGGAAAATGTGCAGAACGAGAAAGTTAATGTTTGTAAGGTACAAGGCATGTGGGATGATATACTCGCTAAAAAGAAGTTTATAATGAAGCAGATGTATATAGGCCTGAGAAGTGCAGACACTGATGTTGAGTGGAAACACTTGATATATGGGAATGGCACCAGGCCTCGTGCTAGCATGACTCTTTGGCTTTCCTGTCACAAAATATTAGCAACCAAAGATCGCTTGGTTAAAATTGGCATTTTGATTGGATAAGAAGTGTAACCTATGTGATGTTGATGAAACTGTAAGTCACCTCTTCTTTGACTATAATATTATGAAACATATATGGAAAGTGATTTTGGCTTGGATTGGTGTGTAACATGAGCCTCAAGATTGGGATATTATAACACTCCGTACATATATGTCTAGAATAATATGCAGTGATGCTAAAAATGGTACATAGAAACATACAAAAGCTGGAAAAGACAAGGAATTAAAATCATATACAACATAACTCGAATATCAGAATGTATACAATCAGCTTGTCTTCAGCAATGCACAACAGAAAGATAATATTTGATGAGGTCTTCCTGCCATCTGCTTGCTCGCAGTCTTCAATACTGACCATCTAGCAATTCTTTTACTTATAACCTGTTCCTGAAAAATAATAATATGATTGGGGTGAGATTACTAAATCTCAGTGAGTCTCCTTACCTTATGGGTTCACTCGGTTCTACAAGGTACATGCATAAAAAACGGATCCATTGTGGATCCAGGGTTTCCTCACGGTTGGGTACAAGTACATAATAAGGGTAACACCGCCATTGGAACAAGAAAACACAACCGACACAACAACCACAAACAATTGGCACAAGGCCCAGCACAACAGCCACACACAATCGACTCAAGGCCAAGCACAACAAGCACAAACAATATGTAGACTCGTACCTATGTACGAGGAATCTAGAAGTAAGTCCTACCCGCAGCGTAGATTACACATTTGCATCCCCGGTGAGTAACCAAGTGCATCGCGTCAAGAGACTTATACCAGCACACAAATGATGAACGGAAAAAAAATCCTAAATGGAAGTCCATCCGTGATGAGTATACACGATGACATTGCCTACGTGGCATCAAGACCCTATCAAACATCAATACACACATGAGAGGGATACACAACCCAACATAGTACAAATACACCGTCTCGACAACACGATCTAACCGGGTGAAAGCCTAGTTGAATAGCCCACTAGGCACCTCTAGAGGTGAGTTAAAACCAAGGATTTTCCTACGTGAAAATGTTTCCTCTCCACCATACCAAGCATACAATGTTATTAACTGCTGGTGGAATGCCACATATCGGACCCACACAAGCGCATCACAATGGTAGCTCAGATGCATTTGACATACCGATAACACTGATAGGATCACACACCTCATTGCATCGGTACAATGCATAAATTATCATAAGTGATTTACTATCTAATTGGGTCTACTTTGATTCAAGCATATGTCACACAATCACATAAATCATACATTAATCCACCTGAACATTCAATCTGGAACAAACAGGAACATACAATAAATCATGTTATAACTGCTATCATATAATTTGATTTCAACATAATCATGTATATTAATGTCATAATGAACAAACGATTACATAAAGTTTACACATATTACACCACACATTTCCAAACAATAACTAAGATCAAAGAGGTGTCCGGTACTCACCATGGTACGAGACTGCACTCAAGGGATTTTCAATAATACAGTTCAGCCCAAGAGGGCACGCTGAGCACAACCTTCCGTGCTAAGCGCGCTTTGTGAAATAAATATTTTAAAGTTCCAGGTGGGCACGCTAAGCGCAGCCTCGCGCTCTAAGCGCGATATGCAAATATCATAAATTCAAGTCGCAGTAGGGTGCGCTAAGCGCGATCTGTGAAATGAAGAAAAAATAGAACAATATCAATTTTTTTAGGTTCCAAAACCCCATATCACACTACAGATCAAGTACCTACAACATACCTGTTGTACCCCAAAATTTGCCCTCCCATATTCTTCAAGATTTGTCAAGATTAATCTTCAAATGCTTCAAGACTACTCAAGGGTTGCACAGTCCAAATGCCTCATAAGGCAGTCAAAATTAGGGTTTTGGTTCTTGCAAAGAATTTGAGGTTTTCAATGGCCCAATCAAGTCTCATATGCCTATATACATTGTCAAGCATCTACATTCCAAGTTTCAAGACTCACAGCATCAAATTGCACAGTCAAAAGTCCTGTTTGCTTCACAGTCAACTGTAGGGGTAAAATGGTCATTTGGCAGTCAAAAGTCAAAATTTTTGGTCAACATCTTATTTTGAAGCCACAATCATCATTTGATCAATTCTTGATCATGATTCCACAAGAATGGCTCAAAAATCATCAAGATGCAAAAGTTTCTATTTTTGGACAGCTGAAAAGTCAACTGTAACTTGACCAAGGCATAACTTTTTCATGGTTCATCAAAAAAATCCCATCCAATGCTCATTTTGAAGGGGATGACATTTCCTACAACTCATCTTCACATTCCAAGACTAAGAAATGCTCTCACAAAAAGTTATCAATTTCTACATTATAGGTCAATTTCAAAAATCAACAAAAAGGCACTTTAAGTCAAAGACCATAACTTGATATTGGTAAATAAAAATGACATGGGACCAAAGGCATTGGTTAGAGGACTTCAATACCTTTCCAAAATGTCCAAGAACATGTTCATAGGATCAAAATTGAGCAAGATATGCATTGGAGAAGTTGGGAAATGTTTGGGAATTTGCAAAAGTCAACTTTGCCCAAAACACCTCATTTTTGCTAATGGGCCTCAAATTCTTTCTTGAAGTATTGTCCAAGGCCTATGCACGACCCATCAAGCCTATTTGAGTTTATTTTCTTATTTTTAATTAATTAATTGAATTTTTATTAATATTAATTCATTTAATTGTAGGAAAATTCAAAAGATATGGTTTTCAAATCTTTTTGTGATGCAAATAAACTCAACACATGCTGAAGATTTCGTGTACACATCAAGGGGACCAAATCATCCAATTTTGGCAAGTTTTATCAATCAAAAGGATACAAAAATATTTGATTGGAAATCAAAGATGCAAAACTTTATTCCATGGATCTTTGACCTAGTTTGTACCCTAATTCCCTTCCAATACAAATACTGAAGCAAACCCTAAAGCCTTAAACGTGCAAAACTGCTGCAAGAACCATAGCCAAATTCAAAAAAATATCAAAGAAAGTCAAAACTGAATTCAACCTTCCAGGCCAATTCAAACCCTTTTCTTGATTCCAACACCTTGCTGGGACACTCAGGAACGCATAGCAATCACAAACAAGCCTTAACACTCAAAGAACACACAAGAACAAGTCACACGGTTTGGTTTTCTTTTCATAATCGTAAATCAATATTCATGCATTATTAATGAAATTTTTTGTGTGCTTTGCATTGCCCTAACCTTTCTGAAGCTAATGATATAGGTTAATTGTGTTATGGTGCCCTGAAACAGAAAACGCCATTGTTGAATTCTAGGGTTTTCAAGCTCTCGAATTAGGGCTTTACAGCATAAGCAAAATTGGACCTTGAGACGCATATGGTTGAATTCGTCAAGGCCAGACGAATTCAACCCAACCCTCGCGCCCTATTTATATAGCGTAGAATCCTAATCGCTATTTTTCCTTTTCCATATTGTGGGGGTTAAAACCCCCCGCTATTTGTTTGTTTTTTTACAGGCCAGGTGAAGAAGACAAAGGACGTGGTGCATCCTAATTTGTCCATTCAAAGATAACGCGTGTTTTTTTGGTTTCCAGCATAAGGATTATTTTTAATATATTATTTTTATTGATGATCATTATATCAACACGTACAGGTTGGTTCAGTGGTTAGTGCGCTATCTGGCAATCAATGGGACCTGGGTTCGATTCCCAGGTCCCCTCAAACCTTGTTTCATATTTTTTCTAACATATTCATATGCAACGCTTGCCCAGAATTCCACCATAAACCTCACAAATCAAGGCGCCAAGTGTCTCAAAAGACAGATCCAAAGGCCAAAAGGTGAGGAGCACCATGCTCCCAGTCAACAAGCGTTCTTGAGGATCCAGAAAGTCAACAGGCTTGGCTTATTGGGCCTAAAATTTCCAGGCTTAACCTCCAGAATTTGGCCTTCACCCCCCTGGTTTTCTTTATTCTTTTTTTCTTTTTTAATTTCTATTTAATTTTTTTTAGTAATTATTATTATTATTAGTATTTGATTAATATAAATAATTATTTTTCATAACAAATTCTGAAAAAAATGTAAATATTATTTATTATTATTTTCACTACTAATTATATTTTGTAAATAAATTCTAATTAATCAACTTAGTTTAAATTAGGTTTAATTTTAACCTTTTTGACAATAAATAAAACAAATTTAGAATTAGGGTTTTTTCCTTTTTCCTTTTTAATTTATTTTATTTTATTTTTATTAAAGACTTAAAAAAAAACACAAAAAACATTTTTTTTCTTTTTAAATAATTAATTAGTACTAGGTTTAATATTTTCATTAAATTGCAAAAAAGGACAAAAACTCATATTTTCTCAAAAGGGTCAAAACCCTAAGGACGTCCCGATTAATTTTCTTTTCGTGCATTATCTTTATTTTTATTCATTTATGTAACTGTTTCCAAGGATGTAATAGTTGATTAGGTTTTACCGCTTTATTTTTCTGCATTTACTTTCCAAAACGGGTTTTTGTTTTTGGCGATGTATAGACCCGCAACTTGTAATAGCTAGATTTACCTTTCCACACTTTATTTTCCGCACTCCTAACTGTTAATATGCATGAAAGACTGAATGACAAATAAAACCAATTTGTAGCTCACAAATGACATGTTCAAAGATAAATATAACATGAAAACAACACACATGCACATGCCACTCCTAGGGTACGCCTCACTGGTTTCCTCGAACGTGGTCATTGAGTATAGGGTGTTTTAGAGGTCGCCCTCCTGTATAAGATCCAGTTGCCTCGAAACGGTTTCCTCGGATAAAAAAGGATCTAGGACATTAGGGTTACTTCTAAGGTGTCCTACCATTGCTTCGGTGACCACATTGTCCCTCATAATCGAATTGACCCGAATAACTCCAACGACGGTGCTACCTACCTCTCAATGGTGGGATATCACTATCTAAAGGACTCTTACACAAGCTAATTCCTTAGAGTAGGTAGATTTCTCATGGGTACTTGCTCTCTCAAAAACAAAAAAACAATCTTTTCACACTGACACTTTCAAAAGGTTTTCAAACAAATATTTCATACACTCTTGAGGACAGATACAAGAGTTACTTAGAAATTTTTCAAACGGAATTTTTTTTCAAAACCCACATACACTTGAAAAGCAAACAATTTTTGAAAACATAAGAGTAAGTACCTAAGAGCCCATGGATAACCATGGATAGAAAGGGTGCAAACACCTTCCCTTTCTATAAATCTACCTCCCGAACCGAGAAACATTCTCAAAGAAGGAATTTTGCTGTACTTTTGTCCTTTCCATGTTGGAGAACATAAAAGACGGTGGCGACTCTTGCTTACCGCGACATTTCGCGAACCAGCTTAAAAAACAGTCAGTTCTATTTCCACCGATCACAGAACTGGCGACTCTGCTGGGGATTTTATAAGTGAGGTGTACCTTAGGATTAGACCACTCTTGTTTTCAATTGCTTGATTTGTTTGATTTAAAATTGTGGGCCTGTCTTGGAGTTTCATAGATCCTAACCCGGATCTGGGGGATACCTTGTAGAAAGTAGCAACAAACTGTGAGGGAACTGTGCGGGGTATACCGACACGGTTGAAGCAGTTTGCTACGTTGATGTGGCACTTTGGTGAGTACCGGTAACCCTTGAGTCAAGTCAAGGAGAGTACGGGGCCGCCGCGTGGTGTCGTAAAGCATCAACTGACCTTAGGAACCTTACTTGACCATCCTGGCCTCTTTAGGGGTAGTGAGATGACTGACTTTGGTGCAGTCCGAAGTTGGTAGATACTCGATACTACACTCATTGAGGGTTGTTTTCTTGGAATATTTTGATCGCCAGTTCAGTGGCTAAATCAAAACAATGAACACATAAAACAACCCTATGATATTGAGCTCCTTAGAACCCGGTTACTTTTGATAGGACAAGTTTTGATCCCACCAACTTCAAGAGGGTAGTACCCCAAACTTCATGCTGGCCTGAACTCTAAGGGTTGTCTTGTGTGACTTGTGTGCCCTCAAACTTGACTACTTGCATGCTTGTTATCTGACACTTGAGTTCCATGCAGGTTTTGTTTACAGTCCTTAATCTGGACTCATAACAGGGTTTACCTACATTACTCCACACATAGCATAGCATCATACCATCATACGATTGCATACATCCTGCATAAGGACTAATCCGTTTCAAGGGTCTCAAGGGTTTGTGATGCAGGTCACGATGAATCAAATGTCTAGCAAGGGGAAAAGGGGATTTATTTTCCTCTAGCCAAGGTTAATGACTTGAGTCAGGGGCTATGACCCACTGGATATGGTGATCCTTGACTCTTGAAGAAGGACTCTCAACAACATGAAGCTCCTTTAATCAAGATACCAGATGCAATTCTGACAATTTTCTTGTTTACCCCGCGAGATCCTTGAAAACATTGCATGCATACATACATATCAGTGCATTACAGGTACCCTTGGTACAGGTCTCTTACCTTCTTCGCTGTTTATTTCAGCAATGGCTTCCCAATAAGACAACCAGGATCTTCATGCTCAAGAGACTCAGTTCGGGGAAATCCTCCTGAATCTATCCAAGGGGCAGGAAGAGCTGAGAACACTCCTCATGGGGACTTTGGTCAGGAACAGTCCAGAAGACGATAAAGACGAACGGCTGAAACGTCTGCAAGCTGAGGTAGATACAATGAGAACCCAGATGCTGGGGCAGATGGCTCTCATCCAAGACTTAGCTCAAAGACAAGAAGAGCTCAGGGTTCTCATCAACCAACTGCTTCGGGATAACCAACTGGGGCAAACATCTAAGGTTGGAGAGCCAGTCACCATCAAATTCCCTTTGAGACAAGAAGACAAGGGAAAAGCTCCTCAACTTGCTTCAGGGTCACAAATTCAGCATCAACCTCACCAGCTTCAGCAAGACATTATGAAGCAAGTAGTCAGGGTTGGAGACCAAACTGGTAATCAGCCTCCAAGAAGTCAATGGTTTGGTTCAATGAATAAACCTCTCCAAGTTGCTACTACTTCACAGGTCCAACAACGACCTCGCCAAGAACAACGGGTTGATTAGAGCAAGCCAGACAAGCCTAAGAGGCAATTCACCCAGCTAAACATGTCGCTGTTTCAAGCCTTACAACGCCTGTTGAAATTGAATCTGATCACACTAAGGGACCCTCCTAAGAATCCCAACAAGACACCTTCAAGGTACAACCCCAACGCCCGCTGCGCTTATCATTCTGACCGCCCGGAGCATGCCACAAACGACTGCTGGTCTCTGAAGAACAAGATCCAAGACCTGATTGATGGAGGAGCAGTGGAATTCACCCCAGATGGTCAGGTCGAGTTCTTCTACTATCCCTAGACGAGAAGACCTTTTGTTCATTGGAAGTTTCAAGTTGTATTTTTTCTTTGCTTGTTCAAACATTTGTTCATGTCAAACTCTTTTACTTTATCAATGCATCGCATATGTCTGTTTTGAATCAATATATTCGCATTCGCTATATTCAAAATTGCTTTCATTTTTCTGTGATGATCAACTCTCGATTAATAATTCTAAGCCTCTTGAGGGAGGATGACGAAAACAATACCACGATCTTTCTAGTATGCTTTTGAATAGACCCCGCTGATGAGGTACAAGCATTGTTTCAAATCCTAAACACTGGAGTTATAAGGAAGATAATCCCTCGTCAACCCCTTTGAGCCAAAGAAGTTGGAGTTTTTCTTTTCGAAAAATTAAAACCCTTAATCATAACCTGGGGCAGGGTAGTTTCTCAGTTAATCCACCAGTGCATAATGAACGACATCAAAGAAGTCCTTCCAAGACAAAAGACAGTGATGGTTCCGAATAATCATAAAGACAGGCAGTCATTATTTCTCAAAAACAAAAGCCCAATAAGTCAAAACCTATGAAGGAGACTTACAAAAACTGGGACATTCTGCTGTCTGTAATCACAAAAAGGAATAGTTCAGGCAAAAAACAGGGATAACGAAATCAAAAAAGAAAGAGGTCCTGCAAACCCTTATAAAAATGACTGCCTGTTCAAAATAAATTGTCAATATTCGAACCATCACTGGAATATCAGAGCAAAGACTCAAACAAGGTCTAACGCACAATTAGCTGAGTTTAGGTTTGAAGAACATCACGAAGAACGGGTGAGTACAAATAAATTTTGAGCCTTTATCCTTTGTTTCTTAAACCGTGAACTAGGCCACGCTACAACCTTTAAAAGTCCTAGATGAAGCATGGGTTAGTTCGAAAGCATACTGTTACGAAAGGTATCCTGACTCCTTAAGGCTTGCGGTAGAATAACGAGTTGACATCACAGTTTACAAAAAATTCACTTGTTTTTATAAAAAAAAAATGCATTTTCAAAAACTTCAAGACAGACATAAGCTTTGCATTTTTGGAATAATATTGTTTGCATATGACTTTTTGTTCGAACAGCAGAGAAATTCGCACGAAGAATATCTAGTGAACAAAAGCATTTCCAATCAAGGGGCATGCATGATCATTGTCTATCATCTGGGGCAGTCCAGTCAAGATTCAAAGAATCTCTCAAATGCCAAATAGCCTGGGGCAAATCTCCGCCCGAATCACTTGGGGCATTGGACATGAATTCCAGCAACGAATCTTGCCTGATCAAACACCTTCTGGTAGGATGGCAATACAATGCTACCAACAGTGACAACTCCCTACACTCCGAGAATATGGACATAGTCGGAAAATACTACGCATAATCAAAGACCCGCTAGGTTGACACACCTAGGCAAAAATAAGGGCTTCCCGGTGAACCAAAAGGGTTCGGGCAAAAATCAGGGATGAAAATGAAAATCTGTACACCCGGCAAGTCGAAAACCTGAAAAGGCGGCTTAGGCAAAAAAGGGTATCCCGATGGACTGAAAACCCGAAAGGGCGGTCCAGGAAAAAATTAGGGATCAAAGCGTACGACTATGTCCCGTCATCTCGTCACTTGCCTACCAGAAGAAGATTTGTCAATCGGCAGTCATCAAGCACCTCCACAGGTATCTTCTCCCACAGAAACAGGGGCAATAAGAATTGTCTGAACGATCTAGTTGCTCTGTCCACCAAGGTACCAAGGTAAGTTCAGCTGAAGAACATGACCAAGTTACCTCCACTCCCCGCAGGGTAAGGACAGGTTTCAGCAATACTCTCCCCCGAGCAGAGTTGGTCTCTCCTCAGCCCCGAAAAGGCACAATATCTCCAGCAAGTCAGCGATACTCTCCCCAAACAGAGTTAGTCTACTGTCAGCCTTAAGGAAGTTGGGTATCCCCAGAAAATCTCAATATTCCCCAGCAGAGTATACAAATATTCCTAAGCAAGCATCCCCGACAGTCTTAACATTCCTCGACAGAAATATAAGATTGTTCCCCGGCGGAATATCAGACACCCCAGTGAAGCCATTCCCCAGTGCAGTCTCAAAAGTTTCCCCATGAGAGTTGAATTATCCTCCCCAGTAGATTTTGGAAGCTTATCCCTACTAGATTCTGGAAGCTTATCACCTGCAGAGTACATATATCCCTCCTCGGCTTTATTCACAAGTTTATTCCCCAACAAAGCTTATAAACGGAATCCCCAGCGGAGTTATCGTCAAAACCTCAGCGAATTATCTCTCCCCACATAGTATTTCCCCGCAGAGTAATCTCTCCAACAAGTTTATTCCCCAACGAAGTCATCTTCCCCTACCGGTTTATTCTTACAATCATCATCCCCAGCGGAAACGAAGAATTCCACTCTTCAAACATCAGCCCAGGATTCAACAAGCTCCCGGAATTCGTCAAGGATTTATTTTCCTAGACAAAAATACATTCATAGACATTTCACATTTCACACATCCTGCTTACATACATGATAAAGTGCATACGAAACGATCTCATTTATTTTTGAGAACATCATGACATCATGCATTTCATACATCATGACATTGCATACAACTAATGTTTTGCCTTTTCAGGAAAAAGGTCAATCCAAAGATGATTACTATCAACTGTCGCAAGTTCCAGATTCGATACCTGTATCTAGCCAGGGCATATCTGTGAGTAACTGATTGTAGATTCGATACCTGTATCCAGCCAGGGCATGTCTGCATGAAGAGTTTAGAGATTCGATTCCTGTATCCAGCCAGGGCATATCTGTAGACGACTAATTCCGGATTCGATTCCTGTATCCAGCCAAGGCATATCTGTGAGTAACTGATTATAGATTCGATACCTGTATCCGGCCAGGGCATGTCTGCATGAAGAGTTTAGAGATTCGATTCCTGTATCCAGCCAGGGCATATCTGTAGATAACCAATTCCAGATTCGATTCCTGTATCTAGCCAGGGCATATCTGTGAGAGACTGATTGTAGATTCGATACCTGTATCCAGCCAGGGCATGTCTGCATGAAGAGTTTAGAGATTCGATTCCTGTATCCAGCCAGGGCATATCTGTAGACGACCAATTCCAGATTCGATTCCTATATCTAGCCAGGGCATATCTGTGAGTAAATGATTGTAGATTCGACACCTGTATCCGGCCAGGGCATGTCTGCATGAAGAGTTTAGAGATTCAATTCCTGTATCCAGCCAGGGCATATCTGTAGACGACCAATTCCAGATTCAATTCCTGTATCTATCCAGGGCATACCTGTGAGTAACTGATTGTAGATTCGATACCTGTATCCGGCCAGGGCATGTCTGCATGAAGAGTTTAGAGATTCGATTCCTGTATCCAGCCAGGGCATATCTGTAGACGACCAATTCCAGATTCGATTCCTGTATCTAGCCATGGCATATCTGTGAGTAACTGATTGTGGATTCGATACCTGTATCCGGCCAGGGCATGTCTGCATGAAGAGTTTAGAGATTCGATTCCTGTATCCAGCCAGGGTATATCCGTAGACGACCAATTCCAGATTCGATTTTTGTATCTAGCCAGGGCATATCTGTGAGTAATTGGTTGTGGATTCGATACCTGTATCCAGCCAGGGTATATCTGCATGAAGAGTTTAGAGATTCGGTTCCTGTATCCAGCCAGGGCATATCTGTAGACGACCAATTCCAGATTCGATTCCTGTATCTAGCCAGGGCATATCTGTGAGTAACTGATTGTAGATTCGATACCTGTATCCAGCCAGGGCATGTCTGCATGAAGAGTTTAGAGATTTGATTCCTGTATCCAGCCAGGGCATATCTGTAGACGACCGATTCCAGATTCGATTCCTGTATCTAGCCAGGGCACATCTGTGAGCAATTGATTGTAGATTCGATACCTGTATCCAGCCAGGGCACGTCTGCATGAAGAGTTTAGAGATTCGATACCTGTATCCAGCCAGGGCACGTCTGTAAGCAACCTTTTGAAGCTCCGGATTCGATTTCTATATCTAGCCAGGGCACATCTGTGAGTGATTAATTGTAGATTCGATACCTGTATCCAGCCAGGGCACGTCTGCATGAAGAGTTTAGAGATTCGATTCCTGTATCCAGCCAGGGCACGTCTGTAAGTAACCTTTTAAAGTTCTGGATTCGATTCCTGTATCTAGCCAGGGCACATCTGTGAGCGATTGTTTGTAGATTCGATACATGTATCCAGCCAGGGCACGTCTGTAAGCAACCTTTTGAAGTTCTGGATTCGATTCCTGTAGCTAGCCATTGCATATCTGTGAGCAATCGATTGTAGATTCGATACCTGTATCTAGCCAGGGCATATCTGCATGAGGAGTTTGAAGATCAACACCTGTAGCAGGCCAGGAAATTATCTTTCTTTCTCAAGTACACAAGTTCTCGCTAAGGAATCTCATACGCGATCGACACCCCGATGGCATCTGTAAGCCCATCTCCACAACTATCCATTACATCTCCAAATGGCATCTATAAGCCCATTCCTGACAAGGTTTTGTCACATATGCAGATGGCATCTATAAGCCCATCCTCCTATCCACCATATTTCCAAATGGCATCTGTAAGCCCATTCCCACCATCATACTGCTGATATTCTACTATGCGAGTGCAAATTTCTGGGCACTCTAGTGTTCAATCATCTTCCACCTTCGGATCACGAAAGGCACGCAAGCCAATCTACATCCTCAGGTCTAAGAAGATTGAACAGGGGAAACTGTTGTACCCCAAAATTTGCCCTCCCATATTCTTCAAGATTTGTCAAGATTAATCTTCAAATGCTTCAAGACTACTCAAGGGTTGCACAGTCCAAATGCCTCCTAAGGCAGTCAAAATTAGGGTTTTGGTTCTTGCAAAGAATTTGAGGTTTTCAATGGCCCAATCAAGTCTCATATGCCTATATACATTGTCAAGCATCTACGTGCCAAGTTTCAAGACTCACAACATCAAATTGCACAATCAAAAGTCCTGTTTGCTTCACAGTCAACTGTAGGGGTAAAATGGTCATTTGGCAGTCAAAAGTCAAAATTTTTGGTCAACATCTTATTTTGAAGCCACAATCATCATTTGATAAAGTCTTGATCATGATTCCACAAGAATGGCTCAAAAATCATCAAGATGCAAAAGTTTCTATTTTTGGACAGTTGAAAAGTCAACTGTAACTTGACCAAGGCATAACTTTTCCATGGTTCATCAGAAAAATCCCATCCAATGCTCATTTTGAAGGGGATGACATTTCCTACAACTCATCTTCACATTCCAAGACCAAGAAATGCTCTCACAAAAAGTTATCAATTTCTACATTATAGGTCAATTTCAAAAATCAACAAAAAGGCACTTTAAGTCAAAGACCATAACTTGAGATTGTTAAATCATAATGACATGGGACCAAAGGCATTGGTTAGAGGACTTCAATACCTTTCCAAAATGTCCAAGAACATGTTCATAGGATCAAAATTGAGCAAGATATGCATTGGAGAAGTTGGGAAATGTTTGGGAATTTGCAAAAGTCAACTTTGCCCAAAACACCTCATTTTTGCTAATGGGCCTCAAATTCTTTCTTGAAGTATTGTCCAAGGCCTATGCACGACCCATCAAGCCTATTTGAGTTTATTTTCTTATTTTTAATTAATTAATTGAATTTTTATTAATATTAATTCATTTAATTGTAGGAAAATTCAAAAGATATGGTTTTCAAATCTTTTTGTGATGCAAATAAACTCAACACATGCTGAAGATTTCGTGTACACATCAAGGGGACCAAATCATCCAATTTTGGCAAGTTTTATCAATCAAAAGGATGCAAAAATATTTGATTGGAAATCAAAGATGCAAAACTTTATTCCATGGATCTTTGACCTAGTTTGTACCCTAATTCCCTTCCAATACAAATACTGAAGCAAACCCTAAAGCCTTAAACGTGCAAAACTGCTGCAAGAACCATAGCCAAATTCAAAAAAATATCAAAGAAAGTCAAAACTGAATTCAACCTTCCAGGCCAATTCAAACCCTTTTCTTGATTCCAACACCTTGCTGGGACACTCAGGAACGCATAGCAATCACAAACAAGCCTTAACACTCAAAGAACATGCAAGAACAAGTCACACGGTTTGGTTTTCTTTTCATAATCGTAAATCAATATTCATGCATTATTAATGAAATTTTTTGTGTGCTTTGCATTGCCCTAACCTTTCTGAAGCTAATGATATAGGTTAATTGTGTTATGGTGCCCTGAAACAGAAAACGCCATTGTTGAATTCTAGGGTTTTCAAGCTCTCGAATTAGGGCTTTACAGCATAAGCAAAATTGGACCTTGAGACGCATATGGTTGAATTCGTCAAGGCCAGACGAATTCAACCCAACCCTCGCGCCCTATTTATATAGCGTAGAATCCTAATCGCTATTTTTCCTTTTCCATATTGTGGGGGTTAAAACCCCCCGCTATTTGTTTGTTTTTTTACAGGCCAGGTGAAGAAGACAAAGGACGTGGTGCATCCTAATTTGTCCATTCAAAGATAACGCGCGTTTTTTTGGTTTCCAGCATAAGGATTATTTTTAATATATTATTTTTATTGATGATCATTATATCAACACGTGCAGGTTGGTTCAGTGGTTAGTGCGCTATCTGGCAATCAATGGGACCTGGGTTCGATTCCCAGGTCCCCTCAAACCTTGTTTCATATTTTTTCTAACATATTCATATGCAACGCTTGCCCAGAATTCCACCATAAACCTCACAAATCAAGGCGCCAAGTGTCTCAAAAGACAGATCCAAAGGCCAAAAGGTGAGGAGCACCATGCTCCCAGTCAACAAGCGTTCTTGAGGATCCAGAAAGTCAACAGGCTTGGCTTATTGGGCCTAAAATTTCCAGGCTTAACCTCCAGAATTTGGCCTTCACCCCCCTGGTTTTCTTTATTCTTTTTTTCTTTTTTAATTTCTATTTAATTTTTTTTTAGTAATTATTATTATTATTAGTATTTGATTAATATAAATAATTATTTTTCATAACAAATTCTGAAAAAAATGTAAATATTATTTATTATTATTTTCACTACTAATTATATTTTGTAAATAAATTCTAATTAATCAACTTAGTTTAAATTAGGTTTAATTTTAACCTTTTTGACAATAAATAAAACAAATTTAGAATTAGGGTTTTTTCCTTTTTTATTTTTAATTTATTTTATTTTATTTTTATTAAAGACTTAAAAAAAAACACAAAAAAACATTTTTTTTTCTTTTTAAATAATTAATTAGTACTAGGTTTAATATTTTTATTAAATTGCAAAAAAGGACAAAAACTCATATTTTCTCAAAAGGGTCAAAACCCTAAGGACGTCCCGATTAATTTTCTTTTCGCGCATTATCTTTATTTTTAATCATTTATGTAACTGTTTCCAAGGATGTAATAGTTGATTAGGTTTTACCCTTTATTTTTCTGCATTTTACTTTCCAAAACGGGTTTTTGTTTTTGGCGATGTATAGACCCGCGCCTTGTAATAGCTAGATTTACCTTTCCACACTTTATTTTCCGCACTCCTAACTGTTAATATGCATGAAAGACTGAATGACAAATAAAACCAATCCGTAGCTCACAAATGACATGTTCAAAGATAAATATAACATGAAAACAACACACATGCACATGCCACTCCTAGGGTACGCCTCACTGGTTGCCTCGAACATGGTCATTGAGTATAGGGTGTTTTAGAGGTCGCCCTTCTGTATAAGATCCAGTTGCCTCGAAACGGTTGCCTCAGATAAAAAAGGATCTAGGACATTAGGGTTACTTCTAAGGTGTCCTACCATTGCTTCGGTGACCACATTGTCCCTCATAATCGAATTGACCCGAATAACTCCAACGACGATGCTACCTACCTCTCAATGGTGGGATAGCACTATCTAAATGACTCTTACACAGCCTAATTCCTTAGAGTAGGTAGATTTCTCATGGGTACTTGCTCTCTCAAAAACAAAAAAACAATCTTTTCACACTGACACTTTCAAAAGGTTTTCAAACAAATATTTCATACACTCTTGAGGACAAATACCAGAGTTACTTAGAAATTTTTCAAACGAAACTTTTTTTCAAAACCCACATACACTTGAAAAGCAAACAATTTTTGAAAACATAAGAGCAAGTACCTAAGAGCCCATGGATAACCATGGATAGAAAGGGTGCTAACACCTTCCCTTTCTATAAATCTACCTCCCGAACCGAGAAACATTCTCAAAGAAGGAATTTTGCTGTGCTTTTGTCCTTTCCATGTTGGAGAACATAAAAGACGGTGGCGACTCTTGCTTACCGCGACATTTCGCGAACCAGCTTAAAAAACAGTCAGTTCTATTTCCACCGATCACAATACCAATATGAATTTCAAGTTAGGGACATATCATTAATCAATAAAAACCAACATGCATCATCAACCAGTGACATACTTCTTGAAATTCTTTGAATCAAGACACATCTGTAAACCACTTAGTCTCATTTCTCTACTACGCTTTGCTCAATCCCTTGATAACAACAATCCTCTCTCAAAATCCATCCAATCATGATACACGCTAAAATCTTAAACACACTCAAGAAGGACTGCTTCTCAAAGTTGAGTAATTTCCATAATCAGATCACTAATGGTTCCATCAGTCTTGGTTAGGCCCACAAATACAACTTGGTCACACGCTTTAGTTCAAGAATGTCTAAACTAGAACGCTTACTGAATATGAGTTCGTCTTACGCACCGACTTCCATGTCATACAACAACTACGATAACACTGCCAAATTTTCCATAGTTCCTTTCTTAAGTCTTTTAACTTTGTTGCTTAATGATAAATAAACCTAAAATTTGGTGATTGAGAAAATGAAAAATAATGAAATTATTTACATTTATTATACCATAATACAATGTAAATATGGTTAATAAAAATAAGATTGAGTTTGATTATTAATTTTAACTATTACCTATATATAATACGGGTCATTCATTTATATTATTTTGACTTTTTTACTTAGTGATGAAGAAACCTAAAAGAATGTTTAGCTTAATAATTTAATTTTATTATAAACTATATATAATATCAGTCAATCATTTAAAGTCTTTTCACTAGGTTTCTTAGTGATGAAGAAACATAAAATTTGATGATGGAATAGAAGTAAAACTATTGAAATTTTTTACATATATTATACCATAATAAATGTTAAAATGGTGAATACCAATAATATTGAGATTAAACATTTAATGTTAATTATTAACTATATATTTAATATGGGTCATTGAATTATAGTCTTTTAACTTTGTTGCTTGGTGATGAAGAAATCTAAAATTTGATGATGGAGAAGAAGAAAAACATTGAAATTTTTACATATATTATACTATAATACAATGTGAATATAGTGAAAAAAATGTTATTGGGTTTGATTATTTTATATTTGTTATTAACTATATATATGAGTCATTAATTTAAAGTCTTTTCACTTTGTTGCTTAGTGATGGAGAAATCGAACATTTGATGATGGAATAGAAGAAAAATATTGAAATTTTTTACTTATACTATACTATATTAAAATATAAAAATGGTGAATACCAAATAATATTGAGATGAAATAATTAATGTTAATTATTAAATATATATGTAATATGGGTCTTTCAATTATAGTGTTTTAACTTTGTTGCTTGGTGATGAAGAAATCTAAAATTTGGTGATGGGGGAAGAAGAAGAATATTGAAATTTTTTACAACTATTATACCATAATACAATGTGAATATGGTAAATAAAAATATTATTGGGTATGGTTTTTTTATTTTTATTATTTACTATATATATAATATGGGTCATTCATTTAAAGTCTTTTAACTTTTTTGCTTAGTGATGAAGAAACCTAAAATTTGATGATGGAATAGAAGAAAAACATTGATATTTTTACGTATATTATACCATAATACAATGTAAATATGGTGAACAAAAAATAATATTGAGCTAAATTATTTAATTATAATTATTAACTCTATATATAATATAGGTCATTCATTTAAAGTCTATTATTAACTCTATATTTTTCTTTAAAGTCTATATATAATATAGGACATTCATTGATTTTTTAACTTTAACTATTACCTTTATATAACACCGGACATTCAGTTGTAGTCATTTGAGTTAGTTACTTAATGATGAAGAAACCTAAAATTTAGTAATGGAATAGAAGAAAAATATTGAAATTTTTACATCTATTATAGCATAATACAATGTGAATATGGTGAATAAAAAATAACAATGAACTTAATATCTTAATTGTAATAATTGACTAAAGATAATATGGGTCATTAATTTAAAGTCTCTTATCATTTTTGCTTAGTTATGAAGAAATCTAAATTTTGGTGATGGAATAGAAGAAAAATATTGAAATTTTTACATATATTATAACATAATAAAATGTTAAAATGCTAAATACAAAATAATATTGAGCTGAAACATTTAACATTAATCCTTAACTATATTTGTAATATGGATAATTCGATTATAGTCTTTTAACTTTGATGCTTAATGATGAAGAAATAAAAAATTTGGTGATGGGAAAGAAGAAAGATATTGAATTTTTTTACATATATTATACCATAATACAATGCGAATCTGGTGAATACCAAATAATGTTGAGCCTAACAATTTAATTAAAATTATTAACTATATATATATAATATGGGTCATTCATTTAAAGTTTTTTATCTTTGTTTCTTGGTGATGAAGAAATCTAAAATTTGGTGATGGAGAACAAGAAAAATATTGATATTTTTTACATTTATTATACCATTATACAATGTGAATATGGTGAATAAAAATAATACGGGATTTGATTAATTTATTTCAATTATTACCTATATATATATATAGGATTGGATATTCATTTAATGTCTTTTAACTTTGTTGATTAGTGATGAAGAAACATAAAATTTGGTGATGGATAAAAAGAAAAATATTGAAAATTTTTTACATTTATTATACCATAATACAATGTACATATGGTTAATAAAAATAATACTGGGTTTGATTATTTATTTTTATTATTACCTTTATATAATTCCAGTCATTCATTTGTAGTGATTTAACTTTGTTACTTAATGATGTAGAAACCTAAAATTTTGTTATGGAATTGAAGAACAATATTGAACTTTTTACATCTATTATACCTTAACACAATGTGAATATGGTGAATAAAAAATAATGTTGAGCTTAATATCTTAATTGAAATTATTAACTTTATATAATATGGGTCATTCATTTAAAGTCTTTTATCTTTGAGGCTTAGTGATAAATAAATTTTAAATTTGGTGATGGAAAAAAAGAAAAATAATGAAACTTTTTACATTTATTATACCATAATACAAGGTGAAAATGGTGGATAAAAATAATATTGGGTTTGATTATTTTATATTAATTATTACCTCTATATATGATATGGATCATTCATTTATAGTCTTTTAACTTTGCTGCTTAGTGATGAAGCAACCTAAAATTTAGTGATGGATAAAAAGAAAAACATTGAAATTTTTTACATTTATTATACCATAAAACAATGTGAATATAGTTAATAAAAAATATATTGGTTTTGATTTTTTAACTTTAACTATTACCTTTATATAACACCGGTCATTCAGTTGTAGTCATTTGAGTTAGTTACTTAATGATGAAGAAACCTAAAATTTAGTGATGGAATAGAAGAAAAATATTGAAATTTTTACATCTATTATAGCATAATACAATGTGAATATGGTGAATAAAAAATAATAATGAACTTAATATCTTAATTGTAATAATTGACTAAAGATAATATGGGTCATTAATTTAAAGTCTCTTATCATTTTTGCTTAGTGATGAAGAAATCTAAATTTTGGTGATGAAATAGAAGAAAAATATTGAAATTTTTACATATATTATAACATAATAAAATGTTAAAATGCTAAATACAAAATAATATTGAGCTGAAACATTTAACATTAATCCTTAACTATATTTGTAATATGGATAATTCGATTATAGTCTTTTAACTTTGATGCTTAATGATGAAGAAATAAAAAATTTGGTGATGGGAAAGAAGAAAGATATTGAATTTTTTTACATATATTATACCATAATACAACGCAAATCTGGTGAATACCAAATAATGTTGAGCCTAACAATTTAATTAAAATTTTTAACTATATATATAATATGGGTCATTCATTTAAAGTTTTTTATCTTTGTTTCTTGGTGATGAAGAAATCTAAAATTTGGTGATGGAGAACACGAAAAATATTGATATTTTTTACATTTATTATACCATTATACAATGTGAATATGGTGAATAAAAATAATACGGGATTTGATTAATTTATTTCAATTATTACCTATATATATATATATATATATATATATATATATATATATATATATATATATATATATATATATATATATATATATATATATATATATATATATATATATATATATATATATATATATATATATATATATATATATATAAGATTGGATATTCATTTAATGTCTTTTAACTTTGTTGATTAGTGATGAAGAAACATAAAATTTGGTGATGGATAAAAAGAAAAATATTGAAATTTTTTACATTTATTATACCATAATACAATGTACATATGGTTAATAAAAATAATACTGGGTTTTATTATTTATTTTTATTATTACCTTTATATAATTCCAGTCATTCATTTGTAGTGATTTAACTTTGTTACTTAATGATGTAGAAACCTAAAATTTTGTTATGGAATTGAAGAACAATATTGAACTTTTTACATCTATTATACCTTAACACAATGTGAATATGGTGAATAAAAAATAATGTTGAGCTTAATATCTTAATTGCAATTATTAACTATATATAATATGGGTCATTCATTTAAACTATTTTATCTTTGTGGCTTAGTGATAAAGAAATTTTAAATTTGGTGATGGATAAAAAGAAAAATAATGAAACTTTTTACATTTATTATACCATAATACAAGGTAAAAATGGTGGATAAAAATAATATTGGGTTTGATTATTTTTTATTAATTATTACCTCTATATATGATATGGATCATTCATTTATAGTCTTTTAACTTTGCTGCTTAGTGATGAAGCAACCTAAAATTTAGTGATGGATAAAAAGAAAAACATTGAATTTTTTTACATTTATTATACCATAAAACAATGTGAATATAGTTAATAAAAAATATATTGGTTTTGATTTTTTAACTTTAACTATTACCTTTATATAACACCGGTCATTCAGTTGTAGTCATTTGAGTTAGTTACTTAATGATGAAGAAACCTAAAATTTAGTGATGAAATAGAAGAAAAATATTGAAATTTTTACATCTATTATAGCATAATACAATGTGAATATGGTGAATAAAAAATAATAATGAACTTAATATCTTAATTGTAATAATTGACTAAAGATAATATGGGTCATTAATTTAAAGTCTCTTATCATTTATGCTTAGTGATGAAGAAATCTAAATTTTGGTGATGGAATAGAAGAAAAATATTGAAATTTTTACATATATTATAACATAATAAAATGTTAAAATGCTAAATACAAAATAATATTGAGCTGAAACATTTAACATTAATCCTTAACTATATTTGTAATATGGATAATTCGATTATAGTCTTTTAACTTTGATGCTTAATGATGAAGAAATAAAAAATTTGGTGATGGGAAAGAAGAAAGATATTGAATTTTTTTACATATATTATACCATAATACAACGCAAATCTGGTGAATACCAAATAATGTTAAGCCTAACAATTTAATTAAAATTATTAACTATATATATAATACGGGTCACCTCATTTAAAGTTTTGTATCTTTGTTTCTTGGTGATGAAGAAATCTAAAATTTGGTGATGGAGAACAAGAAAAAATATTGATATTTTTTACATTTATTATACCATTATACAATATGAATATGGTGAATAAAAATAATACGGGATTTGATTAATTTATTTCAATTATTACCTATATATATATATATATATATATATATATATATATATATATATATATATATATATATATATATATATATATATATATATATATATATATATATATATATATATATATATATATATATATATATATATATATAAGATTGGATATTCATTTAATGTCTTTTAACTTTGTTGATTAGTGATGAAGAAACATAAAATTTGGTGATGGATAAAAAGAAAAATATTGAAATTTTTTACATTTATTATACCAATAATACAATGTACATATGGTTAATAAAAATCATACTGAGTTTGATTATTTATTTTTATTATTACCTTTATATAATTCCAGTCATTCATTTGTAATGATTTAACTTGTTACTTAATGATGTAGAAACCTAAAATTTTGTTATGGAATTGAAGAATAATATTGAACTTTTTACATCTATTATACCTTAACACAATGTGAATATGGTGAATAAAAAATAATGTTGAGCTTAATATCTTAATTGCAATTATTAACTATATATAATATGGGTCATTCATTTAAAGTCTTTTATCTTTGTGGCTTAGTGATAAAGAAATTTTAAATTTGGTGATGGAAAAAAAGAAAAATAATGAAACTTTTTACATTTATTATACCATAATACAAGGTAAAAATGGTGGATAAAAATAATATTGGGTTTGATTATTTTATATTAATTATTACCTCTATATATGATATGGATCATTCATTTATAGTCTTTTAACTTTGCTGCTTAGTGATGAAGCAACCTAAAATTTAGTGATGGATAAAAAGAAAAACATTGAATTTTTTTACATTTATTATACCATAAAAACAATGTGAATATAGTTAATAGAAAATATATTGGTTTTGATATTTTAACTTTAACTATTACCTA